>JARFIW010001011.1:1200000-1800000 GCA_036346225.1 Platerodrilus igneus | reverse complement strand
TGCAGGTCCAAGGATAGGGACCAATAAGAGCAGAAACAATAGGCCAACTACTATTCTAACAGATACGCATATAAAAAATGCATTGAAAGAAGAATAGGATAAATCAAAACGGCGAGAGATACATATCGCCGAGATTCAGAAGGAAAAGAGAAAAAAGGTCACTAAAAATTTATTTTGCGAGGCTAAACTAAACAAAGAGGAAAAAGGTACTGCCACGAACCCAAAATATAAAGATTCCTCTAAATCTGAAGAAGATGAAATTGATGATGAGGACTGTGATTATACCGCTTGAAAAAATTCAAAAATTCTATACCCTAATTAATTGGTAAATAACTATAATTTTATTCATTATCTTTTAAATATCTTTTTGTTTTAGATTGTCGTTTTGTATTAGGAATGTTTGATTAAAATTTGAGAAAAAAAAGAATTTGGCGTGTAGGTATACGTTAAAATTATCCTTAAGTACCAATATTTTTAGTTTGATAATAAGTACATATTTATTTCAGGCTCTGTGGAAACTTGTCGCCCTTCATGGGGCATATATATATATATACGGGTGACATCACTCAAAAAATATTTTAATTCATAAAAGAAAAGTCACAGTATAAGGATTTCCAAAGGTGCCAAAATTGAGACTTAATTGTGATGGAATAATTGAGTATGAAAAACATGCATTTAGCCTTAATACTAAAAAATACTAAATTATAAACATGAATATGTGCAAATATGCCTCGGTCTACCCTGCAATTAGTGCTGCCCCACGGGGCTTGTGAGATAAGATTTTTATTAATTGTGTCTGATCTCGTCTCGCACAATAATGTCGTTTCGTTTCGAATCTTGCGCGAATCCGAGAGTCTCGCAATACTTGAACACAAAACTAGAAAAATTGCAATGCCTAATTAATACTAAAATGTTTGAAAACGTTTCTAATTCTTTTATTTATTATGCTGCAAAAATATTTAAGCAACAGAATCGAAAATATAATTTAAAAATCGAAAACAAATTAATGCTGGCACAACAAAGTATCTTAGTTTTGAGTAAATTCGTTTCTGGGAACAATAAAAATTTTGTATAAATTGGTAGTCCAAAAACTAAACAAAATCTTAAATAGGAGTAAGTTTTTCTTTATTAAGCCTCTTTCACCAGACGTCATTCTTCCGATTTGGCGAAATCCTCTTCGTCCAATTACCTTATCCTGCTTGTGGAGTATAGTTATTCCAATCTCATCTGCAACCCATATGTCTGGTGGTTTGTATTTCGGTGTTTCATAACAACCGTCAAATTGTTGAAGGACGCTTTGATGTTTGTTTTGTTGAAGCTCGTAGTTCTAGCCAAGCTCGTTACCTGAGCCGCCCGAATAGATAAAGATTTGTGACTTTTTAAAAGAACCTGAAAACCAATGCACTCTTGCCGTTTCAGTTTCTGGTTCACTCGAAGAGGGTGGAATTTGGCGGTTATAAGCTAGAGCATATGTGTATGCGAATCTACTCACTTCATTCGGCGTTAACCCAAAGTAAATATCAAATGATTTCTTCAAATATTTCACCAGCAGTTTTTCCTGCTCCGCTTCTAGCACCTGCAAGAATGAGTATTGTGTCGTAATTTATTTATTTTGGACAGACGATTAACACTAAAAATCTATGCTATTACAAGCACTTTGTAACTCACCGATCGTGCCTTAGCGTAGCCAAATCGAGGCCAAGTATGCGCGTCGAATTGAACATTGTTTGGCCTCTTAGGTACTGGCACTGCATTCGTTTCATCTCCCTCCCTTACTGTTTAGATCAGACGCTGCCGTGTCTGCCGTTGTCTCAGTTACCATTTTTGTCAAAGCCTCTGCTTCAGGTTTTCTGAAAAAATGAATCAACATATTAATTACTTTGTAGATAGAGATATGCACTAAGAACATTTTAAGAGCCTTTTTATTTTAATCTAGAACAAAGAACAATGGATAATTATAAATATATAACCTGATTACCTCTAGGTCCTGATTCGTCTACATTTTGTGATGGTCCTAATCTTTGGGTATCTAGTCAAATTGTGATTATAGTTAGCTACGTTTGGTTTGTTATTATTTTTGTGGTAGTTCGCAAGTGTTTTAAAATTAAATTCAAAGTGCTCAACAACCTTCCTCCGAGAGGGTCCTTTTATAACCTCTTGTACAGCCAACTTTATTAGATTGGGACCTATAGCAGCTCTGTTTGTTTTTCTTTTGTACGTTCATAACATTGTTTGCTCAAAATTACATATTATACTTATTAGAAACAGCTCACAAATAATATGAAAAGAGCACGGGAAATGTTTACAGGAATTGTGTAAACATTCCTCGTGTACTTTGTGTAAACATTCGCCTTCGGCACATTTTCAACAGAACGTATCCTGTACGTTAGGAGCGTGAAGTAAGGTATTCAACTGACTATCTTAAAATAAGAGCAGACTAACAGGAAAAATCAAAATCAATTGTTAAGATCTAATGGTATAACCATTACAAATGCCAAATAGTGACTTAAGAATTTACTCACCTGGCGTCCCGCCTCATGTGACAAGTGGTGCGCTGCAATCGAGGGTTGATAAACTATTAGCTCAGCGTAAAATTGCTCCAACTTGCCCCGGTATAAACTACTAAACCATTCTAAACGGGCGTGTTTTAAATGGCATTTATAGTTTAGGTTTTAAAGGCACTTCTGCGTATTTAATGAATAATAACAGTGAATTTTCCAGTACACCTCAGGATGTAGCGGATTTTGCGAAAAATATAACTCTTAACTTTCTACCAAGTAAATTAACAAAAACATTTTTGGAAAACAATACCCCGTCTTCACGGATTGGTGCCGTTCAGAGGAAATTAAAAAGTATTCCGGGAATAATGCATTGTTGTGTTATTTTGACGACAAATCTACAACTTTCAGTTTGTCAACTTTGTAACCATAATATTTGATACTGAAAGCAACTATACAAGTAAAACTAATTTTGTCATTAGTTAGTTCGCAGAATTAATTGCATATTTAAAGAAGTAGACAGCAGGGTACAAACTATAAGAGTTACAAACATTCGCAAATGAACAAGTGGATGATAGTTGACATTTATCGGGAAAGGTTTAAACTTTACTATTTCTATTTTGAAACGAAATTTCTTAAAATATTTTTGATTTTTAATTATGGGTGTTGATGGTGGATGCCAAAAGGATGAATTAGTCAAAATTGTGTTTAATGATATAGAAGATAAAAATTGTTACTAATAGCACGAATCCCTGATGCGAAAAATGTTACGAAGTCGTGTATTCGCCATTAATAGTGCGCAAGAAGATGCGATTGACTTCATTTGCCATTATAAAAATATTTTAATTAAAGGCAATACTAATTGAAAAGTGAAAACATCTTCCAACGTTTATATAAACAATATTCCAAAGGTAGGTAAATGCTTAAATCGAATTATTGCTATGGATATTGTTGGCACAGTATCAAGTGATGTTGTAAATTACTGAAAACTACCTAATAAAACTTATTCATTTCATTGCTTTCGACGAACCACTCAACGTTATTAGTAGATGATGGAGGCGACTCGATGCAGCTAAAAAGGTATGATGTGTGGAAGACAGTAACGTGGCTGAAAAATATATTGACAAATCGATTATCATTTAAATAAAAATTTTACAAAACATTATTGGAGTACCATCACTCTCCGTATGTAACAACATTAAAAAAAGATCAGGCAAAGGAATTTCATTTCTAACATCATTTAATTTTGTTGCGCCAATATCTGCAGAAGAACTTATGCAACCTTCAATTTCTTCAGTCTCGGAAATAAATATTAAAGGTTGTCAACATAATACATTTGATTTTAGTTTTGCTCTGGCGATGATTCGAACTGATTTTTGAGAAGGGGGTGCATATTTCGTTAGAGATTTCAATATCATCAATACCATGGGGTATTGAAGAATTGGTTCAGGTGTTGTGAACTAACTATATGCTTTTATATCTTCATACAAGGTTAAACTTTTTTTTATAATAATAGGAGATTATTTACAAAGGTGGCTTATTATAAATAGCCTAACTTATGCTACAGGGCAGCTCACTTTTTAGGCAGTATAATCCATGGTACAATGCTGTATTCATTTAATGACTATTTTTAGCTAACGAGAGGGGCGGGGTTGCTCTCCAAACGACTCCCTCTCCCGAATCCGCCACTGACCTTGCTAGTAATAAATAATAATGAATTTTCACAATAATTGGATTTCAATTCATTTGTAGGTAGTTATCAAATAGTTAGCTACATGTTTTACATATTAAATAAACTGTATTTGTTTTTATTTTACTATCTTTTTAGCATCGCTTTCAATATTAATTCCTTTTCATGATTTTTAAAATATATCTATTTCTTAATAATAGGATCGTTGAAAATATCTTGTGTGCAGTTCAAGACAAAAGTTCGTTGTCTCTTGAGACCGATAGCTCGCGCTCCGCTATGCGACGCGCTTGCAAATCTACGTCTCATGCGACTTATTATCGCTTTCTCATCTCAATATTCATGGTGCAATTACTACTCCATTACGTTAAATTTCTTATCAATTTATATATACATGTAGTGAAAGCTTCAAAGCTTGACCACTTAAACCTAAGCCGTCAAATGAAAATGATGTTGAGTAATTC
This sequence comes from Platerodrilus igneus, assembly GCA_036346225.1. NCBI lineage: Eukaryota > Metazoa > Arthropoda > Insecta > Coleoptera > Lycidae > Platerodrilus > Platerodrilus igneus. The sequence continues at coordinate 1,795,351 of JARFIW010001011.1, read as the reverse complement.
TCCAGAAAACATCAATTTGATATTTCATCATTAAATGTATTGATTATAAATAAAAATAAAGTATAAGAAAGAAATAAAAACTATTCGATTAACCTTATAGAAAGTTCCAAACGTAACACTTTTTCCAAATGACCTGTTTGTTTACCCTGACAAAATTGAACTTGTTATAGTGATAAAAATGGATGTCTTGACCATGTACAAAAATTTGTAATCTAGGATTTTAGTAAACGAAAGAAGGTGCACTAAATCACAAAGTTATTTATTTATAAGGTCCTTCATTCATGGGATTGGGGTTTCTAACTAAAACAGGTCTTCACTCGAAAACTGAAAATAGCTTTAGATGACTTGGAACTTACAAGCAATGCAGATGTGTCTATAAACTGCAGATTTTTTTATAGTAATAGAAACAGATTCGTCAAAACTACATAAAGATATAAAAAGTTTTTCTGTCAAGTCTTCGTGTTTGAGTTTTTATTTTTAAAATATTTCCCGTTTCCATTATAGATATTGCACAAACAATACTCATTATTTTCTACTGACGTGGTTTTTAAACGTAAACTAAAAGAACACAACAATTCCTTTCAAATTAGTACATTTGAATACTACAAAGCTATAGTAAAAATCACAAATTTTAGATATGTTTATAGTAAAATAAACCTATATATTGACATAAAGTTTTAGATATGTCCTGTACAACATTAGTGGTGTATGGTGCTTGCTGATATTTGTAAAGGAAAACAATCAACGTCCCGCTTCGCTGCTCCTACAGCTCGTCAAATTGGTTTATCTTCTCTTTGCAACAAACTTCTAAAGTAGAATACATTTTCCGCTTGGAAACCGATAACAGAACCTTCAGCATGACTGTTATGTAGTATTTCCTCTAGAAAGTGTTGTTGAATTTGGTTAAAGAATGTTTTAGAAATTCTTCACTTTATATATTTCAAGCAAAGTAAAATATTAATTGGAGCTTTGCACTAATTCTTTTTGTGTACGTTGCCCACTACCCTTACTAGTGATTTAGAAACAACGTTCTTTTACAAATACTTGAAGGTACTTTTGAAGCAGGAATTTCTTGTTAAAATGTTTTGCCAACAAGGTTCTAGTAGAAAGTGCACCACAAAATACGGGGTGAGATCTAGAATTAGGGCGGTAAATTCACGAGCGTTCTACACGCGTTACAGAAACCACCAATTAAATTTAGTCAGTGAGGGTACTATTGTAGGATTGAAAGCAATTAGCAAAATCGAAGAATTTATAGCAGAATCCGCAAAGCAATATAGAAATAAATATTTCTAATGTAGTTAGATAGTAAAACATCTAAATTATCGCAGTTTCTGTTTTTTCTTCTAAACGGTTCTTTGCTTTTAGTTCCAAAAAAGTAATAATTCTCTAGTGATGACCTTGAATTTGATTTTTTTAAGCTACAAGTTATTATATTGCATAGAAATCTATTTCGTAGCAAAAATTGACATTAAAAGCAAATCGATTTTTAAATCTTTGTTTTAGTTTGCGAGAACGCAAATGATGACTAAGTGTTATCTAAAACCTCATGTGAAAAATTTTTAAATCAACAATTTTGTGATATAAAAGGGCGATATGGAAACTTTTTTAACACTAAAACTGATAGAAATTCTACCCTTCAATTGGATTTTTAAATCGTAATGCAAAATTAATTTAAAAACGAGTTCCTTAAACTTCATTATTAGTTTAGTTATTTATTGCGCAAGCCCTGTTTAATCTACATTCTGGCCTAAAAAAAATTATTTTGGCTTCTATCAGAGCCGTACTAATAAAAACCCGTTTAACAAACCATTGTTAGTGGTTCAATGGTTTCCGAAAGAAGAAAATCACAGCAGGGATAGGGGGCAATGTAACTGTAGGTTTTAAGTTTTTTGACCAAGAAACATGTTCTAGTGGATTAATGCTATTTAGTATATCAATCGCCAAACTTGTAGGAGCCAACCTATAGGCTTATTTCAAATTTTGACCATTGAAAATGGTTACGCATATTGAGACATTAGTGCATGTTATTACTCCAGCGATTAACAGAAGTGCTCTTATAGCTTCCGCAAAACAATCAAATCTTTGATGTGATGTCAGCTGGAGACATTTCAGCGCCTGTCTTTAAGTTCTTAAGCAAGAACAATATGTTTAGATGGTGTTTAGCTAGCGGTCTTAAGTGTTCCAAAGAGCACTGTTACTGCTGCTATAGTTTGTGAAATAAATAAAGCTGCTTAGGAAGCAAACTCACGGTTTGATTTCAACAGCTGTTCAATTGCATTTAAACTAAGATTCCACCAATGAGCACCACTGCCCTCGTGCTTTCTGAGAAGAAATGGAAGTCTTGGGAGACAGACCAGTTTAATGACCGACTGTCGGTTTTTTAACAAACAAAATGGAAGTTGCTGTTTTAATGTTATTGTATATTTAGCATAACACATTTTGCAATTAACCTTGATATTCAAGGCAAAAGTTTGAACCTTTGCGTATAGTGGCGCCCGACATTTCCGTACTTATTGGAGCCCCCCTGTTAACCTTATTCCGCTGAAATTAAAGTTCAGAGTAGGTGCGGAAGTCTCCAGAAGTACTCTATGGTTAACTTCTGTGAGAAATTTTGGTAGTTCTGTTCTGATCTCACCTCACCACAATCAACATCTTTAGTATAGTTACAACTTCCGATAACATCTATAGAAGAAATTCTTACATGTGTTGATTCAAAATCCGTGTGTAGATATTCTTTAGGTCATGTTTCAGTTACCTTAAAATGAGTTTCATTGCTTATCCAGACTGAAAATGAGTCACATCTACTTTAAAAGCAATAAAAATAACTTTACGAAAAGCTATCCCCCTTAAGATATGCGAAGCTGAAATCCGTATTTTTCTGAAAGGTAAATTGCATAAAATATACATGCTCGTTAAAATACCATTTTTATGAGAGAAGTTAATTTCAAAGTACTTCTGGAATAAATTACCTTAACAAAATAAATTTATTTCTTCCGGAAAGGGTATAAAATAAATAAGAACGAATTTAATAGCTCTCATTATATTGCAGAAGTCGTGGAAGAGAGATAACATCAGGTTGTTTTTGTTTGTTAACAAAGGAAGGTAAATTTTAAAACTGACCGCTCATTAAACAGATAATGAAGCGCAACAGGGACAGAAAGTAGACATGTTACGTTTTGCAGATGATATAGCCATTATAGCAGAGTCTAGAAAAGAGTTAGGAGAGTTTTTAAATATTTTAGATGAGATACTACAGAGTAACTATAGTATGAGAATTAACTCAGTAAAGACAAAGATAATGACAAGTGAGTTACAGCCTAGTTCTAAACCAAAATTAAAAATAGGTAATACCGAGTTAGAGGAGGTAGATGAATTTTGCTATTTAGGTAGTATAATTACAAAGGATGGACGTAGCAGAAGGGATATAGTAGCTAGAATAGCTCAAGCTAGAAAAATGTTTTAAAAGAAAAACTTACTAATAGCTAATAGTATTAGTTTAGATAATAGAAAAAGTTTCTTAAAGTCGTACGTATGGAGCGTTCTACTATATGGTAGTGAGACTTGGACAATTAAAGAAGTAGATAAGAAAAAGATAGAAGCTTTTGAAACTTGGTGTTATAGGAGAATGTTAAAGATTAGTTGGACAGATAGAGTAACAAACGAGGAAGTTTATAGAAGGATAGGGAGGAACCCTGTATGTGGAAACAATTGAAGGTCAGGAGATAGAATGATAGGGCACCAGTTAAGACATGAGGGACTATTTAGTAAAGTCTTAGATTATAGACTACCAAATAAAAATAGAGTAGGAAGGCCTAGACAAAGCTATATTAGTCAAATTATTAGAGATTTAGGTTGTGAAGGGTATGCAGACCTTTATAGACTAGCTCAGAATAGAAAAGAATTTAGAGCTGCGTCAAACCGAATTTAAGTAAGTTCGAAAACAAAACAAAACAAAAATAAAAATCAGGTAACTAAATGTCACCATGACATAACTCACAATTAGTTAGCGGTCTGGCATGTTGGTAGCGTTTTGTTGCTTAAGCCTTACCATAACATATAATTTAACACTTTTCCTTTTTGAAGCGGATAACCAGGTTATATTTCATTTCCTTATAAATGGTAATTATGTAACCAGGTTAGAGTTCTTTAACAAACATCAGGTTGCTAATATCTATGTAGAGCCAGATGGATAGGAGAAAGATAGAAGGATATAGGAAGACCTAGACCAAACTATATTAGTCAAATTTTTAGAAATTTAGGTTGTGAAAGGTATGTAGAGCTTTTTAGATTAGCACAGAATAGAAAAGAAGTTAGAGCTGCGTCAAACCGACCTTAAGTAAGGTCGAAAACAAAATGATGATGAAGCGCAATTGTGAATAATTATTGCATCAGGTGGATGTCTCATACTTCGAGGACTTTGAAGAACGATGACGTATCGAGATTGTTTTGGTATATTAGGGTGGAAGAGATTAGAACAATGCATTCATTCCCTTTGCATCGAACAAGTAATTTCAGGATTTGTAATTCGTTCTGTAACAGAAATTTGAACATGAATCATGAAACTTAATTATTTTCAACAGTACAACGAAAACTTATATATCGTTTAAATATAAATAATCTTGGTACAGGGTTACACGCTAATTTTAATCTATTAAAAATTAATTTTCTTTGCATACTGATGCCGGATGGTAGACCAATTTGGAAACATTAAAAGATTCTTGGTTTGTGCTAAATCGAGAGTTGCGCCATTGCAGCGCATTTCGATTCCACGCCTGGAACTGTGCGCAGCAACACTTTATCAGATTTATGGGATTTTGTTCAACGAACATAAATAACTCGTTTGTCATTCAGTAGTATTTTTGTTTGGCCAAACTCTACAGTGCCATTCTCATGGATTCGTTCATTATCTCATTTATGGCAAGATTTTGTGGGAAATCGTACATCTCGGATTCAATCTTTGGTTGCACTTTCTTGCTGGCATCATGTTAAATAAAACTGACAATCCAGCAGATTGCGCATCACATGGCATATTGGCTTTGGACTTGGTGGATCATCCATTATGGTGGACTGGTCCTCATTGGTTACAATTACCGGTTGACAAATAGCCGTCTAGACCACTCTTGGATAGTGATCATATAGATGTATCACATGTCGAATTGGAAAAAAGAATATTATCGTTAAAAATTATGGTGGTAGAGAACTTTTTATACGACTTGATTAATAAGTACTCTAGTTTGGCATTTAAACTTTTTCAAAACATGGTGGAAATCCCACTAATGTATTAATGCATCAACAAAGGGATGCTTTACATTTTTGGTTAAGAGACTTCAAAACGAAGTATTTGGTCAAAATGTAAAAGGTCTTATTCTTAAACAGCTTCGTTCGTTAAGTCCGTTTGTGAATAGCCGTGGTTTGCTTAGGGTGGGAAGTAGGTTACACAATTCAGAATTGTCATTTAATGAAAAATTTCCTTTATTATTACCATGTTCTCATCGCCTAACAGAATTGGTTATATTGGACTGTCATCAGACACATTTACATCCTGGTTTAAAGACGATGCACTTTTTGGTAACACAAAATTTTTGGATTTTAAGTGCAAAAAGGGCAATACGGCAATATTTACAAAGTCCTCAGCTAGGGTAACTCCTGGGAAACCCTTTCTTCATACGGGTATGGATTTTGATGGTCTCCTTTCTATCACATTGAATCGGGTGCGTGGTTCAAGATCTTTAAAGGCATGTATATGCTTGTTTGTGTGTTTCAGCACAAAAGCAATCCATTTGGAATTGGTATCAAATCTTTAAAAAGATGCATTTATTGTGTCTTGCGCAGATTATTTTGACAACGGTCCTAGGCCATGGATCGAAACGTAAATAAAGATGATTTTAACAACTATGAGTGGTTTATTTCTCAAAGAAGATTAAGAAAAATGCTAAACAAACCACAACAAACATACAAGGAGTATTAACATACCAAGTCGTTAGGCAATTAGTGCATTAAAGTCTCTTATACACTGAGCTCTACAACTAACTTCAGTGAACAATAAGAGTAATAAAACATAAATTCTATTCCAGCGTCCTACAAACTTAGATTGTTTAGCAGATTTGTCGTTTCCGACACTATCCAACACATACGGAACTTAAGCGAAGAACATATAGAAAATTAAAAAGTTTCTATCCTTTATGTGATAGTAGAGTGACCACTTTGAATCACCTATGACTTGCTCAGTCTCTTCGCACAAACCCTAAGTTTTTGGCACTCCTGGCACTAACGATGCACAAACGAAGGTCATAAAGAAAATTTAAAATTTGCATTCCTTCATGGTATCCATTTTAGCTTCCTGCGAATAAATACGCACATAAGAAAATTCGTAATAAGTAAATAATTAAAAAAATTTACCATGCGGAAAAGTAAATCCTACTAAGCAAATCTGTGAAAAATAAAGTATTCGAAAAAGTAAATCTGTAAATTAGTAAATAATTAATCAACTAACAGGAAAAAGACAAATGTGCTGAAGCATTTTTATTTTATTAATGTTATTAAACAAGTTAAATTAAATTTAATAATTGTTAGTAAATCACCATGTATATGGCAAGTGTTGGATATTAATTGTTGAAAACAAATTTTGTCAGCATATCCAAATGTTTAATTTAACATTCGTTAGTTCCTTAGATATATAAAAGTATTAAAAATGGTTAAATGAACGTTTTAAAACAATTGGATAAGGAGAAACAGTCCATTGATTGAGCGGCTGACGAGATCCTTCAATTTGACGCCACTTGATTTTTTTCTATGGGGTTTTTTTAAAAAAAGTACAAATAAAGATCACGAACTGTTAAAGAGCTACGGGCTAACGTAATACTAGCCTACGCAGTAATTACTGCAGATCAAATAGGAAACGTATTAATAAACGTGCGTGAAAGAATTGAAAAGTGCGTTGAAATAAACGGCGGATTGGTAGAAACGACAAAAATATTGTAAATTTTGTAACGTCCCCTGATTTTTCTGTATAAATTTTGTTTAAAGTTTATACTATTTGATTTGTCAGAACTAGGCATAAGAGGACTTTCAAAATAAAGCAATGAAAATAATAAAGTATTGTACGTGATTGATTTAGCTGCAAAAACGTTCTTACTATTATTTCCGTCGCAGCTTCGCTTATAGAACGCATATTATCACCCCCAGGACGTGCAATTTCTATTTTATCTCTTGTATTTTGTATTAGAAATTTTAAGATGTTAAATTTTCCACTAACTCTAGAGAAACTGTGATAACTTTCATACACCTAAATAATGTCAATTTCCACAGTTAACTGTTTCGATGTTTCTGCACGGATAACTAGATTTTCACAATAAATTGATAAACATGGTATATGACTGTACATGTTTGATTGAGCTACAAAATCGTTATTACTCTACAGATTTTGATAAAATTTGGTGGATGATCGTATAGAGACGTCGTCAATTAGGTGGCATGTGTAGATTTTTTGAAAAAGTCGCTAATTTGATATTTTTCAATTTTACGTAGCCTTTGGATTTTGTAGAAATGTGACGCTTATGGCTTAGAAAATACAGTTCATCAAACTCAACAACTTAAAAAAATTGGTTGAAATCGCACAATAACTAGGAATGGTACAGGGTCTTTAAAACAAATGGGTCACACTGTATGTCATACAACATACGTTACATGAGCTGCAATATTTACCTTAAAATACACTGAAAACCCTTTAATAACTATAGGATGATAAGGTGATCAAGATATGGTAATTAAAGGGAAGGATCAATTGCTTTTTGTAGCAATACCGATGGCAGTGTAGCGGTTATGTAATAAATAAAGCAACTACAACAAACTACTTAATAAACGATATAAATACCTTAAAGCCTGTGCCGCTCTGGGCAATAAAAGTCACACACAAAAGGTTAGCGGACAACCAAGAACACGCACGGTTGGTGTGGTGTCGCTTCCAAAAGCTCTCATACAACTGTCGTCTGTAACGGTTCGAGTACGACTGTGTTACTTCGCGCACTCCCACTACCGGCATAAGGTTTTACTAAACTGTAGGGTACCCGCACTAATGGTGTTTATTGTCACCAATACCAAATTGTTCTATGATGACGTAACATACCGCCCACCAAATTCATAGAATTTGGAAAAGGAGGGAAGTAAGTTGGGTGAAGGAAATCACATGGGATTTGACCTTGCTAGGAAAACAGGTAACGAAAGATAGGGTGGTACACTACAGCGAGCGATATCACCAACTATGCAAAATATAAAAAATATATATGTATGAAAATAAACAAATATTTAAAAATAATATACTACCATACATGTAAGAAATGTGTATATACATCTAAACATAAAATAAAATTAAAATACCGGTAGCGGCGCTAGTTTGACCAAAGGCCGTTTTAATGTGCCATGTGCAGTTTTGATCTCAGCGACACGTATAATACCGTTCGCACCGGGAAAGGTATTAATAATACGATCAAACTTCCATTGAAGTGGAGAAAGCTGGTCGTCCTTGATGAGGACAATAGTGTCCTTTTCAACTTGTCGGACACCTACCTTAGAGTGCCATTTAACTTTCTGATTCAGAGTATGTAAGTACTCATGGCTCCAGCGAGCCCAAAAATCTTGATGGAGTTTTTGCAGGAGTTTCCACCTGCTCTTTAATGATAAAACGTTGGTTGAATGGTCCTCATCTGGTGGTGCAGAAAGAGGCTCCATAGTTAGGAAATAACCTGGTGTTAAGCAACGCAAGTCATTTGGATCCAAACTCAAAGTGTAGAGTGGCCTTGAATTTAAAACAGATTCAATTTGAGTAAGAACTGTGTGAAGTTCCTCAAAGGTAAGTTTTTGTTCGCCGATTACGCGAGCTAGGTGTGTCTTTACCGACTTAACACCGCTTTCCCACAAGCCACCGAAGTGAGGGGCGCTAGGTGGATTAAACGACCACTTTATCTTTTCTGTGGTTACTGCACTATGCAGGTAACTCGTAAGCTGACGATAGGCACCTACAAAATTAGTACCGCAATCACTAAATACTTGAGAACAGCGTCCTCGACGTGCTATAAATCGTCGCAAAGCGGCAAGAAACGCGTCTGCCGACAAATCCGAAACAAGTTCAATATGTGCTGCCTTAGTGGCAAAACAAACAAAACTGCAGATATAGGCCTTAAGAGTTTTAGAGCCTCGTAGGCGGCTAGCCTTTATAAAAAGAGGGCCAGCAAAATCAACACCAACAATACTGAACGGTTTGATTTGGGTAATACGTGCTGCCGGTAGGTCTCCCATAGAAGGAGTTACCAGGACCGGTTTGGTACGAAAACATCTATGACATGATGATAAATAACTTCGGATTGAGTTTTTAATAGAAAGAATCCAAAAATTCTGTTGGATAAGATACGTTGTGGTATTAACACCGGGATGGTAATACCTTTCGTGAGTTGACCGAATGATAAGTTCGGTTAATCGGTGCCGCTGAGGCAATAACGTAGGAAACTTTTCGAAATAGGAAAGCGAAGAATGTGTCAAGCGCCCACCTACTCTTAAGATATTTTGTGGATCAACAAATGGAGAAAGTTTTCGCAAGGTATTAGGTAATTTACGTTTTGCCTTGATCGAAGCTCATCATCATTGGGTCTTCAGTCCTGAAACTGGTTAGACGCGTACCATCATTGTTTCCTATTCTGAACTAACCTACAGATTTCCCTGAAATTTGCACAGTCTGCATCTATCACTATCTGATCTAGGTCTACATCTACCCTTTTTTTCCTATCTCTGCTTGTCATATATCACATACTATTCCCCAAAAATGCCTTAGAACGTATTATGCCCTTCTACTTCTCATATTTTTTCCCAAAGATATCCTTGTTCCCTTACTGTTTCTATAACCTATTTGTTATTAACTTTGTCTGTCCATCCTCGAACATCTGAAACACGGCATTTCAAAGGCCGCTACTGTTCTTCTGTCTGCTTTTCAGACTGCTCGTATTTCCTAGGCATATTGTCTGTGCTGTGCTCCACACATACGCTTTCAACAACTTTTTGTTCTATGTTTGTTGTCTTTCATCATAGGTGCCGTTCTTTCTTGTTAGATGCAGTTCGGTCACCTTTTATTTTTACAATTATATACCCTATTTCTTCGACATTCAGTGGTTGCGAAGGGGGGTAAGCAGCCTGTGGCTGCCAAGTTCCCCCTGCACTTGGACATTTACTGATTTAATATTTTTTCCAATATGTTTTTTCGCACAGTCAACATTAGTTGCAGATATTTCACAACAAACAACTGGTTTATAATAATCATCAGATTTGTCTGCGCTTATTTTTTCGTCATTGGGTTTCCCGTCTCAAAACTGGTTGGATATGTACTTGCACTTATTTCTTTTCTAAACTAACCTACATGGTTCCCTGAAATTCTCACACAGTAATACAGCTCGGTTCCCCTTATATTGTTTTTTTAATATTATGCCCTATTTCACAGAGATTTATTGAAGGGGGTTAAGCAACCTGTGGCTGCCAAGATCCCCCAACACTTAGACATTTGCCGAAATAATAGTTTTCCAGTAAATGCTTTCACGCAATTACCATAATTCGAGAATATTGCCCATCCAATGCTTGTAGTTGATTATAATAAATATCATGTTTCTTCTATTGTTTTCTAATATTATGCCCTTTTTCACTGAGATTTATTGAAGGGGGTTAAGCAACCTGTGGCTGCCAAGATCCCCCAACACTTAGACATTTGCCGAAATAATCGAAGCTATTTCCTTTAAAAATGTAACATTTTGTACATGCCGAACGATAATCATGAGAGCATTGTGTAATTCAATGTCTGTTAAGGGGCCCGTATGACGTTGAGCCATGGGTTTAGAAAATCTATAAGTGTAATACACGATGCCTTGGATTTTATATAACGATGAAAAGCGACTTAGTATAATGTCAATGACGTTTGGATCTGTTTGAGCGACAAATGTTAAGATCTTCTTTTTCGTAGTTACCTCAGCAATTGAGGTTGACAATGTTGGTTGAGGCGGCTACGAGTCACTAGGGTAGTGAAGCCATTCAGGCCCCGCCCACCATAGCGAACATGAAATAACCGCGCTTGGCATTAATCCCCGAGATGCAGGATCAGCCGGATTATGCGAAGATTTAATATAAAACCATCGACTAGGTGCAATGATTTCTTGAATGTGGCTAACAAGGTTTGCCACACAAGTTTTCCAACGAACAGGTTGAGAACGTATCTAAGTGAGAGCGACCGTAGAATCACTCCACGCTGAAACATCGGAGATTTCAATCAAGCCTTGATAAGACCGAATGGTAAAAGAAAGTAAATCGGTTAATAATACGGCGGCACATAATTCCAAACGTGGAATGAAATGCGCTTAATTAGAGCTACTTTTGTTTTAGCGGTTACAGATTGTACAGTTATTTCTCCGATAGTTTGATTTATGAACTGAAATACACTACCGCTGCATACCCTACCTCGCTAGCATCGCAAAACCCAAGCAAATAACAAGTAAAAGGATCCGAAGGGGGTAAACAACGTGGTAACTTTAATGACGATAATAACGACAACTCTTCTTGATACTGCTGCCATTGAGACGAAATGCCTGCTGGTGGGATGTCGTCCCAATTTAAACCTAACATCCACAGATGCTGGATTAGGCGTTTTGCAAAAAGTGTTAGTGGGGCTAAAAATCCTAATGGATCATATATTCTGGCAAGTTGCGAAAGTATGTTGCGCTTTGTACATATTGGGTTTAATGGTTTAACCCGAAATGAGAAAATATCTTCTGTAGGTGACCATTGAAGACCTAATATTTTTATTGATTCGTCAGAATCGAAATCGAGAGAAGTATATTGGCAAAAATCTGACGGAATGCCTTCCAAAATAAAAGCTGAATTAGAACTCCATTTTCGAAGTTCAAAACCAGCCAAATGCAAAAGTCGAATAAGTTGATTTTTAATTTCTCGGGCCGATTGTATAGAATCTCCACTGGCGACGAAATCGTCAATATATAGATTTGACCGTATAGTCTCAGCGGCTAACGGAAACCTTTTGCCTTCGTCAATAGCTAATTGCTGAAGGGTTTTTAATGCTAGATAAGGCGATGACAATACCATAAGTCACTGTATTAAGCTGATAAGTCTGAATGGGTTCTTCTGCGGAGAACCGCCAAACAATTAATTGAAATTTTCGATGTTTTTCGGTAACCAAAATTTGTCGATACATTTGGCGAACATCACAAGTAAAAACGAAACGATGATTGCGAAATTTAAGTAAGATTGACGAAATGTCGTTTTGGAGACTAGGTCCAGCCAATTGAGTGTCATTAAGTGACACGTTGTTTTTAACCTTTGCAGAGGCGTCAAAACCACACGAACTTTAGAAATATGACCTTCCTCTTTAAACACAGGGTGATGGGGTAAAAAATAATTATCGTTCCCAACGGGCGGAGAATCGAGTAATGCCATATGACCCGCATCAAGATAGTCCTGCATGAAATTGTTGTATTGGGCGCGTAGCTCCGGTTGAGCATGCAATTTGCGCTCCAACGAAAATAGTCTTTTTTTAGCCATCTCAAAGCAATTATCAAAAACGGGCAAAGTATCGTTGAACGGTAACGCAACAATAAAACGACCGCTAGGATCACGAAAAAACGTGTTTTCAAAAATCAAATCGCCTTTTCTTCTTCTGGAGAAGTATAAGGTTTGGATGGCAACTCTTCTATCTTCCAAAACCGCCTTAGGATCTGGTCGGTAGGATCTTCTACAGAAGTAAAAAATGCTTGGACAGTATCAGACTGCAAGCTTTTTGTGGGACCAATAATAGTCCAACCAAAATTGTATTTATGGCGGCAGGTTGAAGAAATTTGCCATGTATAACACCGCCATTGATGATGAACGGATAAACATCTGCTCCAAGGAGCATGTCAATAGTTCCTGGAGAGTTCCAGGTCGGGTCTGCAAAGTGCAGGCCGCATAAGTGTTCCCATCTATTAGGAACTTCAACGCTAGGTAATTTGCCAGATATTGACGAAAGCACAAAAGTTGTGACTTCTAGAGATTTTTCAGAGTCTAAAATAGAGCGAATGGTGCAGCTGACGGCACCCCTATTGACCGCTGAAGTTGTCTGTCCAAGTCCATAAATCGGAACTTGAGAACGTATGCGTGGTAGCCAAAGTTTGCTCACGCAATGGTCAGGAATAAAGCTAGCTTGAAAGCCAGGGTCTACGAGTACCCTGATCGGTTTGTATCTACCAGAACGGTCTTGAACTTCCACAACAGCAGTGGAGAGTAAGACAGTAACCCCAGGATTTAAATTCGTCTGTGAAGACAAAACATTTGCCGGAATAGGAGTGGCTGACTGCGTCCTATTGGCATTTTTATGCGTATGTGTAGCGGTCGGTTCAACTGAACGGCTAGAAGCAGGTTGCGCTTCAAAATGTAGCAAAGTATGATGCGGCTTGGCGCAAGTTCGACAAGAGTTATAGGATTTGCATTGCATGGACGCATGGTTTGTACGTAAGCAATTTAAACAGAGACGTAAGCGTTTGACAATGTCGAAGCGTTCTGTCGGAGTTTTCTTTAGAAACTATTGACATCTGTAAATTAAGTGATTGCCCTTGCAAGAAGGACAATGGTGCGAAAATGAATTCTTTGAGTCATTAGAGCTAATTGGTGTGTCCAGTGAAACTACGTTAGAAGAAACTCTTGGTTTAAACTGAAACGCTGAGGATTTCTTAGGCACTGATGTGTGAGCTGTCTGAACAGTCGTCGAATAAGAAACAGGTGCGGTTGAAGAAAAGGTTTCCAACGCTGCACATTGTTGAGGTAAAAAATATCTCAAATCATCGAACTTGGGTATTTGCTTCGGATCCGATTGGAGTTCAAAGCGTTTTCTAATGAACTGATCGAGTTTTTCTAAAAGAAAATCGACCAGAATAAAGTTCCAATGTTCAGTGGGAAACTTTAAGTTAGTTAGAACAGTCAGGTTCTCTGAAAAACAATCAATAAGTGCCCTAAGTTTCTTAGGGTCTTCTGATTTTAAAGGTGGAAAGTCTTTCATAGCTTTCCAATGCAAAGTTGCTAATAAACGTGGAATGCTAAATCGTTCACGCAAGGCATTATATGAACAAATAAAATTATCCCCCAATACAGGTACCGATTTAACAATTTTTAAAGATTCCGCGCTACAGCAATTAATTAGGTAATTTAGCTTTTCAATATTGGTCAGCGAAGCATCATTATAAACCAGACTGTCAAATAAATCAATAAAAGATGAAAAATAAGTTACCTCATTATTAAAATGTGTGAGGTTTAACGGTAACAATTTTGATGCCATACTGCTTGATGTACTTTCAATAATTAGCGGTGCTCACATTTCTTGCAGCGTTTCAAAATGGAGCAGTATGCAATAATAAGCAGCATCTACCTCTTTCCGTAAAGCGTTGTAATTTAATAATTATGCCTCGTTACGGGATGCTAAGACATCAATTAAAGCTCTATTAAAATTGGAGTAAATGTAATTTACTCCCCTTGTTTGAATATGGAATAACGTTTTTAAACTTGAATCACTCTGTATAGCGTTGCTCAGTTCCAACATCTCGATAATGCGTATCTTAAATAACTCAAGTTCTGCCAAATGTGTTTTTTCGGAGCCATAATGACACTGTTATTCCAAAAGACCTACAATAAAATGCTGCAAACGGTAACCGCTCAGCTGTGCGCTGAGAAATATTAAATATTATGGGTTGTTCAAGGCACGAAAATGTAAAATAGCGCATAAATCAATAAATTACGTTTATGACTATTAGCCTGCAATGGGTCTTAAGAACCACGTCGAAATCCTAACGGTTTGTCAAACAAAGCGTTACGATAAAATTTACAGTTTACAACGGGCGGCCTTACATCAAAGCTCAGAGGGTCCACCAACATTTAAAACATGTGGCTTACATATTGCAAGAAAGGTTGCAGTTTCACAACTTTATTACCCTTTGCAAATGCATTCAATATTGTACTGCAAACCGACTGAGGGGTTGTATGTGATACAAAAAACGCGCAATGACTTTTAATACAAATTAGCAAATTTTATATTAAAGGATTTGTCTGTAATTAACCGCTTGGTTTAATTACGGCAAAATCGCTTAATTTAATGTAAAGAGAGTATATAGCTAATATTGTACATATTTTAACCCGCTAAATATGGGGTTTGAACACAAATTTAAAGCTAAAATAAATGACTAAAACACGCTCGCTGAAATGCAAAATAATATTCAATTTTTGACATGCGTATAACATAGGACTAGTGAAATTTGGATCGTATTAAGGACCAACAAATGTAGGATGATAAGGTAATCTAGATATGGTAATTATAGGGAAGGACCAATTGCTTTTTGTAGCAATACCAATGGCAGTGTAGCGGTTATGTAATAAATAAAGCAACTACAACAAACTACTTAATAAACGATATAAATACCTTAAAGCCTGTGCCGCTTTGGGCAATAAAAGTCACACACAAAAGGTTAGCGGACAACCAAGAACACGCACGGTTGGTGTGGTGTCGCTTCCAAACGCTCTCATACAACTGTCTTCTGTAACGGTTCGAGTACGACTGTGTTACTTTGCGCACTCCCACTACCGGCATAAGGTTTTACTAAACTGTAGGGTACCCGCACTAATGGTATTTATTGTCACCAATACCAAATTGTTCGATGATGACGTAACAATAACTTTTATTTAAGGCACAGCACATATTATCAAGGGCAGTTATACACGCTTTGATTTGTGTCATAAATTGAGAAGCTTACTAGAAACTCGTTATAATCGTAATATCGGAAGAATGGTCGACAAATAACGCACATAAAAATGTGCTATCTATCGAAATTATAGTTTAGGATGCTATTATGAACCAATTTTTGTAAACAGCACATCTAAAAAGTGAACGGTACAACTGGAAGTAAAGTAATCGCTATTGAAAATGAAAATGCATTCCCACGACTTCGTAAACAAATTATACACGATGGGGTATTTCAGGTTAGGCTGCTGTTGGAAACATATTATTATAAAAAACACATATCACTTAGTACCTACATCAGAAAAATGTGTAATAGTTTCAGCAACAAAGAAAAAAGCAAACATGTGATAAATGACTAAGGAACGTTTGGGTGTGGTTATACATACAGGGGCTGTAGCGCAGCGAGATTGCAATACCTAGTGCACTTATGTATAGTAAATCATTAGTCGAGTATACCAGTGCACTAACTATTGAAATTTCTTAGTTGCGCAATCAATCTGAAGCTTAACACATAACGCCCTTTAAGCGTTTTTCATTACATCATTTCAATTTTTAAAGAATCAATATCTATCGATATAAATTTAGAAACACTAAAATTTATTTACAACCTGAAAATTATTAAGCGTTTAGCAACATTAACATTATTTACGTTTACTTCTGAAATAATCTACATTGGCACTCAATGATATAATGTCCACTAGAGTACAAACAAGTTTAAAAATCAAAAGTCCTTTAAGATATTTACAAAATTATCTTGGACTCTAATCGGACGGACTGGCTTGTTTGGATCAGAATTAAATTACTTATCAAGAACACATGTTGTTTGCATATAGTCAGAAATAATACAAAAGCTTTCATATGTTAGATATGCATCAAAATTTGATACCTTTCAATATATTTTGTTTGGCTTAAAAAAAGGGTCATGTGAAATATAAGTTTGATTGTGTGCAGATTATAAGACAAATAAATTGAATTATATATGAATTTTCTTAATAGTAGCATGAAAGTGTCTTTTAAATAAGAAAACGTTTTTTTCGATTTTTTTTAGAAATAATAAAAAATAATTACCAAACTATGAGTTGGTCTTTTAGTTATACAAAATTAAATATGGACAATAATATTATAACAATGCATAACCGTGTAATAATTTAGTACCTCACTCGAAAGAATACGAAATGTGTTTTATTAGTAATTATCACAACACCTTAACACATGTCCCTCTTCTCTTTGTAGCTAACCAAGTTTCTAATAAAAAGAATAAGAAACCTTGGAAAATAGAGCCATGGCTAATTTAAGTATATGCTTAATCAACTACTTGTATACCTTTTACCCAGTGATGCAAATGAATTTTAGATATACCAGACAGCTTTATAGGACAAATATAAATTCACCCTTTTGGTGCAAACTGCATCATAACAGATCTCGCTATCATCATCATATTCTGAAACTTCGTTAATTTTAAAGGCAAAAGCTCGTGATTTGGCAAGCCATCTCTATAGGCTTCAGCTTTAGAGAAATCTTCACGTCTTTCACAAACATCCATATTACTTTATTACAGATGCACAGGAATCAACTTCATACAGTTGTACACAAATTACTACTAGCAAATAAAACAGACTCTTAAATAATTCATTACACATTATTATACAAGTTGTTGCTAACAAATAAAACAAATTCGTAAATAATTCGTTGCACATTATTTTCGAAAACAAAAATATATTCGGTATCACTAACTCGATATCTTACTAAAAATTAACATAAAGAAAAGAGAGCCTCTCTTTGTCGCTTTCTCATTTTATTGACCCTCCCGACTCTTTGCGTCGGCGTTAACTATACCAGACGTATAACTCGAAAAGTGACATTTTTAATACATGGTTTTAGATCCACGACAGTTCAAATGCGATAGAAATTATATCCAATAGCAAAATACGATAAGTGAAACAACCAATTCTGCATAATTTTAACGTAGCGATATTATAGTTATATATAAAAATTTGCACAGGAATTTTAATGTTACAGCGGTTGAGAGCTTCTATGTTTCAAACTACTTAAACGTATAAGTTTCATGTCGTAAACTAATTTAAAACCTGCAACTTTGCTTTAAATGTTTCATGCCGAATCTCGAATCAAATCGTGAATGTCGAATGTTACATATTGTTTGGTTTAAAAAGACTGACACCCCGTTCTTATTGAGATCTTGTTTATATACATAAATTATCTCTATACGTCATTTTTCAGAGTTTTCTTAATTCATTTTGAAAGATTAGTCACCGCTGATGTAAGAATTTACACGGATTTTGCGTATTAACGTTCCAATTCGTGTCAATTGTTATGACTTATGTTTAACGTAAAAGCGTTGTTTATTCTCTTCTAAGGTACTAAGTTAATTGTTCGATTTCCTTCTTTGTAATACGTACGGCTATTACACCACTTGTTATCTTATTTTTATTGCATTTTTATAGCCGCGCGAGTTCCTTGAGCCTGAGCGTTTATTCAATACTTAACTTGTACAACATCTTTTAGTAACTGGCGTGCTTGTTTATTAACAAAAAAGATTCTGCAATTTATGCTTTATTTGAAACTCTTAAATGAATTTAAAGGTTCTCTACACATGATAAATGTATCACATAAATAATTAAATCTCTCAATTGCCTTGTATTCTAATAATGTACGGAAAACACGTTTTAAGGTATCTTTAATAAGAATGAACATCTTACTTTTGTTTTAAATGGCATTTATCTACACACGAAAGTCAATTACATAATTAATTAAAGCTCGGCAATTGTTTCTTAAGGACTGTAAATGCAATACATCTTTCAGTAATTCAGCGTAACATGCATATCTTATAATGAAACTCGTTTCTACTAAGTACGGTAGATTTATCTACACGCACGGCTTAACGTTTATATTTATTTTATGATATCTACAATGAATGCAATACACACTCGGTTTAAAGTTGGGCTGTCCATTATGTTTTGTAATGACGCGATTAAAATTAATAGATTTGCATTTCAATGGCAATAAAATACGCCTGCATTTATACAGGGCAGCGATATTAAATATTGGACGATTTTAATTTTTCCCGTTTTCTTCCTTTTGGGTAGCAATTGTTTAAAGAATTTTGGTGTTTAATGTCCTCTCGTGACCTCTTTAACACATCAATAAATATTGACGCGACAAAGGGGCCACGGGAGGTCACTGATACTCAAAGTCTACAAATAAAACTCACCAAATATAAAAGAAACTGGTAGAAATGGAAGTTTTCTAAGATTCATTGTTCCACCCTGTATAATATAAGCGTATTGTAACATAGCAATTAATAAGCAAAGCGTAAAACACAATTCTGTTCTTGTAAATAATCACTGTAAGATAAATACAAAGCCATATGTATGTTATAAAAATGCACTTTCTCTGCAAATATATAATTTTGTATTTAAAAAACACGTTTTAATTTACCCTAAAAGCAAAACACACTTCCCGTGTATTTAAAACCCCAATTTTAAATCGATAATACAGCCGTGTGTACAAAAGTTAAGCCATATATGTAAAAATAATTCC
This sequence comes from Platerodrilus igneus, assembly GCA_036346225.1. Taxonomy (NCBI): domain Eukaryota; kingdom Metazoa; phylum Arthropoda; class Insecta; order Coleoptera; family Lycidae; genus Platerodrilus; species Platerodrilus igneus. Next base: position 1,775,988 of record JARFIW010001011.1, on the reverse strand, counting down.
TCTGAAGATACCTTAAAACGCATTATAAATTTAAATTCATTCATTTTCATTTCTTAATTATCATAAAAATACATGTGCGGTGCATGAAATGTGCCCTTCATTTACTATAAATGGCACAGAATAGTGCCAACTTTACGCATTTCATGTAAAACAAAACCATATCAATCTTGATAACGCTTTAATCTTTAGAAAATAATTTTGTGTATTAAAAACACGTTCTAATTTAGTGTGAAAGCAAATATTTTTCAATTGTTACGAATGCAAATCTTTGACATGCGTAAAATCTGTTCGGAAAGCAATTAAAGCTTTAATTAATCATATAATTTGACTCCCGTGTGTGTGCAACATAAATTCAATTTTAAATATAACATGTTCTCAAAGCTTTGGAATCAAAAATTGTCGTGCAAACTAATTAAATAAAACAAAAGTATATTCTAAGAAGTCACGCTGTATCCTTAAAAAACCCTTAAAATTGCAAGAATTATTTATTTTCGCATTACTACAGAATAGTGGGCAACGCCACATTGACCTCGTTGTGTTTGACAAGCACGGGCGGCGTGCGTCACTATTATAAATAAATCACGCGATTCAGGAATTTCCAGAAAGTTTGCGTCATGTAGGTGTGTAATCTTGTCAAATCTAAAAAGAGTGACCTAGCCAAAACAAAATTATATATAAACAGAAGCAATCGATATTAGATTCATTCGTTTTCATTCAATTGATTCAGTAATTCGATTCATGTTGATTTACGCGAAGAAAAATGTAATGATTCAGTCATAGTTTCGCGTCTACCAAGTAATAGTAATGTTAACTAAGACGTTAAAAATAATATGTAGAGATTACATATGAAATAGTTTAAAATATAGAAGTTGTTAAATGCAGTTATTTGATCTTGTAATATACAATGAAGATAAAAACCCTTCGATACAAAAAGCTTTTTAAAATTTAATTAAATCGAAGATGCATTTTTGGTAACTGATGTTCTAAATTGAGATTTCAGTGAATATAAATAATTTTGTAAGCTGATTTTAAACGTCAATTTAAAAATAAAGCCAGGAAGGAAGATTTGGATCAGCGTTCTTTTAACATATAACCATAAGTATAAAATTTTAGATTGTATTGTTGGTAACTGAAATTTCAGTATTTTTGTCATTTGAATTTAAGGTAGAATAAATCTTAATCATATAATATTTTTTGTAAGAATAGTTACCAGAAAGTTTGTGGTCAGGGTTTGAAACACTTTGACTTCTAAATAGACTATCTGTAAAGGATTTTTAGCCAAACAACATTGCAAGCCTAATAAGAAAAGCCAGGTAAGCTATCTACTAGGAAAGAGATATGAGGTCTCTGAATTTTTAGGTGAAAAACATTTTGATAATTAAGTTAATACGTAGTTATTAGGAATAATCTTATGTTTTAAAGAAACTATGCTGTAAATGTTATATATTCTTTTGTATGAGAGAAAACATTTTAAACTGAATAGAGGATTTTTGATATTGCTGTGTTGGATTTCATTTTGTAAATTCCATTACTTCCGTTGAGCTAGCCAGCAAAGAAATCTAGAACGGAAGGTAGATCAGTAATTCCAGATCCACAATTTGCTGTTTCCATTGTCACACCATACTTTTAGCCACGCTCAACGCGAGGTGTTATTACAGCAATTTATTTATACATATATATAATATTATATATATATATATATATATATATATTGCTGTGATAAGAGGTAGTTTAAGGGTGTATTTTAAAGCAAAGGTCGTGCAGGAATTAGAAATCATAATAAGAAGCAGAAAACTGCATTTATTTAATAGAAAATTGAGTAATTGGGATAATTTGTAAATGGTAAGCAATCAACACCCTGTATATAGAGTATAAGTAGTTTTAAGCGACGCAAATAGACACATCTTAGGACAAGAAGACGCATAGTTAGCATAGAAATAAGTAATACATGCATTAAGTAGATAACGAATATTTAACACCCAGTAGATAGAGTTTTAGTTAATTTAGGTAATGCAAATAACTATATTTTTTAGTGGAAGCACGCGTATTTATAAGTAAGCATAATAAATGTAATGAAACACTCATTCAAAAGAATTCTAATCAGTTATGATAATACGGAGATAAGAAACAAAGCTTAAAGAAGCGTAGTGTAAGTGCGTACAAACAATTAACTGTTTTGATAAGTAAAGGTGATTAAAAAGATTGCGCAAATAAATAAGCATATGAATATTGAAAGTCGAATTGCATCAGATATTTGTATATAATATGGAAAAGCGACAATATTTCTCAAAACACCTCATGGGCTGATAACGAAGCAGCTGCAAGCAAACAACGATTACTTGAGAGGACGAGAATGTTACATCAGAAACTACTTTAAATAAAGAAACTTGATTGGTTAATATTAGCGACGGGCTTGTAAGCCATGCCCACAGACGAGGTGGAATATCAATCATATATTAACAGCGACATGATAACGAGCTCAGTTCTCAACTCAACAAAGGCCGAGATGCGTCACTTTGAAAAGAGCGACGCGTAAGAATAATATTTGAAAGTAAAAATTGTTTAAGTGACAGATAGTGCGACGAAGATGAAAATTACTATTGCCGATTAGACGTAAGTAGATTTTGGATTTATTTAAACTAAAATATAATAATAATAGGGCTCTGGGTCTGAGGCCGGTCAGAATAAATTCTGGGTATGAGGCCGGTGAGAATAAATTACAAGTCTGAGTCTGGGGAGAATAACAACCCAATTCTGAGTCTGGGGAGAATAAATCCAATTCTGAGTCTGGATATTCTGAGGCTGCGTGTGGATAGATAAAATTTTTAATGGGTATACAATAATTCTGAATTGGTGGAGAATAATTTTGATCCAAATGGATGGTATAATGCATGGAAAATTCTAGTTGATAATGGATGCGTCGATAATCTTGGTTGCGAGAAGGAAATAACGAAGAAAACAGACCAGGTTAGATTTTTTAGCTTTAAGACATTTTTTCTATTTGAATTTAAATATTGAATATTGAATTTGCTTAATTAATGTGACGGAGTTAACAACGAACTTGCATACGTAGAAATTACGTAATATGATAAAGGGGTTTTGAACGTTCCAGGCTTCTTTTTATAAAAACAATAGGTTTTTTTGGTGACTTTAGATTGATTAAAAAGCATATGATTTTTGACATAAATAAGATTTACAACATTAATTGATTGAAAAGTGTATTTTAAATAATTTACAAAATCTGTACATAATATTTGTTTTCATTATATGGAATTGAATTAACTTCATTTTATAATTCAAAATAAAAGCTAGTCGAGGCCGAATGATAAAGTTTGTGGGAGTGTAATTTGATAATTTAATCAGAGAGGAGGAGTTATAAGTTGAATACGCCATTATTACCAAGTGCGGCATTTTATATATATATATATATATATATATATAAAACTCTATGTATGCGATATCGTAATTCGCGCTACACTGAAAAAGGGATTTTGTTGCTTTAACTGAAAATTAGTTGATTCAATTAGAATTTTGGTTTGTGTTTAAACAATGACTTACATGCATTAAATAGAACATAATAAAATGTTGCAAAATCGATTTTGAAGTAAACAAACCTAAATTTGTACCACAATAATTATGGCATTTACTCAAATGGCCATTAATGTAACTTGAATGTTAGGTAACGTTCCTTCAATTGCTTGTGGGTGTGAATTGAATTATTTAATACTTTTACCAGATACACTGATAGGTTATATCAACACGTTGGTTATCCCACTTACAAATAAAGACCATTGAAGGAAATACGTATTAATTTTATCAAACCACGAGTTTAGTACTTGATACTTGAAAGGGATTGCACACTGAAACAAACTATTCAATTTTTCCACTAACCAAAAAACGTCATTGGTTTAAATTCAGCATACATTGATTTAACTAACCCATATGTTGAGCACAGTTTATAATTATTAAGCTAAGTGGCTAATAAGGATTAAAGTAATAACATTTTTGGTTGAATCAAACTTTTATTATATTCAATTAAAACATTTAGCTGTCAAATCAATCATTTCGTTGCGTTCAACATTGTTTAGAAATAGAATTAATTTAAACATCCAAGGTGGTTTGATTCAATATCCAACTTGATTGATTCCGACTTAATGAAGTTATTTTAATCAATTTTTCAATTCATCTTGGCGATCAACAAATCAGTTTGTTCATCCCTAATAGATTTAAAAAAAGATTTAAAATAACTTCATTCAGTCAAATTATCAAGTTGGATATTGAATCAAATCACCTTAAATGTTGCATTAACTCTAGTTCATCGTGCATAATTTTTAGTGTAGCTTTCACTGATAAATAATGTTCTTTTGCAAAATGTTATTTTTATAATATCTTAAAAGTTAAAATTAATTAACTTCCACTTGCATTTTATAAAACTAATACTCATTATTGAAAAGTTTGTTTATTCCTTGAGGTTGCAAAGGGTTTTTGAGGTTAGACGTTTGTTTATATAGTTGAATGCTTAAAACGACATTTAGTTATGGACAATGAGACCAATTTATAGGAAGGTACTTACGTGTTTTTAGACGAAAAAATTTTGTTTGAACACAGCACAGCATACTAGATTGATCTTCTATGTATTTTATACTTGGTTGAAATACTTTTATTGAAACTAACACAATAAACAATGTGAAGTAACGCTTGACGCCATGTTTACATGTGGCAGTCGAAGGGTAGTAGTATATTAAAGATATAAAGTCCGCCGGACATCCAATACGCAGTTGCGCGAAAGCATCGGACACTGACCAAAAACGGTTGGGTTCAACAAATAACTGCGACGTTTGATTTTGCTATCATAGTTTATTTAAATGAGCAAGCTATAGTACGTTTGTTTGAATGTTAAATTTGTTACAAAACGTGTTGATTTGACACTTATTCCGCCATTCATTTAACTAAAATGGATTTTATTCAACATCGAAGTAGTATTGGATTAAAATATGAAATTTGTTGACAATATCAGTTTGTATTAAATACGACTATTGATCAATGAAATTGACTTTTGCATTCTTTTATTAAACAACTGTTATTATGCGTTCAAGCAAACAAATTTAAGTCAACTAATTTTTGTAGTTAGTTTAACAATCTACAAGCGGTTCAGTGAATATAGTTTTATTTAGAACGACTAAAAAATACTTGATCAGATGCTTTACTCTTCAAAACAACAGAGTTGTTTGTATCAACCAAATCCTTTTCTCAGTGTACAAAATACAGATTATTGTTGGTGAAAATAAAAAGTAAAATGTATGCAATAGTATTATATCTTCTTAAATAGGATTCGACTAATGTTTCAACGCACTCAGTTATACAATGTAGTAAGTAGCTTTAACGTGTCGTTAAATTTTTTATAACTCAGTTAAAAAGCTTTTAAAAAGTTAGGTTTACAAGTAATATCAACCATTGTTGCCCACAACTTCTTACTCACATAGTAAATGTTGTTCTTGCAAATACTTCTTAACCCATACTTAGGTTCTACTGTTTCTGTGTTACCAAACTTCTCCCATACCTTAAATCGGACTTTGAGATTAGATCTTATACAATAAGTAGCTAGGATGCAAGCATAGCAGTAAAACCAAGTTCATTTTTCGTGAAGAATGTCAAATAATTACTTAACAAAGGCTTCAAATAAACAACTTAATTTGCTATAGTGATTAATACTCCACAAACTAATGGCTTCATTTGCAAACAAATCGCAGCTGTATTTCAGAACAGAACTTACTATTATAAAAGCGATACAAACTTTCTAGAAAATTTGTATTCCTGGCAATAGACACAAAAGCATTATGTTACGAAATGGGATACCTGGAGGGATTACACCTTTTGCAAGGCTTACGCATATTTTGTGCGTATCCAGAAAATTTAGGATATTGTAACACTACTTTTAGTAAAAGTTTCATTTCTCCAAAGATGCTCAAGATGCCTGCAAGTGGAGAGCAAAGGAATTTGTCAGCTAATTCATTGCCTAGTTTAAGTTCTTTTAATCTAATAATATACAAAAGATCGTATCATCGGCTAGTTAACAAATGCGCAAAGAACCTCAGTAGATGAATGACCCAACCCTAAATTTGTTTCCCAATTTGGCATTTAAATATTTTAGAATCTGAATAGCCAATAAAGGACTGTACATCAAATATCCTACCTCATACAAAACTTACAGTCGATCCATATGGAGTATGACAGATTCTTGAGTTTATACATGGGGAAATATATCTTAAAAAGTGAGATAACACTATAAGTTTATATAATGCCATCTATTTAAGTACCTAAACCATATTTTTGAGAATATCCCTATTCCAAATATTTGTTGATTTTGGTGGAAATGCATAAATAAATATCTGGCAGTTTTTTAGATCAGTGGTACTCAACTTCTTATGGATAACTGAATACTTTCCTAATAATTATTTCTGAACACCCAAACAGTTACAGTAAAAATTTATACTAGATTAACATTAAAGATTTATAATTACAACTTCCGATTAAAAATTTATATATATTTCTGGAAAAGTTGGACGTAAAAAACAACACTCTCTGATTAGTGTTATGTTATAAACACCAAAGGGTTGTGAGTTATAGAGTTTCATTATGAAAAGCAATGAGGTATTTCTCTGAAAACATTTGAGTATGGTGATGTAGTGGTTCGTTTTTTTTGAGTTGTCTTTATTTGTGAAGAAATTTTTATGGATATTTTTGTTGTTAGTTTTTACCTTAGACCAAAAATGTTTCTGGTGATTAGTGCTCGGTTGTAAGTGTTATTCTGTGTGTTGAGTTATAGAGTGCAAAGTTTGGCAACTTACTTAGTTGTGTAACTGTTTTGAGTTTTTGTATGCCTCTTAGCTATAAGTAGTCGTCATGCTGTTTGTAGCGGAATGCTGCGAGGTTATGAATTTTTGGCGTGTGTAATATAATATATATATATATATATATATATATATATATATATATATATCCAGTTTATTTTAAAAAGTAAAAGATTACTTTCTGTAAATAGTTTTTCTTGAATGTTGTTGCAATTTTTTTTCGAGATTCTCTCACAATGTCAAAAGTTGATTCATGTTATTGTAGTTTTAGTGAATAATATATAGAGGATACTCGGTTTTGAGCTGATTAAGCATAATAACCTTTATTAATTTTTATGTTCCCTGTGAAAACAATTGGAGTATTAGACTTCCCGATTATGTGTTTACCTTATTTGGCTTTCTGGATTTGCTTCCCCTAGTGACGTGTTGTACGTGCATTTACTACTTACTCCTGCCCCATTCATTCATCTTACTTCCTTCTTGATAATTTGTTTATTTTGATTTTTTGAAGATTTATGTGGTGTTTATTAAAGTTTAGTGTTGTCTCAGAGTTTAGATAAAAAATTATTTTCCTTCATATGTTTTGATTGACCTCAAAATTTTTTCTTTATTGTGAGAAGTATTGCAGCATATTTTTATGATAAGAGACATTTTAAGCCTAATTTACCACTTCAAATATAATTTATAATATTCCTCCTTATTCCTTATTGTCATTTCAAGTAGCATTATGCATTAATATATCCGTATACAGCAGTACAATATTTATTTGCATCTTAAGCTTTTGGTAGTTGCGTAACTGTTGGTAAACAGGTAAACAGCCTTGTATTACTGTATATATTATGTCTAATGCTCTTTTTGTATTTATTTAAGGTTTGAAACGTAATGTAAGTATACTTATACTTTTTATTTAGATTTTAAGATTTTAGTCGACTGGGAAATAATCCCTAAATTAATATTTGTTTAGATTTTTATATATATTTTGGGAGGAATGTTATGTTATTTGCGAGTTAACGTTTTTGTTTATATCATGTTTTAACAGGACGTTACGAATATTTTCGATTTGGTTTTTATAAATATTCTTTTTGATACTATGTTTGTTGACTAAAGGTTTGCAATAAATTTACTTACCGAGTTTTTCTATTTTTCTTTCTGACTGGCCAAACCACACTACGACGTTTTCAGCTAGTACTGCATTAATTCTGCGAATTCTCCTCTCGTTTCGTTGCGGTATTCGGTGCGTGCGTGTTTTTTTTGCTTAATTTACTTTACTTTCTTGTTTGCACGGAATATCAGAATAATTTACACCTTTAGTTGAGAAGATTCCAAGTAAGCTATGCTTTTCCTGTGAACGCTTTTTTTCTACGGATAGTTTTAAGAAGATTATAGTACCATGTAGTGAGCTCCTCGTAGACATATATGGCATCCGGATTTACGTCATTTCAATTTATTGGTTTGTGGATATCGAGAAGCACAAGTAATCTCTGAAGAGTAAAGGGAAGCTGCATATCAATTCGATTCTTTGGGTCTTTGCAGTTTTGGAAAATTTCTATAAAAGGTTTCGTTGTGTTACCTAGTGAACTTTCAATATTTGTTTGGCGATTCTAAGTAAGCGATTAGCTATTATACTAGCTGTCTCGTTTTAAGATTAAAAAAAGCGCAACCCGAATTTACGCGGAAGTTACTAATATTATATTTTAAGTAATATTAGTGACCTCAACTGGTTTGCGTTGCCAGGATAAGCGAATTATTATTATAAATTAATACCTGAAAATTAACTGAATGTTTCTTACCAAAAAATTAAACTACTAGTAGTTATGTCAATAACCTTGTGAGCCCGAATTATACAGATCTGTCCTCCATTCGGATCTCCGGGAGGAGACTACTTCGGAAGATGTGATCGAAAAGTATAAAAAAAGGAGTCCTGAAGATTTTGCGAGTCGGAGCGTGGAATGTCAGAAGATTTGAAGCAAGTAGGTAAGCAAGAGAACTTGAAAATTAAAATGGATGGGCTGGCATTATACACAGTAGGCATTAGCAAAGTTCGGGGGCCAGAGGTGGGGGATTTTGGAGCGGATACTTTAGAGTAATTCATACAGGATCAGAGGAAGCAAATTCGGGCGTGGGTATAGTTATGCGAAAATATAGGAAAGTGAGTAGAAAACTACCTACAAACGAACACAAGAGTTACTCATGGTTAGATTCGAATCTAAACCGGTAAATACAGTAGTAATACATGTATACATGCCAACCTCTAGCTATAGTGAGAAAGAGGTAGAGGCGGTCTACAAAGATATCGAAGAGACACTAAGATACGTAAAAAGACGTGGAAATTTAATAATTACGGTGGATTTCAGCGCAGTGGTAGGTGATGGTAGGGAAGTAGCGGTAGCAGGTTTATTTGGTTTAGGCACGAGAAACGACAGGCGAAAAACAATTTAACCATTACAATCACATTATTTCAACATCATGCTAGAAAAAGATACACGTGGAAAATGCCAGAAGATATAGGAAAATATCAAATAGATTACATTCTTGTTAGACAACGGTATAGGAATCAAGTAAAAGACTAGAAGATACCGAGAAGCAGATATAGGCGCTGATCACAACATCGTTATTACAAAGGCCTCTCTTCAATTAAAAAATTTAAGAAAAAGAAACGGAAAAAACACTTTGACTTAAAGAAACTAAAAGATAAAGATATCTACAAGAGATGTGAAAAAAAACAAATTAATTGCTAAAAGATATCGGGAAAGTTTCTGATACTAATGAAGTAGAAAGAGAATGGAGTAGCATTAAATTCAGCTTAGTGGTGGCGGCTAGAGATATTCCGCGGTATACACAAAAAGAAAATAAGAAACCATAGATAACAAAGAATATCCTGAATTTAATAGCAAAAAGACAAAAACACAAAAACAGATCAAACGAAGCTAGAAAACAGAAATAGAAAGCCATAAAATGGGAAATTATTCGCAAATGCAAGAAAGCTAAAAAACAATAGATTGATGAAAAGTCCAAAGAGGTACAAACTAAGACGGAAATAGGAAAGACAGACGAAGCATTCAAACTAATCAGAATGAATTTTAGGGATATAAATCGGTATAGCAAAAATATAAAGGGCGCAAAAGGAGACATCATAGTAACAAATGAGGTTAGATGGCAAGAATATATAGAGAATTTATGTGCAGGAGAGGAACTAACAGCACTAGAACAGAAATCAGAAATTAAAAACGATGACTTGGGATATCCTATATTTAGAGATTAGTTTGAATTAGTATTAAAAGGCATGAAAAATGGTATATAACCGAGTATAGATAAGGTGCAACAAGAAACTCTAAAATCCGTAAACAAGCAGTAACAGAACGTCTCTTTCAAGTTTTAACCTATCTGTATGAGACGACGAGATACCCAAAGATTTCAAACGTAACATCATAGTAACTATATCAAAAAAGAGAGGCGCGAATAGATGTGAAAAGACTATTTTAGCTCTGATGGTGATAATGCAGAAGACAATAGAAAAAGAAGGAAGCGTGTATATAGGATTTGAAGATCTGGAATAGGCATTCGACCATATAAAATGGAAAAAAATGTTTGAAATACTTAAAACGATTGGAATGAATTTTAGGGATCGACGGATAGTTCATAGCTTATACAAAGAGCAAACAGCTGTAGTAGAATTAGAGCAGGAACGTAGAAAAGTAGATTTTTGAAAAGGGGTATGACAGAGATGAGCAGTATCCCCGTTAATTTTTAACTTGTACATCGAAGAGGCAATGAATACTGTCAAATGCGGGAAGACATTTGGAATTATTATGTAGTAACCAAAGATTGATATGCTTAGATATCGGTATTAGCATCTACCAAGGAAGAGTTAGAAGCAGCTTTTAATGAAATGGAAACAGTTCTGAGAAATACGATATGAAAATTAACAAAAATAAAACTAAAGTACTAGTATGCAAAAGAGAGGAAAATAATTCAAAAAGTAGAATACAAATAGGAAACAAGATCTTACAAGGGGTTAAGGATTTCTGCTACCTAGGCAGCCAAAAAAACGCAATGTGGGAAAAGCGCAAAAGATGTAAAACAAAGATTAACACAAGGTCGTGCTAAGTTTAACAAGAAAAAGCAGTTACTGTGCTGAAAGACAACAAACATGGAAACAAGAAAAAGATTGCTGAAAGCATATGTGTGGAGCACAGCACTGTACGGCTGTAAAACTTGGACAGTAAGAGAAGCAGATATGAAAAAGATAGAAGCCTTTAAAGTGTGGTGCTACAGACGTATGATGAAGATATCATAGACAGACAAAGTTAAGAACAAAGAGGTTCTAGAAATGGTAGGGGACGAAAGAAATATCTGAAAAACAGTAAAAAATAGGAGATATAGAATGATAGTTCGCATACTAAGGCATGAGGAAATAGTGCGTAATATATTAAAAGCTGATAAAGCAAAAAGGAAAGGCCGCGTAGACATAGATTACACTACTGCACATAGATAGTGAAAGATGTAGGCCGTGGGCATTTCAGGGAAATGTGTAGGTTAGCTTAGAATAGAAAACAATGGAGGTACGCGTCTAACCAGTTTTAGGACTGAAGACCGAATGGTGATATACATCTCCTATACTGCTATACACGACATTAAATAAACTACTGCCATTTGTGAGTAAATTATAGCGTTAAAAGCTTGATGCAACACGATTATGTAAAAATACGGTTTTGAAAAGTGAAATTACAAAATCAACATTTCTTACAGTTTTGAATTCTTTCCATTTGAATTCTACGCATTGTATCAAAAAACAACTGAAAAATATAACAATGTTTACTCTTATTGACAAATTTACACATAAAAACTTCTCTCTTGTTCTTTCCTGGTAACAGATTGTTCAAAAATAAACGATGAAAATATAGTCGATTGACAAAAAAAATACTAAAATAGTAATAATAATAAAAGATATTCGAATGGTGCTTAGGGAACGGAAACACATTTTTAATTCACAGCAAAGTAACATTGTATAATATATTGCGGCATTGCAACAGCACATAGGACACACATTTTTGTTTGTAAGTAAGTTCGGGAGCAGGGCGCACACCCTAGTGCATACACCTCTAATATTTTTTTTTGTAATCTTAATTACTTTGCACTCAAAACTTTATTATTTCATTATTCATGTACCATTGCAGAAAAACAATTACGCTGCACAAGATGTTGAACTATAAAAATATAAAAACGTCTTCTTTTTCTAAATAAATGGTTAATATTCCATCCGGTTAGTAAAAACATTGGTATGAGTAAAATAAACGTTAAAGTAATAAATTTAAAGTTGCCCTGAAGGCGTGGGAACCCTTAGCAATATAAGAGTGCCTCGACTAACTGCAGTGGTGCAGGAGTGGATTCATATGGAAAAATTATAAAAGAAAATAAATAAATTTGAAATAGAAATAATAAAGAATTCAAAACAATAAATAAAGTGGCTGAAATACATAAACTACGTAACCCTAAAAGGTTTCTTCTACTTGTCACAATCAAGAAGCGCCAAACTGTCGGCCACACCAATTCTTTTAATATTATTCCCAATAAGAAGGACGGTTATTTCTCAGATGTCCCATGCTTTGGTTTTCTAAACGTTTCCCTGTATACATTATATTTCTCTCAAATTAATTAAAATCTCTTCCAAGTACGATTACATCACTGTAATAATCGGATACCCTTTACAATTAACTGACTTTACTTAGTTCCTAAGTAAATTCAAATAAAAATCAACCTACATTTAATATCTATTTACATCAAATAGTGACGGTACAAATACAAATATACAAAAACACTAAATTCCTTAAACTCGCGCTATTCACGTATTATTAAAAGGAGTTCTAAAAACTTTAAGTTACATCGTGTCACTAAATGAAAGCCTAAGAGAATACATTAAATTGAATCCTGCAATAATGCTATCACCCCAAATTTTTTCCCGTTTTCATATTAAATTATATAACAATATAAATCCCAATTTTTTAAATGCTCTTAATAACAACATAGAAGACAGTGAAATATTAAGTTTCCTTTTATCTTTCCATTGTTCATTCAATAATAAGTGTCATACTTTAACTAATTCTATATGTCACCAATGACACTGCCATTTTAAAATCAGTATACACAAATCCGTCGCTAATTAGTCCAACCAAAAAATTGTATTCACTTTGAATAATTTCTTATTGCGTAAATACAAACAATAGACACGTTCAGTCCACAAATGCATATGTAATAATTTTAAACATAGAAGCTCATAACTACTCATAGTTTTGTTTCAGGCCATCCACCAACGCTAATGTTTTTCTTGCAAGTATTTTATGCTTAGATTGTCCAACAACAGAAACTCCCGGAATCAACACACTATCAAATCCCACCTTTTGAAATTGTGAACTTTTCAGGTTCTTAACCCCTTTTCTTGAATCCGTCGTAACAACATTACTTCAATGAATCCGGTAATTGTAATTTACCCGGCCTTTGCAGCTATATTTCAATGAATAAATCGCACGTCAGGTTTTGCCCTGCAGAAAATCAATAATTTTATCTCAGAGCTCTGTACTTTCACCAAAACTTTTAACTTGTTTTCAGACCACTCCACACAGCGCGGTCCCCCGTGGTCTCACGTCCTCGTATCACTACATTTTCAACGTGTTCTTATTACCGTTTCACAACAAATTAATTAATTCAATGGCGGATGTAATTTTGTCATTTTATGATCCCTTTTCTACTTATTTTCAGTCGGGGAGTTTTGTCTTTCTATTAGGTTGACTGCGATTGTTAAGTATTGCTCGACAAGTATGATAATTTTCACGTGCATCTTGTACTTGTTGCAAGGTTGTGGACGGCAAAACGATAAATTGACTAGTCACCGTGGTACTCATCACCGTATGTTATTAGGAGACTTCAGATTTGAAGGAAATTCTGTCCAAGAAGTTTCACTATCTTTGTCTGGAGTAACAACCGTAGTAGAAAAATACAACGTGTCGTGTTTTATATCACAAACACGACAACCTAGTTAAGATGGACACTTGGTAACAGAGTGGGTGGTTCCTAAACAGTTATACACCAGTTCGAAGCCTTTGGTATGCCAATTCTTGGCAACTTGACTCTATTCGTCGCAATAGGGTGGTGTGATTTAGCGCTAACACTTTTATCAAGAGGCCGCGACGGCAATGACCTATTATCTACCATGTCTCGGTGTATAATCTCATCAAATCGCTCTTAGATCTATTGTTGTGGATCTAAGCCAGTAGCGTCTACATAAGCAACAATTTCGTAATGAACTTGTTCAAATTCACTAACTGTCTTTGGTATATCATCAAAAGGAACATCAAAGCCAACAAAAGTATTTTCCGAATCAAATTGTGCTGCCTCAGCACACTTTAGTAAGTAAACTGTTTCGTTTATTTGTTAATTTTTCCATTTCCATTGACACAAATAATGGGACAATGAGAAAGTAAATCGCAAGGATATACAACAAAATGCCAGTAATGTACTTGCAAATAAAATCGTTACCTAACAGGCAAAATATAAAACTACAAAAATTGTACGATTACCAAAACTTTCTGAGCAATGAGAAATAACAACGAAAGGAAACTATCAACACCCTACTGGCTATTCAAAATCATTAAACAAATGATGACAACTTTAGTTACCGGAAATCCTAAATAACAAGCAACGTGTACTCGCTCACTATGAAGTAAATACCTCAACACAAAAAGTGCAACATTTACTATTCGAAGGCTCAAATACCAAGATGATGGAAAATTCACCAATTAAAAAATTAAAACAAATATTCGGGTAGAATGCAATTAGTAAACATCTGGAGCGCAACCACATGCAGTTTCAGGGTATTTAGATAAGTTCTACAATAACTAAGTATCAGGGCAGACAGCAACACCCAAGAAGGTGACTAATCTTTTATCTGGAATTTGTAGGTAGCTAAACATAAAATTAGTTTATCTATACACACTGTACAGTTAAAAGGAAAATGTATTTAGTTATTACTAGAAAAAATAATCGAGATTAAAAGGTGATGTGTAATTAAATACGTTCAATCTTTTTAAAGTCCGTTATCGGAATATAATAATACAATCAGTGCAAATATTATTTAATGAGCAGTTAAATCAAATCAATTAATTGACATTTTATAATAATTTTCAACGAAACACACGGTCATTTACGTAAATATTACGCTATTGATTGCGGTATATTAGACGCGAGTTACATATCCCCAATTAATATGTATATAAATTTAATTTTCAATTATTATGTCTTAAAAAATAGAATGTTACATTGAGTAATTGAAGGTAATAATATAAAAGGTTAACAAAAGTTCATATCAGACATGAGAACGAAAGCAACTACTTTGTATTCCAGACGCAATCTGATACTGCAGGTGCAGGACACAATGAACTGCAATGAAAGCAAACTTAATTAAGATTACTAAGAAGTAAGGCATTGTATGTTATCAAGAAATGAGGGACGGTGGGATCTGCATTTCCCACAAGATGATGTAAGAGCAGCGATTACATAAATACCCTGAGGAGCCCCTGATGGCCAATCAGTCTCGAACTTCATAACTTTAACATTGTTGGTGGTTCAAGCTACTCACCATAATTTTTAATTATTAATTATTGATTATTAACTTCAAGTATTTTGTCAATTTCGAATAGTTTAGTGAATATAAACGTTTATGTTGATTGTAACAGAAAGAAGTCATTGTTGTATAATTGAAAATAAAATTAAAAGAACAGTTTTTTGGGAAACAAATGTTTTTAAGAAAGAAGCTCCCAAAGGTCCAAACCTATTTCGCGTCAACAAAGAATAATAACTCGCAAAGACCAAAATCAAGCGTTGAGCTTTTAAATGAACTATAAATCTACTGGACCAATTTATACATACGACTTGAAGAATCAAAAAATTATGCAGTTCAAGCCAATCATGATCATCATCATTAGGTCTTCAGTCCTGGAACTGGTTAGACGCGTATCCTCATTGTTTCCTATTCCGAACTAACCTACACATTTCCCTGAAATTTGCACAGTCTGTATCTATCACTATCTGCGTGCAAAAGTCTGATCTCGGTCTACCTTTACTTCTTTTTTCTTATCTCTGCTTGTAATATATCCCCAAAAATGCCTTAGAACGTATCGTACCCTTCTATTTCTCCATTTTTTTTGTGTTTCACAGTGATCTTTCTTCCTCTACTATTTCTATAACCTAATAATCGAAGAACCAGTATATAAATAAATATCCGCAAACATGCCCAAGTATGTTAATTATAAAACAATAAAAAAGTACCAGTCATTTGTACTAACACAACAGGTCTTCTCTTCAGGAAGAAATGCGACAAGCAGCCCTGAGCGCTCTTATTCCAGCAATCAGGTAACAATGGTTGACAGCAGATGGTCTTGTAGCGGTCTCACTAAACTGAAATACCGGTCTAGTCGAGAACAATTTTATCCGCACGAATTTACAATGTAACTTTTAAATCCTAAATAGTCGCATTGTACGATGTACCAAAAATATGCAGCCAGAAAACTGTAAGTACTGATTTCTTATTTAAATTCTAGCATCCTTTCTTAATTTAATTAATGGATATTTTTATTTTTAAAGAGAATTTATTCACGTCACGCGCGTCTTTAGCTGTTTAACTCTTTAACTTTTACTTAGCCTTCTCTATTACAATTTGATTGTTTCATATAAATCCCTTTGTTAGTATTTAAACTAAACCATAATGGTTTTATGGAAACATCCCATTGCTTGTTAAGGCAGAAGCACCTTATTATCTGTCTTTATATACCATTTCAGTTCAGCTTTCAATTATTAATAATACTTATGAGTTCAAATCTTATAGATATGTTATAGGTACGACTTTAAGTCGTAAAATCGTATAACACACACTGTGCTTTTAGCAAACCTCATTGTTATAAATGACAAAAGGATCTCCTGTTTTATTTTAGCATTAAAAAGCTCTCATTTGGAGAGGGTATTACTTTTTAGTGCTTTCCGTTAGACTGACTAACAACGACGTCATTAATTTTTCATTTTATCGCAAATAGGCTTTTGTTGTTTTACTAGAGGTCAGTTTCTAACTGAACAATACAATATAACCATTAAGTTTATATAAATTGAGAGTAGTTCAACGTACTTAAGTAACAGGCTATTAGTTGATTATTCAGTACAACACTATTATTTTAGTAAATTAATTAGAAATTCGCCGTCTGGGAATTAAACACGATCCGTTAACGGTTCACGCTTTATCAAAATTATTAAGTTAGTTGAAACTGTAAACGTTTTGGATACTATTACGGTGGATAATTCAACTACGGTACCCACACAGATTTAGGTTTACACCTAGTTAGGTCTCCTGTCGTAGGAGGTTATTCTATTTATCGTATGTTAGTGAATACTCTAATGTATTTCTAAATATAGTACAATACTGACTTATGTGCAAAACAGCTGTTTATTGAGTATTGTAACGATCAGAACCGGCTCCAAAGCAATCCAAGCAATTGTTTAAAGCGGCAAAATTTTTTAGGTGGTATTTTCTAAAATATTGACCAGAATATAAACGAAAATTTGTTCGAGTAATATCCTATGAAATATTTTAAAATAAAAATGGTTTATTAAATTGTATACAAACAAACTATAAACCTTAGTGATTACTACCATCACGATAGGCAGTTGTATACTGTACACAGTTCCTAGGATGTAATAACGTTAGACCCTAATTGGACAGCTGTGTTGAATCGGTTCTCTGGCGAGACCACTGCAGTGGTAGCGACAATGTTGTAACACTTTGGCGTTATGTTAAGTAAAAACCGGGCGTACAAAGAGATAAATAAACTTGAAATGGACATACTAATTGTAAAGCATTCTGTTTAATTTTGATTTCATGTGTTTCATAGTGTTTAGAAAGCATGGCATTGCAATAAATTGGTGGTTCTAAACAAATCGTAAACTAAAAACCCCGAAACAATCGTTTGTTCTTTATTAAATACTTATCGAAACTGAACTTAAATTCATAAATTAGTTTAAGCCACAAAAGTGTAAACAAAATATTTACTTCAGTAAACTTTCAAAGCAGGAATGTCATATTCGAAAATATTTTGAATTATTAAGTGAATAACAGCGAATATGTTAATATGCCTCTCAAATATAAGAAAGCTCTTTTATAAACTTTAGTAAAACCAATTAGAATTAATGTTTCCTATAGAGAACGCCCCAGACGCATTTTAATACAATGTAGGAACCCAGTTGCTGAGAATAGAAAGTTTTTGGATATCAGACTGCAGATGATTCAATCATTACATATAATGAATTAGACAGCAGGAAACACAAACGTTCCCCGAAGTAAATCGTACGATGCAAGTGCTTTCCACGGAATTCATTCCAAAAACCCAATAGAAAAACTTGTGACAGCCCGTTTTCGAATGTTATACTATCACTAAGCCAGTATATGTAATTAGTATTTTCGGATGATAGTTTGGTTGCCTATAATCTTCAAGGTGTAGGTTTACATTCATTAATAAATATTACGTTTGGGTAGAGATCATTATTTCATTTATTTAATAGTTAATTCTTAATAAGATTGTTTTGTAAATATTTTACTAATCATTAAAAGGATATACTTCCTCTTCTAAATTGTACAGATATGCTAACATTGACAAATATGTTGGTTACAGAAATTCTTCGTAGAAGGTTTTCGTTATAATTAAATAGTTTAAATTCTTAAAGTTGTTATCAAAGTGTTGTTTCTATTGTTCAAATATATTTTCGTGTTCGGATCTATAAAATTGTAAATTGGTTGTAATTCTGAAAGGCATTGGAAGATCTAGAAAGATTTCAGTGATTAAGTGTTGAATGGTTTAATTTTATACTCACGATTTAGAATAGGTATACTTTGAATTAATTCTAAGCTTCTTAATTATCCAATTATTGTTTACGTCTATAGTAATTCAATTTCAAGGAATGTTTTGATATTAGTAAATGTTTATGTCAATTTAACAGACAGCTAGACATGCGCAGTTGTGATCCTGTCTCATCGTTTGAATATTCTTAACAGGGACGTACTGTTTCACAGAGTTACTTACATTTTCAGATAGATTTATATATTTGTTTAGTCTCTTGAGGTATATTCCATTAAATTCTTCATTGATATATATTGTTTTCTAAGAGTACATGCTTGTGTGATTTTTAAAACCATATTTACAGATCACCTAATTTCAACTTTTACTTTCGAGCATTACTTTGTTAAGTTCTGCACGACTATGTAGCTGATTATCTATCATTTAGTTTTTTGTGGATTAAAGTCTTTATAATTGAAAACAACAGAGCATCTTCCTTTTCAAATCAGCTCTTCAGACAGTTTAGAGTGTTTAGACGAAGTGGAATAATAGGTAAATTTCTTATCACGTTTTTTTATTACCTTAAAACTAATTACCTTTCAGAGGTACCCTTTTTGTATTCTTTCGTTATTTTTGTAGTAGTACATTTTGACCTGTACTTTATCTCAGCGTATTTGAATTTTGATCGATCTTTCACACTTTACGTCACGTTATTTTGGAGGATCTTTGTTTCGGATCTTTACATTTTTTGGATGCGTTACTTACAACACACGATACAATCTTTAGTGTCTTTTTGTGCGTTGACTGTTGGGAATTGGATTCCATTCGAGAGGTTGGATTTAGGAAATAGTATGATGATGAAAATAAATACCACTTCTTGTTTGTCCACTTTCCTATGCTCCCGAGACAACGCGAGGTATTATATCAACGACCAGGATTATGCCTGTGGGATAAGATGCGAATGGTACCTTTTCCAAGGGTGAGTCTCGTTCCTTCAAAAAAAGAGAATATTTGTATCAATTATCTATTGTCCGCCATTTGTATTATATGTGTACTTATTTGTTTAAATGTTAAACCAACTGCGTGAATTTGTACTGTCAATTAGCCTTGAATAAGAAAAAAGAATGAAATAGTATTGGATCATTAAGACAACAAGTGAATAGATGAATATTTGGATTACTTCACATGTATCTTATTTCCTGAAATTATTAGTTACAGTTTGCCGACGAACCCTTGCTGAACAAGATGTCTCACCTGCTCTCGCCTTTGGACTAGGAACCATTAGGTAATACAGCTAGCACTGGCCAGGGGTAAGTACACCAAATTGATCTCGTTCCATTAGCTTAAGGTGACACTTAGTGATATTGTTCAGAAGTGTTAACATTAATGTTATAAAACTATATACATTTAAACGATCAGATAATTACCATTATAGAATTACCGTCATAAACTATAGCATGATAAATACGTCCGACGGAAAACAAATAGAAAAACGGCAATAAAATGACAATAATTATAGACGCCGGAGAATTAATTAATTATTTAGAACCGGTAATAAAAGCACACTGAAAATGTGGCGATACGAGGACGTGAGAACACGGGAGACCGCCGCTGTATGGGGTAGTCTCAGAACAAGTTAAAAATTAAGGTAAAAGAGCAGAGTTTTAAGATAAGAATATCGATTTTCCGCAGGGTAAAACCTGGCGTGCGACTTATTCATTGCAAAAGGCAGTGTAAATATCAATTATAAGGTTTATTAAATTAATGTCGTTACGACCGATTGAAGAAAAGGGGTTAAGTCACACTTTCAATAATTGGGACTTAATGGTGTGTTGCTGGACAATCTACGCAAAAAAGGTTGCATGAACAACGTTGGTGTTGGTGGATAACCAGAAATAAAACTCTGAGTAGTTACGAGCGTTTGTTTTTATAATTATTAAATATGCATTTGTGGACTGAACGTGTCTATTGCTGGTATTTACGCAATAATAAATTATTCAAGTGTGTATTGATTTTAAAATAAAAGTTTCATTGGTGACCTTGAGAATTAGTTAAAATATGGAACCTTATTATTGAATGGACAATGAAAAGATAAAAGGAAAATTGATAAATAACTGTCTTCTATGTTGTTATTAAAGGCATTTAAAAATGGGATGTATAATGTTACATAATTTAATATGGAAAACGAGGAAAAGTTTGGATTGGAAGTAGTATTGCTGGATTTGATTTAATGTATACCATAAGCTTTCCTTTAGTGATACGATGTAATTTAACGTCTTTTAAGATTCTTTTTAATAATACCTGACTAGAGTGAAGTTAAGGAATTGAGTGCTTTCTGTATATTTGTATTTATATCGACACTATTTGATGTCAATAGAGGTTAAATGCAAGATGAATTTTATTTGAATTTACTTAGGAACTACTTAAAGTCAGCTAATTGTATAGGGTATCATACTACCTCCAGTGATGTAATCGTATTTGGAAGAGGCGTTTAATCTTTTAATTTTAATTAATTTGACAAAATTTTGATAATTGTTTTAAGATATTTGAGAGAAATGTAACGTATAAAGGGAAAAATTTAGAAAATTGAAGCGTGGGAAATGTATGCGGAATAACTGTCCTTCATATTGAGAATAATATTAAAGGAATTGCCATGACCAACGGTTTGGCGCGCCCTAATTGTGACAAGTAGAAAAAACCCTTTCAGAGTAACGTTGGTTTTTTGTATTTCGGCCATTCTATTTATTGCTTTTATTTCTTTATTATATTTATTTCGAATTATTTTATTTTAGTTATAACTTTTCCATATGAACCCACTACTGTACTACTGCAATAAGTCTACACATTGTTATATTGGACCTGGGACCCCGCCCCTTCACGGCAATTCTAAATTTATTAATTTAACGCTCATTTTACTCTTAACAATGTTTTTACTACGTGGTTAAATATTTACCATTTAATTAATTTATTTAAAAATGAACACGTTTTTATATATTCATACTTCAACATATTATACAATGTACTCATCATCATCATTAGGTCTTCGTCCTGGAACTGGTTAGACGCGTACCATCATTGTTTCCTTATCTAAACTAACCTACACATTTTCCGAATCTGCAAACAGATTTGAAATAGGACCGCCTCTCATATAGGTAAAATCCCCACAACGCTATGCTATCGGCTACTTAGTTTTGGCTACTTTTCCAAGATCGTGCTGACGTCATAGCCTTTTATAAATAAAGAACAATGTAATACTATCTTGAAACCTTTTTTCTGACATTATACATAACAAAATTTAAAAACATTTAATGCCAAGCATGGAGTCATTTAAACTTAATTTTAATAAAAAGTTATACACCGAAAACAGTTATTTTTTTGTGTTTGTTTGGAGTGGTTTTAATTTTATCTAATTTTATTCGCAGCTTAAAATTTAATTCGACACCCAAGTCCTCTATCTCCTTTTCTAGCCAATAGTTTGATACATAGAGACCGTCTAAGTTTTCGATTTGTAAAATGTACCGAAGTTTGCCTTTATATATAAAGACTTTGATTCCACCGACAACCAGATCCATTCCTTCGTGTAATTCTTGCAGCTTGTGACAATTTTTTAATCGCGGCTCTCCCGCTATATCCTGCATACGTATCTTGTTAGCTTGATCGACTTCTTCTTGTCGGTATTGGAAGAAATTGTTATTCTCCCACTCACTGTTGCGTAGTTGCATGTCCACCACTTTTGGGAATATATGGTTGTTATAGATTGTAAGACCCTCGGTTTTAAATGATCCAAAAGGTTTTTTGCTAGGTAAATATACAATGTTTAGCAGAACCCCTTTGCGTGTTGTGTACGCCAAGGTTACGAAACCTGCATTCCTTAGTTCGTCTATGTTATCTGCCATTTCGATAAATACGTTTTTAGAATAACGTTTTAAAAAGTACACGGATTTAGTACCATCCTTTTCCTCTAGGACGCCTACATAACTAAAAAAGTCTTTTTTACTAACCACAAATGCATACACCTTGTAAAGACCGGATGTATCTAAATCAGTCCATCGGCACATGAGATAATCTTGTAATTCTTCCTCATTTTCTCTAATAAGATGTTCTTTGTCTAACACATCTTTGTATTGTTCGCGTATTGTCGCAGTGTTTTCCATGTAGTCCAACTTTCGCCTTTTTTCATCCATTTCCTCTAATTCCAATTGTTTTTTCCTTCCCCTTACAGCGTATGGCGTGCATAATGGGACAATTTCCTTTAGCAAAAACGGATAGAGTTTACTGCCAATATTTACGCGTTGTCGTACAAGCTCTGTGTTAGGCGTATCTATCAATCCCAAGTCCGAAATGATTATTTCTTTTGGAATTGTAGAATATGGTGTTGTAGATTGTGTAAAATATGTACTACCTGCTTTAATGTAGCACTTGTGTAAAATTTTTATTTTATCTTGGCTATCTTCCTCCCTACTATGTCCAAATAATTTACAGGTAAATAGTTAAAACTAAAAGCTGAAAGCACATACTTTATCAATTTTTACTATCCTCTGGTTTTTCGGACAACTTAATTTGCAAGCCAGTCAATTTCTTTGTATTGCTATTCCCCCAATACACGTACTGTAATAGGTTATTATACACTAAACAGCAGCTATTTTGTAGATTGTCCGATAGCTTACTCCACTTTTTGGCAAGTGGTACCGAGTACATTGGCGTCTTTAGGAAGTATAACTTACTATTTTCCAATAAGGTTAAGCACTCTTTTAAGGGGTTGTACACCTGTTCCGCACTTACATAGTTTCCAATTGTACAGTTGTATATTGTCGCTTCCAATCGCGTAATACCATGTTCCTTGGCCAAAGTAGACGCGAATGTTTCCCTTAAACGTGCATCTCGACAACGTAAAAAGTCTAGTATATGATTTCCAAGTTGTTTATTAACACCAGGACTTGTTATCTGACACACAAATTTGTTGTATATCTTAATTCTTGCATTGGTTGTTAGCCATGTTAAACAATCGATTCCCACAGTTTTATCGTTGTCAACTATAATATTGCAGTTTTCTTCGTATTCGTCCTTGTAGCAAAAGTTATGGTGTGTAGTTAAATAATTACACATCTCCATCTTGCTAAATATGCCAGGAAAATCTTGAGTTACATCCATATCAAAAAGATAGTAATAATCCTTTTTGAGTCCGTCTAATGTATCTGGTAGTTCTTTCAATAACGTTTCCAACTTAACATCTGCTAGTTCCACTTTGTACGGAAAACATATAGGATTTTGGAATTTTTTATTAATGCTTTCGAGGCCTTCTTTTCCGATAATTTCTTTTACTCCTGGACCATCTTGTTAGTGCTTTCCAGAGAAAACGGAAGCTTAGCTTTAACACCATGCCTAGTGGAAACAAATCGGTCGAATTTTCCTCGTAGATAGCTGTTAAATGCGCCACATATTTTTTTTTAAGATAAACATCCTTTTGTTTGCAGTTGTTTGCTAGGCGTCAGAAAGGTCGCAAATTTTAACCAACATTATATTATTACAAAATGGTTCTGCACCAACTAACCTAACTCCTGACAGGTCCAACTAACCTAACCTAACTTCAGACAACACCTACTAACCTTACTCTAAACAACGTAAACTAGCTTAAACCCTCCACATCACTTTGTTCTTCTCTCTCCTTTCGCATCCATACGACATACATCCAAACTATATCCAACATACGCCCGAGTTATGTCCATTTTGAATACTTTGGGACTTATAAATTTTTAGTAGTTCGGACTTTTAACATAAAATTGTAAATTTTATACCAAGGCCTCTAACTCGAAAACTGATATAGATACCAAAATTTACAAAAACAGTTATTACGACTACTCTGCGGTCAGACAGGCCCAACCCCACCTGCTGTGAGTCGGAGCTACACCAATTCACATCGATTCATCAACTTATTTTGCACTGTTTCTCGGTTCAACCAGATATGGTACCACTGTAATGATAAAACTTAGTTATAACATCCATTTTAAGTTTCAAAACAATTTATTTAAAATTGGTTGTTGCGTATAACTTTTGTGATATTGCAATAATATTAAACTATTTCTTTATTTGCATAATCGGATCTAGGTCTGGTTGTGGGGTGCATTAATTTCAAAGTTACTTGAATTTATCTCCATCAGAATAGGGTGAAATTGTCTTAAAGGGCGAAATTGCTTCATAGGGTGAAATTGCCTCATAGGGTGATATTGCCACATAGGGTGAAATTCCCTCATAGGGTGAAATTGCCCCATAGGGTGAAATTGCCTCATAAGTTGAAAGTGTCTCCGACATAAGATCATTGTTTCCTTTTACTTATGTCAAATTTACGCTAGTAGCTTAAAACATAGACTCAGAGATAACGCCAATGTAATCGCATTATGGAAACAGAGTCACACAAACCTTCGCCATATCTTTCTTGATCATATAAGTGGTGACATGTCATATTCAAAATTTAAAGAAATGTGCTTGCAGTGTTGGGATGGGGTGACTCGAAACATAGTTTTATTACTATTGTAAAAGATTTTGATTTGGTTAAGGGGCGATATAGTAAAAATTTCGAGGAGTATATAAATATAGAAGAAGGCGTTCAATGGTTAGCCCCAACCCGAAGTTTCATGATGACGAACGTTAAGGATTTTATTGTAAATACACGTAAGCTTCATTTTATGCAGGATTCCGTACGAAAGAAGTTTGTGGCATACAAAAAGGGAGCACTACATCTCTGTAAAAATTCAAAGAGGTGCACAAACAATTGATCGATCCCTTGCAAATCACCGCTTCCCAGTCACAAGGAATAGCGGAAAGAATGTCAAAACCTATAAAGAAGATTAAAGTTGAAAACAAAGGCTAGCTTTTAAAAAAGATTAAATTACCAGTTGACGACGAGCCTGTACATCTATATTATACGGACGTGTCAGCTAGAAACGAATACGAAAATATATACAAGTCGGTTTATGGATTAAAGTATAACCCCCAATCTGATACGCATAGTTTGGGAAAAGTGTGTAGGAAATTGATTCAGAAAACAGTGACACAACCTAAAATAATAGCGTTTATTCGGAGGCTAGAGGTCTAACCAGAGTTATAATTATTTCTAAAGTCCTTAGCATTTTCTTAAGAAATATAATGAATCAGTTCATAGGATACATTCCCTATCAATTGTTTTGTGCGTGCACACAAATTGGGTACAATCGGTACATATCGGAATAGGTGTAGCACATAAAAAAGGACAGTTCGCGTAGAAGTTATTATTTGTTGATTGTACAGTTTAAAGAGACGATATAACAAATATGCAAAAAGACTTTGGTGAGGTTATTCGAAGATTTTGCAATGCTCTACTAGTAAAAAAAGCAGAATGGGCAACGCTTTTCGCTAGAAGGAGAAAAATGTCTTATGCGTCAGTCATATGAGGAAGCAATACAGCACTATACTGCTGTGTTAGTAATGCCCGAGGATCTGGATGATTTTATGGAAATAATCAAGGAGATGGGGTTTATAAAACTGTTGGCAAATATTCAAATGGAATATATACTAAATTGTAAGTTTTAAAGTAAAAATTTAACCACCTCAACTATTATCATACGAAATGAATGATGTGAATTTAGAAATTATTTTTGTATATATTAGCTTGTTCATGTTATAAAATATAAAGAATATATTGGTATTGTTTAATTTTTCAAATGTCCACATAACTGAAATGGGTATCTAAGTCCTTATGAAAAGAATTATAACAAAGATGTGTATTTTTTTTTAAAAGGGTGTTATAAGCGTTTTACAAAATTATTATTCAGAATCGTTTTATTTAAAACTATAACATAATTTTATTTACAGCTATTAATATCTGTAGTTGAAATACAATTTAGAAACGTATAAGAGAACAAAGTGTAATTAATAGTGTTACACAATTTTGTCTCAAATCTATGGCTTAAAATTTAAACATCGCTCGTAAATGCGTGGAATGGAAACCTGTTGTACTCTTTCATCTACTCAACTTGTCTACAAATACTGTTTTCAAACAATCTTGGATAGGTTCTTATAAATTCGTATAATATGACCCCAATATCACTATTACTGTATTTGCTTTTAATTACATCATGTGCGAGATTCTGTAATACATGATTCCTATTATATTTTTCCATTGCGAAATCTAACAGAAACAGATCTATATTAGGAGTACCGTTTTCCGTTAGTTCTTTTAAAGTATTAGCATGGTTGAGAACTATCTAAGATACCCCTAAAAAGTGCTCTAAAGTTCCTTTAGTAAATAACATATAATTCTCATCAAATGTGAGCATCTTCACTAAACAATTCTTATTTAAATAAAAACGTAAGTTGTCGAATTTGCATATCTGATTTCGCATGTCAACTTCCATAGTGCGTATAATGTATGGAAGATTTGATATAAACTTCCTAAATACGTTGAGGGATACATCAAGTACGATCTGCGAAATGGTGTCAACAAATCTAAAAATTATTTTATAATCGTCGACCTACAATTATGATTTTGGAAAAAGATTTTGTTATGGCGTATGGTTTTTCAAATAGCAACTTGGTTCGCTCTAACTGAATTGCGGCGTTTATACATTCTTTATGCGCTGCGGTCGACTGGTTTTATAAATCCTCAATTTGTTCCCACCCATAGTCTGTAATTTTTAGTTCCTCCTGGAAATAAACCATCTCGACGTGCCTCTCGTTGTGTTTTTTATGGCGTCACATCCAGTAAAAACGCTTTCTCACACACTGCATGCGATACTTAAGATGTTCATTCTAGAAAAAATTTATGATTAACAGTTTTTGAATTATACATGTAAATATTAATTTCTTGTATGTTTGCAAAATTCAAACTATGACTTACTCTTCTTTGTCGATAGTCCTCACATAAAATTTTTTAAAGACGGAAATTTCTGTAACACTATTAATTACACTTTGAATGACTTTACGTTTTACAAAAATAAACTTAAAATGAACTTTTGGTATTATTTCCCCCGTATTTATGTACATAGAGTAAGTATAATTTGTCCTTACATTAACCCAATTTAAATCAAATTATAGAATGTGTATTCCCGTATATTAACTAGAATTGTGAAAGGTACTTTTATTAAAGTAATAATCAGACGTCATGATCATCCATTTCACTAAATTTATTTAGAAAATACGTCTTATTTTGAACTACATTTAAAATAGATTATCGAACCACTTGCTAGCCTGCCGTGCAAAATTAATATATATTATACCTTTTGGTTTAATTATTTGGATGTGGAGGCACTAATTGAAAATTTTAACAATCCTAGATACTAATAAATATTTTTTTGTTTTACTCTATTATCGGGCTAAATCTAAATAAAAATGCAGAGGTGTTTTGCTGTTAGGTTTTTGAATATTAATACACTATGCGGGTCTTTGTTGGAGCTAATTTTAAAAGGCGTAATAATTAATTTTGAGTTCCCAGGAAAACTCTATACTAATTTAATAGGTTACACGATGGATTTATCTCAAAAGACAGAGCGATACGGTTTATAAATAGATTAAAGATGAATTATATACGGTGCTTGCAAAAGGTTGATCTGTAAATCAGTAAGGGGTCGTTCGATTTGAAAAAAATTCCGAAGGATTTGAGAACCTGAGGAAAAACACAATAATAATTGATATCTTACACGACGGAGTTATATTAAAAATACTGCTAAGAGTAATTTTTATAATAATTCTAAAAATGGTGTTGTTGGTTAAATACATACAGGTAGAACCCACTATAAAACAATTATAAGCCACTTTTCTAGTCAAAACTTGCATATAACGCCAATTAACATAATAAGAAGCTGAGCACGCTCGACCATTGGCATAAAAGGCGAGGGAGCCATGTTCCAGTGCATTAGTCGTCAAAGTATCGTCGAGTTTGATTAAAATTACAAGTTAACGATGGATTTTTCTTGTGTTGACGTTACAAGTGATGTGCGAGTACCACAATTAAATATCAACCAACTAGTTGGTAAGACAACCTATAGGTTAGGCGAATTTCCTCCAAATTCTCACCACCATATAATAGAAGTTGGTTTTAATTTATATGGTGGTCTTCAACCTGTCATCCGATTTATTTGCTGTAGTGGTATGTGTGCAGATTCTACGATACCATTCTCATACTTCGATTGGAATAAATTGTGTACTTTTCAAGTGGAATTTCAAATTCGCCAATTTGCTCAAGACTCAAAACAAGTCAAATTAAGTGGTTTGACTACTGGAGACGACGTTGTTGACATACAATTGGATCAAGATTTTAAATTGCAGCTGAGCACAACCTTTAATAGAAGTATATAGCGGTTGAATAATTTTGAAAAAGAGAATTTATATAATACGGAAATTACGAAAGATCGGAATGTTATTGTGCTACCTGCGTACGAGTGCATGAAGCTATTAAATTTGCAAGAATTAATCTGTTTTAAAATGGCTGAGTTGCGGTGTAGAAACTTTCCAGAATTTTACGAAAAATTTGTAGGTGATATAAAAAAATGTATGTGGAAATACGACGGAGGAAGAAAGGGTTCAAACGTTATTAGAGGAGGAGAGCCGTGCCAGTATTTCTCTGTCTAATGATTGCAGCAATTTAAATTGCTTGACTGTGTTGGAAATTATTAAATGTTACCCCATCCAATACTTAAAAGATGTGACTGCAAGGCAATCGCTTGCGCAAATGTTTAGAGCTTTGGCTATCCCAGATTCGCCAGACTCTGGTTAACACAGCGGTTTATAGATGTTATCAATACATGTATATATTTTATTAAAAACATTATATTTCTTGATAAAGTTTGCTTTTACATATTTGTATCGCCAACATTAGCAAAAATTATTAATAGACGTATTAAACTATCTTGTTTTTATTTTTATGTTTAAAGTGCTGTACACCGCAGATAATAAACACAATATACCGCATGTCAACAAAGAAAAGTTGTAGGGATGTTCAAAGACAACCTTAATGTGGGTCTAGTATTAAAATTTGTTTACAGATTCGGATTGTGTGTAAAATTCTAGACTAATTTGACGTATCGCATGGCTAAAAATTTTATAAGGACAGGCAAAAATCGCTACCAGCAAAAAATCTTAAAATGAGGGTAGCTCCCTGGTGGATGATGCTACCTAAAAAATTCCTAGAAATGTCTAGTCGAGGAAAGCTATTTGGTTCAGAATGTTAGCGGTAAAAAATCTTAAAACTGGGGTAGTTCCCTGGGGGATGATGCTATCTAAAAATCCCTAGAAATTCAGGTAGCTGAGAAAAATCTAATATTAATTGATTCCAAACAATATAAATTTATCTCGTGGGTGGAAATGTAGAGAAAGATTTATCTCGCGGGTGGGAAGGAGGCTGGTGTGACGTAATCAAAATGGTTGACGTTGAGGTGTCCGAGCAAGGAGGAGAGCAAGGAGGGAGCAAGGAGGAAAATCCATCTCCTCAAATCCTCCTTATGGGAATTTACATGTAAATTTGGTCCAGATGAGTGAGGAAATGAGGGAAGCTGGAGGAAATGAGGCCGATAAACTGTTACAAATCACCTACTAAAGACCTTTGCTGTCAAAGGGCAATTTTGAATATTATCCTTTGCTAATTGTAGGCAGTATTAAGTTGATACTGTTGAATACGATCAGTTTCTGAAAATTGCCAAAAAATGCGCTGATATGATCGATACTGATCCGCCACTTAATTTTGCTGGTACATTTACTATATATCAGCTGCTCCGACAATTTGTGCACTTTAACCCTAACAAAATACTTAACAAATTTTTGAAGTTTAAGGCCAGTCGGTAAACCATTCTCTGGCTGGCGTATTGAATACAACTTTTAAAATAGTGGTACTGCTATCTGGTTTTTGAATATAATGATGGTGGATGTAGAATCCCTTGCAAATGGAGAAGAGGTTCATGAACTGCAGACATATGTCAAAACTATAAATAGTCTTTCATGAAGTTTGATTACTCATTATGTGGGTTAGGGTTTTTCAAAAAACGATTTTACCTAATAATCCAAAACCACGCATTGCCTAGAATAAGGATCGTACAGTTCTATACGAGAATCCTTAAAGGGCAAATAAAATAACATTTACCATTTTCGTTTCTTTGATGGGTTCTAGAACACATTAAATATTTTCAAGCGTAGGAAACGATCGAACTTGTTCGAGTTCCCAGAATTTTTTTAAAACGATATCCAACGAGACTTTTCCAACCGATGTCTAAACCGAACGCACACGAGCAAGCAACTGGTAGTCAGTTTTACTAACAAGTACTCAATCAGACACAGTATTGAGTGCAGTAGGCTCTCCAATTTTGTCACGTCTAATGCCAGGGTGAACTACAGAAGAATAAATATCGGCTCCTGACAACCAATCTACCTCACGAAGGCCTCCGAAGTAAGGATCTGCTAATGTTAGATTTTCAAGGAAGTCATGGCGATTTGAAATGGGAGCAGAAGACAGAGTCGTCAATTGTAGGAACAATAATTATATTGACAGTAAATGTAGGATTGTCTTTTTGATATGGCCGCTACGAGCATGTATTGAGACCATAGCAAGAGGTGCTAATTTGATTTAAACCATTTATGTATACGAACAGAGATGACGATTTTAATTCAACACTTTTCTTACAACGTGACTTTCATTTACGTATGGAACTTTTGTCAATAATATCTGACAGTAGCATATTTTCGACTTATGTCAGATATAAACACGGAGCGACGCTCAAGTTCACGGTTATAAACCTACTATTAATTACCAATATTAGTAATTGCACAAGGTAAAATTATTTTCAATGTTATATTAGTTAATATGATGAGAAATTAACTTGGCTTTTTATTTAAAGTCGAAATGATTATTTCAAATCGAGCTACTAATTGAAAGATGGTAAATATAGGGTGCCGGACAGGACTCGAACCAGTAACCTTCGGTTCAGTTTACTAGCTGGGTTTGAAATGGTCATTTAGGCTTTAGATAAAAGTCTAAGCTGTTATTTCAAATAATTAACTTATATAAAATTGTAAATCAGTTTACCTTCTTTCTGCATTTGCTAACACTTGTAACTAATAGTGAGCTTATAACCACGAATTTGAGTGTCGCTTCTTGTCTGTATCTGACAGACTAAAACTTAGACATTGTTAGATATGAATGATACAAATTCCAGATATAATTGAAAGTTAAGTTGGTGCATGGTTGCGTTTA
This sequence comes from Platerodrilus igneus, assembly GCA_036346225.1. Lineage (NCBI taxonomy): Eukaryota > Metazoa > Arthropoda > Insecta > Coleoptera > Lycidae > Platerodrilus > Platerodrilus igneus. The sequence goes on along the minus strand of JARFIW010001011.1, from coordinate 1,744,054 downwards.
TGATCTAGATTTGTTTATTTTTCCAATTACAATAACTTGTCCGGGTGGCGAAATTGGCTAGCGCATCGGCAGCCAAAACCGAAGGTTGCAGGTTTGAACCTGTCCGATATCTTATGTTTTATATCATTCAATTACTAGCTCGATTCGAAATAATCCTTTAGGTTTTGCTAGCAGAAGTTGCAGTACGTGGAATTCTCTCACGCTTTTGGAATATTAGAAGTCCTTGGTTGTCATACTTGAGCAGAATCTTTGATTTGATTTTTCACAACTTGTGTTGTTGTATTACTTGAATTCGACTCCTATATTAGGTGACTAATTGGACTAAGAAAATATCTCTAGTTATACTTCGCCCCGAATTTATGTAGGGTTTCAGATTGTTTCTAAACATGAGGTTTTGATCTATATTTAAATTATTGTTTGTGTGGGCGGGCGGATGTCTTGGTTGGTGGCTGGGTGCATGCGTGTGTGCGTGCGTGTATGTATTATTGTCTCTTCAATATTTCCAATTCAATACTATTCTGTTGTTTGTATAGAGAGTTGGATTACAAAATTTGGTATTAAAAATTTGAATTTAGCTATGCCTAAGGGCGCATGACTTCTGGCATGAAGTCAGCACATGAGAGCGTTAAAAACATAGAACCTTATGAGAGCCCTATTTTACTACAGTAACTTTTTTCTGGTGAAACCTAATCTTTAGCACTTTGTTTGACAGGTGTAGATGTATACTTTACGAAAGTAGAATAAATCTAACATGTCATCAGTTGTTTAACTTAATATTTTAGATTGATAGCATTTCCAATACGGGAACTATTTGAATTAATAAAATTGCCTACCTTTTGGATATAAACTTATGATAGCGAAAGTTCTATCATCTTACGGTGGTGGAAGGTGCGTAACTGCATAAGAGCAACGTCATGAGATACATAATACTAAGTTGTTTTAAAATTTGTAGGGCTTATTACTATATTAGGGGTTACATGTAAACATATTTAACGAACATAATAAATATGACATTATTTTTTGTTACAGGTGGCTTTGCAAAACGTCGCTTACATTTTGAGGTAAGTAGATTAGACAGTTTCTATAAAAAGATGTTAAGCGACCTATATTTTGTATTACCATGGTAAACATTATTTACAATGTTATGTGCTTTTTTTTATTTGTATTGAAGACATGCGACTGTTTGCTGTACGTGATCTTAACCATTTTCTTACCAATAATTGCATTATTGCAAAAATTTGTCAGTTTCAAATTCGTCGAACAGCATAAACCTTACTCAAAATTGTGAAAGTTTGTTTTATACGAGCTAAATCTACTTTTATTTCAGTTGAATTTAAAAATCCTGTCTCCCACGCGTCTCACTACTCGGTCCCGCTTGTCCCTCTACAACTTTGGCATGCGTTCTACTTACTTCCGACCTACTCCTAATTTCATTATTTCTGGTACCGGTACTAGGTTGCGCACGTTGCACACTCAGTCCCTGATTTGTACTTCTCGTACCTCTGCTACTCCGATAATAATTTCCCCTGGACTCCCAGTTATTTCTCAACTGCGGTCTATTAAAATTCGTTCCCCGTCTATTGTAAAAATTATCCCCCCTATTTTCAAATCTAACCTGATTCACATTTCTATCCTTATATTCTCTTGGTCTCCCGGTACTTACGTTATCGTATCTCTGTAAATATTCCAAAAATGTCTCTCGTTCTGTAATGTTCTGAAATACTACGTGCTGTCTAACTTCTACTTCAAAATGTCTAGATAAATACTTAATAATTTGCCTATCCGTGATTAGCGGACTTAATTGTTTTGCTATACTAAACTTTCTAATCGTATACTGCTCACGAAATCCTTAAAATTCCTCCTTATATTTCCCCGTAATCAAATCATCCCGCACTTGGTCTTGTTTATGATCTCTCCAATAATGTTTCAAAAATTTTTCTTTGAAATCTAAATATGACTCTGTCTTGTCCCACAAGATTATACACACGCTTCTGCATTGTCTTTTAGTAAAGCCTTTCCTACATTTAGTTTTGCCTGCTCATCATATAAATTATGCACCAACGCTCGAACACTATTGATAAAAATTTGCGGGTTTACGCGATTGTCCCCACAAAATTTCATTTGCCGATCTTACGATAAATTATTTGTATAAAACCTCGGTCCATCCCCCGTTAAAGCGGTCACATTTTGTTTGATTCCACTCATTTCCCTTTCAAATTTACCTAACTGGTCCCCGCATGAATCACTTACTTCCGTCATTTTATTATTAATTTCTTCCTCGCAAAAAACTCTCACTTCCTTTCTCAGCTGTCCTATTTCCTGTCTGATACCTATTATATTCCTTTCATTCCGTTCTACCCGCATATCAACTTCCTCCAATTTTACCGTCAAACTATTTTTAAAATCACTAAATTCCTTAGCTGATTTATCTATTTTCTCACTCAACGTTTCATTCATTTTCTCTAAATTTTCATAATCATTTCGCTCCCTTGATCTCCCGATTCCGTCTTCGACTGATTCATTCTTTTTCCTGCTTCTGCTTCTATGTCCAGTTCTGGTTTATCGAACAAAGCATTATCACTACTTCCTATCTCAACTCCTTTACTCCTCAACTTTTTTCTCAACATACGTTCAAAACACCACACTTACACATATACAACAAACACAAGAAACACAAAAAAAAACTCCAACACAATCGACTCTTAATCTCCTGGTCGTCTGTTTCCTGAAATAAATTAATTTATTTGAATTCAATCCCCACACGTTCGGGTCGCCAAAAAAAATGCTACGTGCTGCAGTCTCCAAAAGACTGTTTAAAGAAAACCCTTAAAATGCTCTTCGGCTTGGGCGTCATTAATTGCTGCGAGCTTCTATGCTGAGTGCTTAGATACTGATGAAGTGTTGATGTGCTGTGCCTGAAACTTTTAAAAACAAATATATGCCACGACTGCTCAGCTGCTTTCTGAAAATAAATTTACTACAAAGAGAATAGCTGCTACGGTAAATCACATACATTTATTACATATTCAAAAAAAAATTCACGCCAAATCACAAGTAAATTTCTCGTTTACACGATATTTATACATTATATACATCCCCTTTTAAAAGAATACATTTCAAAATCAATAATTCCCCAGATTAGTTGTTTCCAATTGATTATCCGAGAAAGTAACAGAGCTTTACCACATGTTTTACTTTAAGCTTGGTTTAATAAAAGCTCTTAGTAAAACCTTAACCTATCGTGCTAGTTTTTGCACATCCAACAGCAAACAGTCCTTTTTACTTTGTACAAAAAAAATAACAAATATTACTAATATCATAAACACCTGTTTAACATAAATTCCCACATAAGAATACAGTAAAACAATACAACAGAAAAAGTTCAACCTGTAATTTTTTCCAAATTTGTCCTTTAAGTTCATAAATTATACCCACAATGCACTAAAGTCATTAAACACCAGTTTAAACCTATGGTCAACAGTTACCTGGATACTATCTCCGCATACGGCCTGCTATCATTCCCTCAGAGACTGCCGAATACACGAACACCCCAACCTGACTTGCAATAACCATAACTGCATGTTGCAACCATTTGACCATGAAATCAATTCATCCGCCACATTGAAGGTGTCTCCAAATTTCTCAAGCTCTGCTACTAATACAATTAACACTTGGTACACAACCAAATTGACCAACCACTGACATCTACTCTATTTCCATTTGTATACTTTTGCACACTTACTTCAAATTAAAATTAAAACAATCTCTACTTACGTAGAGTACTCTTTTATTCAACTCGTTAAAGTATTTTACTCTTGGAGCCATCAGCCGGTTGTAGACTAAGAGAAAGCTTTACCCTATTTGAACTCTGAGACTAAGAGCGCCCCACAACCATCTCTTAGTGTTTATATATCTTTCTTCTTCAAAGCATGTTAGAATTCTTTAAACTTTCTACAATACAAACATTCAGTTCTACGTACACTTCCAACAGTTACCCAATTCGTACACAAACAACTCCAACCGCCACCGAAATTCTAGAAATTGATCCCCACACCAATACGCGCACGTAAACCTTTCTTCGTATTTCCTTTCCAACCAAAACTCACTTTTTTGAAAATTACTAAAACATCACAAACACGCACGCCTAACTAACCGATTTTTGTCGAATTTCAATAATCCCACTCTAGTATATTAACCCCAACTGACAAAGTTAACGTTTAAAATACGCCCCTAATGCAACATATGTAGTATCTATTTCACCCCAATCCACGCCCAAAAATCACCTCTCTCTTGCTTTGTACTCACTCCACTTTGTAAAACCACCAATTTGTTCTCACTTCACTACATTATATTCATAACACGTGTTACCCTCATTTTGTTCTAACATACGCGCTGAAGCAACTATCCTTTACTTCGCCTGCGTTCCCTGTTGTCAACGAACGTTAACGTTCAATCTACGCCTATCTCACTTGTACATATTCTATCTTATAATCTCTCATTTTTTTCCTTGTTTGCAAGTCTTGTTGTAACTGACGAAATCACCCTCTCCATCTCAAGTTTTATATCTTTTCAACGGAACTATAAATATATCCCTAATTGACAGCGGTAACCAACACTACCTAGAATTTGCTTGTTATTTGTACAAAGTTTTCTCCCTAATTAAAAATACACAGAAATTGCGACGGTTCCACCTGTTTATTTGATTTAATACTAGGAAGGCTGTTTCAAAACATTTTCACAACTTCTCGGAACTAATCTAACGGCGAACATTGCTTGTAAACTAAACGCTTTGAAATCTTAGAAACGCTCTTTACCTCTAATATCTAAATACAATACAATGGTTAAAATGTTTATAATTACGAAATTTAAAAAGCTATTTTATATACGCTATACCTTATGAATATTTACATCTGCAGGATTATGAAAATAAACCTTTATCTTCCTAAAATATTACAGTAGAATTATTAAATTCTACACTAACGATTTGAAAAGCATTTATGAATTATTAATGCCCTTTTAATACTCAAAAATCACAGTTACATATATATATATATATATATATATATATATATATATGTATACATATATGTAACTATGATAATAGGGTAGTTTAGGGGTAGGTTAAGTCATGAGGGTCGTAGAATAAAGAAATACAACTTCCACATTAAGAAAGGCACACAATTTTAGTCACCCTACATATTGTTAATTGAGAGCACACTGTATATAAAATACACGGGATTAAATGCATGAGAACATAAATATGTCTAAGTGTAGTTTACAAGTAAAGATAAGATTTTAAAACGCAACAAATTGCATCAAAATTAAATCACCGGGAAACCTAGATAAATTGGCATTGCAAAGATGTAACAATTGCGTTAAAAATATCATCGTACACCAGGGTAGAAATAGTTGGAATAGAGAATATAGGTATCAACCGCAACCCAGGGGTAATGGCAGTAACCGAGAGTACGAAGAAAAACCGCGCAATATTGACTCAACAAAAAAGGGCAGACAGGATAACAGAGCGACGTTAAATGCTATGAGGACTAGACAAGACCAAGGGAATTTAAATACGATTGAAATTGTAGAGGTTCACGCAAATACATCGGATAAAGGACAAAAAAAAACGCCAATTCATTAGTATGTAAGACAGACTTGGGTACAACGAGTAGTTTTAGTTTAATTAATACATTGTTGGATTATAATAACGTTAATAAAGGAAACGTGCCATTTATTTATTTAGTTTTAAGGGGTTATAGATATATAGGTTTATTGGATACGGGGTCTCAGCTATCGTTAGTAAGGGAAGATATAATAATTAAACACATGGAGATACTTAGAGGAAAGGTTTTTAAAATAAAGAAGATAAACTTATGGTCAGCGATGAATAAAAAGTTATCGGAAATAGATAGGGTAGTTAGATTATCAACATATTGACAGGGGAAACTAGGCTGGGGGATGTAAAATTTTTGATTGTAAAGAATTTAGGGGTCGATTTTATAGTGGGAATTGATGTAATACAGGATATGGGCGTGATAATTAATGGAAGAGAAAAAACGATACAGATAAAAGATATTAAGAAACATTGGGTAGTGCCTACGGATAGTATAGATAAAAGGTATGGTAATATGATTATGGATAAGTTAGGAAATTGGATAGAAAGGATTAGCAATTCTGAAAGTACAGGAGGGATAAAGTTATGCAGTATTTTTAAACAGATTATGATACAGGATCAGATAGGGATAATTAAAAATGATACTAAGGAACAATTGGGGGATATGTTAGAGCAGTACACAGGGTTATGGGACGACGAGCCTAGGTTTGCTACAGAATATGTGCATTGATTAGAAGTAAATGAGGAAACAAGTTTTAACGCTAAGGTATATCCGATACCATATTATATGAGAGAGCGTTTAAAGAAAGAGATTAACGATATGGTTAGGGATAGGATCATTGAACCAGCAAAGACTCCGTACGTTAATCCAATCGTTGTTGTACCCAAGGCTGACAAAAGTAGTATTAGGATTTGTTTAGACGCACAAAAATTGAACTCGATAACTAAGCCTCGGTACGAGCAACCGCAACCATTTGAAAACTTAATGTATAAAATTAATGACAAACGAGTATTTAGTAAATTAGATTTGAAGAACTCCTTTTGGCTTATACCTCTGCACCAGGATAGTAGAAAATACACTGGGTTTAGCATTGAAGGCGAAATATATAGATTTAGAGTAGTGCCTTATAAATTATCAACAGCATCAGCAGAATTGGTTAGAGCAATGCAGAAAATACCGAATCAATACGAAAGCTTTTGCACACACTAGGTTTACGACATTTTAATCTTTTCTAGGGATGAAAACAAGCACTTAGAACATTTAAGACAAATTTTACACAAACTAGACGAAGGTGGACTAAAACTGAACATTAATAAATGTGAATTTTTCAAGACGAGGGTAAAGTATCTAGGTTTCATAATAGGGATTGAGAGGATAAAGATTAGTGAGAAACGTTTAGACGAACTAAAGAATTTAAAACAGCCTAAAAACTTGAGGACTTTAGGGGATTTTTAGGGGTTCTGAATTATTATAAGAGGTTCATTTCGGGTTACTCTGCCTTGTGTGTACCACTACTGGAACTATTGAAGAAAAACGAGAAATGGAAATTGACGAAAGCAAGGGAAGATGCTTTTCAGGAGTTAAAAGAATTTCGCAATAGGAGCAGAACTGGTACAGATTCAGGATTCAGGAGATTTTATTTGTTGGGGAATAGATTTTTGATTGAAACTGATAATTCTGTGATTTCATTTTTAAAGAAAAAAGAGTTTTTGAACAGCCGTTTATATAGGTAGGCGTTAACACTACAAGAATATGACTTTGACATTAGGCACAAGCCAGGGAAAGATAACGTGACTGCAGACTTTTTTAGTAAAAAGGACAACATGACTGGGGGTGAAGAAAAAAAGGGATTTGTAGCGGCATTACAGACATTTAGAGACGAAAGTAGATAGACAAACCAGAAATTTATTAACATGCAACAAGACGAGGACATTATGACCATTCGGACTAAATTAGACGAGCAAAATGGGGCTGAATATAGAGGTTTTAATCTGATGAATAACTTTTTGGTAAAACGACTTGGGGACGAAGACTTATTAGTAGTATTGAAGAAAATGGCGTTAAAAATGATAGTAGAAATTCACAGGACATACGGACACATTGGGATTTGAAAGACTTTTTTATTATTTAGGGAAGCTTTTTACATTAAAAATGACATTTCTTTGGTAAAAGACTGCATAAATAGTTGTGGGACATGCTTATTAGGAAAGGACAAGAACATGACGTTACAAAACACTCACATAGCAATTAATACAGAAAGACCACTGGACATAGTAGCAGTCGACTATGTAGGTAACTTGATACCAGGACATAACGGATATAAACACATTTTGGTGATGGTGGACATTTTTTTCGAATTACGTAAAATTATACCCTGGCAGAAACTTCAACGCGAGACATGTTTTAACCAACATAAGAAAGTACACTGAACAGTCAGGAGTGTTGAAAAAGATATTAATGGACAACACCACTTATTTCAATAATAAAAAGGGTGATTGATAAATTAAAGAGGGAAGGTATAAAAGTTGGGTTCTGTTGTATATGACATCCACAAGCAAACCCCTGTAAACGTTACATTAAGAAAGTTATAAAGTACTTGAGAATATCGGTTCAGGGACAGCATAATAGTTGGGCTCGAAATTTACCACGAATAGAAAATTATTTAAGTTATGTGCCGAGTTCAGTGACGAAGGTTTGTTCAGTGACGTTAATGGAAGGGGTAGTACCAGCAAGAGCTAGGGCAGAGACTAGACAACGTAGGGAGGTCGAAAAACGATGCAGACGCATTAGAAAACACACATTTTCAAATTGGGGATTTAGTTATCGTTAAAAGGTTAAGAGTTTCGAACTGAAGTAGGAACTTTTGTGCAAAATTATTATTTCCGTATGAAGGGCCCTATCAAATAGGAAAATTTTTGCCAATGGCAATACTTTTGAGCTTGAAAATGAAAGGGGTGAATGTCGCGGACGATTTCACTTGGAACATTTGTATCCATTCATACAATAAATACACATACACATTATATAAAACAAGGTGTTAGTAAATTACAGGCATTATTAATCGTTTCTACACATATCTACAAGACTTAAAACTAGTATTATTATTCATATTAAAATTTTGACATTTGTCAAACTAAAGGCATTATCTTAAAACTTAAGGTTAGTAGTGATTTAATAAAATCAATATAAGCCTGTTACAATCGTTGACACTGTTTAGAAGAAATACAATCTTATATTTATTTTATAACATCAGGAGAGGCTTATAAAATATTATAAAATGATTTAAAAGATGTCTGAGGGTACACACATTAATTTACCGCTCCTATCAATGTTTTCTAAATTAAAAACACAATAAACTGAGGATTGATAAATAATTAAGATTTAAAAGAAGTTTTTTGGTTAACTGTTCTTCAATAAAACCTTTATCTAGTGTAATTCCAACTGAATGAGCTTTGGTTGATTGTTTGTAAATTTCATGTTAACTGTTTGATGGATACTCTATTTCATTAATTAATTAATGTACTATAATACCTGTAAGAGAATTTATTTTAGCATGTTTAGTTAGCATTAAGTAATTTTAACATTTGTGGAGTGTCAACCAATAATAAGTAGTATAAGTGACACAATAAGTATCTAGCTGTTCCAAAATAGGAAGTATACATAATGATAATGGATCAATGAGTGTACTTCTTAAACATTTTGTAAATAGTAGGCAAGTTATAATTTTTGATAAAATCTCCTAGGTGATAAGTGTTTTGAAGATAGTTAGTTGATTTTAAAAATTTTTGTAAAAAGACGTTTTTCTTGGGAGCTTGTTATTGAATTTGAAAGAAGAATATATCTATTTGAAATTTAGCCTTTTAATTTGATCGTTGTAATATCGGAGCTATAAAGAATTTAATATTTGTGGAAGACTATTAGTGCTCCATATAATAAGTAACGAAGGTTTTATACAACCATGTGCAGTTAAGAAGAGTGATTCTAGTCAAAGCAAACAAAGGGTCATCTTTAGTGTTGGTGAAGAATAGCATCACTGCGCTTCAAATAATTTACAGTGGTTTCCCAGTCTAACAGGACAACGTTTTGTTCATAGGTGGTCGTGTATTAAAAGAATACATATTCATATAGCGGATTCTAAGTATACTGTTCCTGAGTTATAATTTTATTAGTCCTAGAACATAAAATAGAGTGAATCTAATAAAAACATAAAATTAAAACTTACTTTCTACAGGTATTAACTGCAAGCGTTTGCAAGACAATTTTGTTTTATCCTGTGAAAAGGTCCATTTGAACAACTCAAGCACCTTCCGTGGAATTACAGGTATTTGAAATTAATCCTTGTATAAGCACCATTTAAAGATATTTGTTAGTAATTTGAATCTCAAACGTTTATTTAAATTATACATTTGGGATTATATTTATCAATCTTTGAAAATAATAACGCCACATCTGCACTGCGAGAGGTTAAGTGATATTAACTAGACGATGCTTTAAGTGTAAGGGCTTAATGTGCCTGTAAGACGACTTGAGCCCACGTTTTCTTACAGAGTAGAAATATCTTCATATAATAATTCCTGAGTGAGTTTCAAAAGCCGTGGCATAAATAAACTTAATTTTTCCTTTATTTGATTTTACATAAATACAAAAAGTTAGTATAGTATTTTGCATCGTCGTTAAATATAAACATGTAATTAAGGTTGCGGTACTATCAGGAAAAATTACCGCTATTTCTAAATATTTGAAAGGCCGACACCATTTTTTTTCATCTGTGCAATCAATTATTCTTTAACCTCTTTATTTTTATAAGATATACATTCCAATTATGTATATATATATATATATATATATATATATATATATATATATATATATATATATATTAGAAACATATCATACTATAATGAAATGAGGAACCGACCGCTATAGTTTTAAATTATAGTATTTAGTTTTCTAGTGTAACATACCGAACATGCAAGGCTATGATTAAATTGTTGTACTTGATTGCATGAATGAAATGATTAATTTAATTTAATGTTTATTTTAGGAAGTTGCTGTGTAAATTTATTTGTTTTCTTTAGAAATTTTTTGTATATGTTTTTTTCCAATAATGCTGCGATGCTTTCATTGTCATATTAATTAGGTGAAGCAGTGAGAGCAGTTTTTTAGTTTCTTTTTTGTTGTTTTAAAACACAAGAGTGTTTCTATAAAAGAACTCTATGCACCCCTAGGTCGATGCAGATAGGTGTACACCAGGAACACTCGTCCTACAGCGGAGCATAACTTGAACAATACGAGTTGGCGCCTATTGACCAGGACAGTTCGAAATAAACCTTTCAAGGTAAGTGTTTATTGTAGAGTAGTTATTTTGTAATTTCAAATACTCCCCTTTACATCTTGAAAATTTTTTGAACTCCTCTTGCACCACTTTAGTTAGCCGATGCATCCCCTAAATATGTTACGAAATTCTTTCTCCTGGGTAATTCAAAATTATTTATCTGACGATTCTTTTACCGATAATAATACTTACGGCATGTGCGTAATCAACGCTTTCAGTATGTTTAAAGCAACTGATGTAATTGCGTATATATTATATACGTCACAGGTCGTTCCTATGCATTTTACAAAGACCGCTAATAATGTTCTAGTGAAGTTTCTCGTGTCTAGAAACTATTTCCTAAACTACTGAAAATTCCTGAATTTACCTGTATAGCTATTGAGCACTAAAACATTGTATGCAGAAAGTTCCTTCACTTGCTTTTTCGTAATCATTACTGAGACTCCTCTCAAATAGAGTGTAGCAACTCTGTCAGGTACTCCATGGCTGAGATAACGTAATGTATCATATGATATTCTACAGTATTCAATATATAGGTGTAAATCTAAGGTTTATACATCACTGATGTTTAAGATGCTTAAGTTTAGATAACAAAATATACGCTTTAAAAGGAGATATCGATTTTACAATTTCTTGAATTCTTTCCATCAAGCAGGTGAAGTTTAGTGAGATTGCTTTTATCGTATAACTGAGTTACATATAAATTTAAATAGCTGAACCTTCAGTTACCTGTTTTATTACTTCATCATTATGAACCACCTACTGGTGATGCAACTTTGGCTTTAATCAAATCAAAATAGCAATTTAAAAAGTTAGTTATGCAATGACTAACATCTGGAACGCTTTTGGAAATCTTAATTTTAAAGCGGTTGCGAACAAGATCTCTTAGGGTTGCTAATTAATACCCAAAGGATATGCATTAATGCCGAACAACTGTTGCGGTTTGGATTGATTGTAGAAATACATTTTGCTCAATTCTACCCTTCTGTGTCCTAAATTAATGCAAAATCTTGGAAGAGAATTGCGGGGATTCGCAATGAATTAACCATAACTTTGGAGCTTAATTTGTTGATTTTGCTTTGTGAAAGCAATCTATTAAAATGGAAAATGACATTGTTCCAGTTCGCTGAACAGAATAACGGTTGTAGGTAAATGCTAAAGATGCCTGCCTTTGCTTGATTTATACCTTTAGGCATGTAACGTATCCAATACATTGGTTATACTGCGTAACAATGCCAATGGTCGTTTCAAGATATCGACCGCATTAAAAGCGCCCTTTTTAAAAATAAATGCGTCAGATGTTGATACGTAAAGGTCCATTAAAAAAGCATTATGTAAAGGAAACAATATGAAAACGCCGATGGTAAGATGTTTTCTCTAATCATATCTTTGATTACCCTCACCGATTGTATAGAGAGTCTAACGTGTCGTCTATATTACTCTTTTTAACGATAAAGATAAAACTGTATGTATATATTAATACTCACAGCAGTTGGTATACACTCGTAGTTCGGTAAGGTAGATATCTAAAAATTTACATCTATAGGATACAATTGGATAACTGATTTAAAAGTTATTTACCATTTTTTATTGCATAAAAGCTTTTTATCTTGTACAACTGAAATGTACGTACGTGCGAAGCAGGTACTGTGGTTATACCAAATTCCACATATATGAATTCTGACGCAAGTACATAAGTAGAGCTATATTCAACTATGTCTTTACTTGTCCAACTTCTTGTTAGCTTGTATGAAAGCGGGTACACATCTCAAAGGTTTAAACGAAAATATAAGCGGCTTCAAATTTTCCTTCGTAATGACGTGAGCCGATTTGTTCAACTTTTGATAAACACTCAATTGAAAGTTGACCATTTTCCTTTCAGTTTCATTTTGTGGCTAATGTCTAACAAAATAATACTCCGAATAACTTCAAGAGTAACGGAGAAACTTAGTTTTCCGTAAGGAATACAATTTTGGGTTTCAGTGTACGCGCGTCGTTAGATAATGATTCGTGTATCAATTCAAGGCTTCTAATTTATAACTCTGGAAAAATTTAATATTTGTTTGAGAACGTATATTATAAAACGCATTTGATGTTATTTGATTTAAGAATTTGTTACGTTTAAAACCCTGCAAGCAATCTTTTCTGCATGAATACTAAATTCATACTACTTCTATTTAATATGCCCTAAAATTTCTAAACAAATAATAAAAGTTATCGATCAACAAGCTCAATTTCCCACTACTTGAAATTAGTGTTATTTTATAAACTTTCATCAAATAGTCACTCTATATTTTTTTGCCTTATAAAATCAAACATCTACTTAGCAACTTCAGTTTACAAAGTCGCTACAATATGTTCTACCACCTGCAGTGAATACGTTTCAACTATAGCTGAACATAAATTCATGGCTTTCTTTTAAAAGATAAAGCCGCTTAACCACCTGAATGAACACTTGGAATGGGTTTGTTATCTATACCAAGTTTATGCTTCCATCAAGCGGTGTACTTTATCTAGCAACTGGGCAGGTGTCCAAAGCAATAGATCGTGCCTTTTTGTTAACATTTCTTGGTAGCCGTTATCTCTTATTTGCAAGCTGTTATAGCTGGTACCTTTACATTTGTTATTTTTGAATTCTTCACACTTGATCTTTCGGCGATAATTTTAAAGGCCAAACACTTTGCCCTATACGTGGTTTTTTTTTATAAATACAGACCGTGCTTTGAAAGCGAGACATTCAATACAGCATCCTTGTAGCGAAAAAAGATGTTGTGACTTGCAAGTTTAAAATGCTTTCTATGCTAGTATAAGTTGGTGGTTCTAGCACCCAACCGTAGACAAATGCAGCCGCATTTCCTCAGCCTAGGATGGTACCAGAAAGAAGCCCATAGCTCAAGGTACAGTAAATTTTTCTGTTTGCTTTATTTGTTTTGTTGTTTCGGAAGATATACACTTCTTTTCTTGGGTTGATTCCGCAATAAACTGCAAACTATACGTTACCAAATGTACGCTTACAACACAAACGATTACGTACCTCATCCTTAAAGCTTGTGTTAAAGCATTTTTTATTGTGACTTTTCTGTGTAAAGTAATGTTCCCGCCAACAACTTGCTAGTTAATACTTGGTTACGCTATTTAAAAATTTAATGTTACGTTATTTCTTAAATTTTACAAGACGCACTCGCCAAAGCAGATGTGAATCAATTTTTTCTTTATTCTTTGTACATAGTTAGGGCTGAACATGTTGTAAGTATTCCTGTATTAAGATAATAAGTTTTATTCTCGATATTTTAAAATGTTTAAGTTGATACTCTACTATATGTAAATTGACGCTTTGTGCACATCACGTTATACGGAACTATTACGTAAATGTGTTTTTGACCTTTGTAAATAGTGTTTCGGGATTGTACGATGGTAATATAGTTTTACTGAGGTTTACAATTTGTTCTATTTGTATTACCCACACCCAACGAAGTTTTCGGGCTAGCCCGAAATCTAATCATTTTGGATTTCGATTCTACCATTCTGTCGCTGTTTTGTTGCGGTATTTGGTGTAGGTGATTTCCTTTATTTACTTTACTGCTTTGTTTCTTGTGTGCACGGAATACCGTAACATAAATTTTGTCATACCCAACGTGTGGCTACGATTTTCGAAAAATGGTTTTTACTTAAAATTTTCTCTATTTCCGAAACCGTTCTTTTTACCTAAAAATTTGTCCCCGCTTTTTGGAAAGCTCTATTCTTACTCAACGTTTCTTCTAGAATTTTTCTGTACATACACCTGAATTTCTCGGGATTTATGTAATTAAAATAGCAGTACGAATAAGCCAATTAATTTAAAACTATATAAGGTCAAACAGACGCTGGTTATCTTTCAGCGATAATTATAAACTTCCTTGATACATATACTGGATATAGTCCTTAAATCTTGCATAAAAGAGTATACGCAAACAAGTAAAGAAGCGAAACAATTTATAACGTAATATTCAAAGACTAACTGTAATATTTTTTTATATCTTCCCACACATACGATGTACGTTGCTGGCCAGATTTGTAAACAAGTTTAAAACGCTCCATAACAATTAAATACTTATTTTTGCTTTTCTTTTCGACTGAAATAACGTATGCGCAATAAAAAACTCCATCGTCATTCATGTATTTAGCGTAATAATTGTAATTCAATACTGTAAAGATGCTTTTACAATGGTACTTTGTGTTCTTTCCATTGTGTTCTTTGTGAAATTAACCACTAGTTGCTTAACAATAAATTCTACACTTATAGAACGATCCGAAAAATTAACTTTTGTTTGTTCGACGTGATTGAATCGCACACATATTTCTTTTTCGCAGTTGTAGTAAGCACTCTTGAGTCTTGACATATTAAAAACCTCAAACACTTGAATTTTAATTTGTAGTGCGATAAAAGCTAAAATATCTTAAAGCGTTTACTATAGCCCTTTATTTATGCCGAGTTACCAGAATTGTGTTTTTGCTGGCAAATTGAGTTTTTGAAAACACTGGCGCCCAAATCCAAATCCTAATCCGACTTATATTTACTGGTATTTTTGGATACGTCATTGTGATGTTTCTATTATACTACCCCATTGATATACCGCGTATCTATTATAGTTTCCTTTTGTTCTTAGGGAATATTTCTGAAAAAATGGCTAGTGTTTATTGGAAATTAAACGTTTCACGAACCTAAAATCAAATATGAAGTTTGTTCTCATGGGTTCGATGCTGAGTTACCTGTAACCGAACTTAAAAAAACTCTAAGAAAAATTTTAAAATCAAAATCTTCTGAAAGTACAAACCCAATTATAGCTGAAGTCCATTTTCAAATAGTTTACCAATAGGTTTAGCTAGGTTGACCGTTAAATGCGAACATTTTAACGGAATTTTTTTTACAGCCGACGGTAAACGTATTATTTCATTCACTATAGGTAGAATTAACCGGGCAGAGGTTACTTCTAACGCGGGAGAGTACAAACAGCGACAGTTGTTCGTAACTATTATTGAGCTACGCAATAATTGCGACAAATTGCATTGTCAGTTCAATCGTTCTACCATTCTGCTCGTACCCATGGGTTGACTGCTCCTTCGCACCTTTCGACCACTGTATAGGAACATCCTCCTTCTACAGAACCATAGAACGTATTACCTATAACAATGTCTGCCTTTTCGAATTCTATTCCAAGTTATGGTCAATTAGTGTCTAAGTGAAATCTGAAAGTTTCTGTTGATTGCCAGATGTCTTTGAATGCATTCTTGTTCCGCGTTGACGAATTATGTCTAGCGCGCAATGTTTTTACCTCTCAGTTATATGCTTTCGCATCCGATTTACTATCCGACAAGGCTCTAATTCTATATAGGGCTCATAAAAATTCTATAACCAAGTGGTCCGATGTTGTTCGTTTGTTACGCGAAGAATTTCAACCTGCTAATTATGACGAAACCTTTTTAGACGAAATCAAACAGCGCACTATGGGTTCCTCAGAAACCATTGAGAGAAATACTTTACCTTCACATGACCGAACTGTTAAGATTCCTCTTACACCTACGGGTAGATCAAAAACTTCTTCTGCAATTTCTGCAGTTCCTATTCCTGTGTCTACTTTTACTCGTCATATATTATGCTTCAATTGCGACCAGTTTGGTCAAGTGTCGACACGCTGTAATCATTTTTAAGTACTCCATTGCCATGGTTGCAGACGCATTTGTCCGAACAGTTAACCTACTACTAATAAGAACTAAATGTCTTCTGCTTCTAGTTCTACGTTCTCTTGTGTGCATCATCGCGTTCATCTTACTGCTACAAAGAGATACCCTTCTTCGACAAATATATCTCCGAACCATACCTTCAATTCTGTCCTTCGCTGTAGAAGCCAAATTTCTTTTGTCCTTAGCGATGCGAATGATGATCAGACTGATCCTATGTATTCACTTCCACCTCAGGCTGTGCCTCCTCCACAATTTGAACTCATATTTCAAATTAGTGACTTTCAGGTAGCAACTCAAGAGTTTGATCCTGCTTTCTTAAATAATTCTACCAAAGAAATTTCTGTTGTGCTTACAATAACAGATGCAGCTAAAGAGACGATAACTTCTAATACTGACAGAGAAGGTGCTGTTAAAGTTATTGAACACATATCTATAATACCTGTTGCTGTTGTTGCCAAAGTTTCACCTGATCCTGCTTCTTTTGACGAAGTTCTTACCGATTCTGCTCTTTTCTTTAATGTTGTAGAACTTCTACCTGATTCTGTTCCTTTATGTAATGTTGACGAAGTTTTACCAGATTCTGCTCTTTTATCTAATGTAGCTGAAGTGTTATCTGATTCTGTTCCTTTTCCTAATCTCTTACAGCCAATGCTGTTCCCTTTTCTGACGTTGACTTTCTTACGGCCAATACTAAGAGCAAACGGCTTTCTTCCATGATGTGTAATGAGTTTCCGAACCACAACCACCACTACTACATTTACCCTCGTCACCACACTTGCTAGTTAATACTTGGTTAAGCTGTTTAAAAATTTAATGTTACGTTATTTCTTAAATTTTACGAGGTACACTCGCCAAAGCATATGTTAATGTATTATTTCTTTATTTCTTGTACATATTTAAGACTGAATATGTTGTAAGTATTCTTTTATTTAAATAATAAATGTTTATTTCCGATATGTTTAAATGTTTAGATTTATACCGAACTATGTCTAAATTGACACTTTGTGTACATCGCGTTATACCAAACTATTACGTAGGTGTGTTTTTGACTTTTGTAAATAGTCTTTCAGACTCTATGTTGGTAATATAGCTTTTACTAAGGTTTCAAATTTGTCCTTTTTATATCACCCATCCCACTTTACAAGATTTTTGAGCTAACCCGAAATCTAGTTCTTTTGGATTTCGATTCTACCATTCTGTTCCTGTTTTGTTGCGGTATCCGGTGTAGGTGATTTACTTTATCTATTTTTTTTGTTTTTGTTGAGGATGCGTAAAAATTGATTTTCTGGTGCAAATATCGTAATTTTAGGGTGAAATGAGGTACGAAAATTTGTTTCCTTAATGGAAACCCTAAAATTTAAGGATTTCCAATAAAAAATGGGTTTTAAACAAATAAAATAATAAAAAATTCCTAAAGATTAAAATCTAAAAAAACAAACTCGTTCTCACATTCCTTGAAAATTTTCAAACATAACGAAGGTCTTCAAACTTGGTTCCAATTTTAAATTATATTACCAAAACAATTGAAACTCATGTTTTGGTTTCCCAATTTTAAAATTTACATTACCTTTTTCAAAATACAACGTAAAAAAACTAATATTTGCAAATTAAAAAATTTTAACTGGTATTAAAATAATTCAATTACGAAATTCTTTTGCAATATAATTTTTATTTCTTTATAAATAAAATAAAGAATTTCAATTATCCAACTCTTTGGCAAAATAATTAAATTAAAACAAATAAAAAATAAACTATTTCATATCTCACTCTCCGGTTTCTAAAAAATAAAAAAAAGTAAACTAATTCCATAATAAACTTATATTTCCTTTCTATATTTTTTTATTTTAAAATAAATTCCTGAAAAAATTATTTAAAATTTTTACAAATATTTCTTTATTTTAAAATGTTTCAAATTTCTTCAGCTATTAATTTTAACCAACATAGTTGGCCCTTTACTAAAATTACCTTATTTATTAATTTTTACACAAGTTAAATTTACATTTAAAATTTCAATATATTTTAAAATTAAAACAAAGCCATATATTCTATTTTTTTCCAAAAACTTTAAAAAGAACCCAAAGTGTATTTCATTTTTCCCTTAAAAGCCCCTTGCCCAACAAATTCCCATTGTGGGAATTTGCTTAACCCATTTGCCGGTTTTCACTTAAACCGTTATTCTGTCACATTTGTTTTTATTCCCTAACAACTTTAATCCACCCCGTTTTATCCCAACCAACGTTGTGTTACTTCCATTTTAACCTATTTTTACCAATAAACTCATTACCCCCACCCCGGCTTTTGGTATTATAAATCTTAATTCTTAATTCAATTTAATTTCCGAACTTAACTTTAACCCATTTGTTAATTTTAATTTCTTTATAAAAATTATTAATTTGGAATTGGTATAATTTAACCATTTTGTTAAGTTGCTGTTATTTTATGTAATTTGGTTTTTGAAATGGTATTTTTTAAATTCCATTGGTTAAATGCATTGCCATTTAAATTAGTTTTTCATGGAAATATACTTGGTTTTAACAAATGTTATTTCTTTGCAATTTTTAAATGTTTCACTGGTTATAAATTTATAGTTTACAAGGAATTAAATAATTTTTGAATATTATGGGACAAACTGATTTTATTAAATTTCTGTTATGAAACCAAAATAAATTTAATTTTGAAAAAACATAAAACATTAATATAAATTTCTTGTAGAAACAATTGGTTTGCAAAAACTTTCTTAACAATTTCTAATTCTGTTTAAGAAAATAAAATTTTTGTATTCCGAAATTTGAAAGTCTTTTAATTTCTTGTTGACGCTTAAAAAGGGCTTTTTGGAACATTGTTTTAAACGTTACTTTTGAAAATTCCGTTGTTTGACGTTTTAAAAAGCCTTTTTAACCCTTGTTAAACTTTAGTCTGTTCGGTTTTTTACTAATTTAAAAGGTTTAACATTATTATACATTGGAATTCTTTGGCTTTAATATTCCGGGCCTAATAAATTAAATTAGAATTAAAAAATTTTAAACAAAACTAAAAGCTTTTATTTGACCTTAATGGCAAATTTTGTCATTAAATTTAAAGTTAGGGTTTATTAAACAAAATATAAGCTTTTCCTTACCGCTTTTTAAACCCATGCAACTTTAAAAGTTTTTTTAATAAATTTTGTTAAAGCTTTCATCCCCACCCTAAAACTTTGCTTTTTATTTTCCATTTTCCTTTTAATTGCGGTTTTTCCGATTTCAAACCCCAAAGTTTTCGTTTTTCATTGTCTTAATCCCGTTAATAAAATGCCCCGTGTTCCCTTATTTGTAAACCCAAATTTCAGCCCTTTTTTATGGTCTTTGTAAAATTTGAATTTTTTGACCGGTTTTCAAACTTATTGTTTAAAATTTTAAAACGTCTTTTTTGGTTGTTCAGGACTTTAAATTTTGGGTTTCCGCCTATTATACGCTTACATTGGGCTTTTTAGCTTTCCACACTTTTAAAGTTTTGTTTCCCATTT
Source organism: Platerodrilus igneus (assembly GCA_036346225.1). Lineage (NCBI taxonomy): Eukaryota > Metazoa > Arthropoda > Insecta > Coleoptera > Lycidae > Platerodrilus > Platerodrilus igneus. The sequence goes on along the minus strand of JARFIW010001011.1, from coordinate 1,723,881 downwards.
ATCCCCTTTCCATTTTTCGGGCCTTTAAGTTCCTATTTAAATATATATCCCAATTAATCTTTTCTTCCATTTTTTAGGGTGTGTTCCCTCCTTTATATTTCTTTAATATTTTGATCTAATATTTTATTTTTCTTAATATTGTACCTCCTTTTTTTTTCATAAAACTAAAATTGATTTAATTATTTTATTTTGTGGCTTTTATTTTTCAGTTTGTCCCTTTTGTTTTTAATCCCTCTTTTCTTTTATTTAGAATTTTATTTTGTCTTTTCTTTTTGTTATCCTTTGTTTTTTTTTCGCTTTTTTATTAAATTAGGTATCCTTTGTTATCTTTGTTCATTTTCGTTTCCCAGAATTTTGACCCCTTTTAATAATTTTGTTATTCCTTTCTTTATCCTCAATTCAAAAATCCCGTTTTTTCCAAATTTATTTATTTTTAAAATTTTGTTAAACTTTTTTTAGTTTCTAAATCTGCTTTTTTGCTTTTTCCCAAATTTATAAATTTAAAAGCGACCATCATGATTACAACGTTGTGGTCAGTGTCTACATCTGCTTCTGGATAGCTTCCTCAGTCATTTACTTGATTCCTAAACCGTTGTCTAAAAAGAATGTAGAGTATTTGATATTTTCTTATGTCTCCTGGCATCTTCCACGTGTATCGTCTTCTAGCATATTGCTCAAATAATGTGTTTGTGATAATTAAATTGTTTTTGTCGCAATATTCTATCAGTCCATTCCCCTGTCGTTTCTCGTGCCTAAACCAAATAAACCTACTACCGCTCCTTCCCTACCCTCATCTACTACTGCATTAAAATCCGCTGCAATTATTTAACTTTCATATCCTTTTACGCATGTTAGAATGTCTTCGATTTCTTTGTAAATCGCTTTTGTCTCTTCCTCACTGTGACTAGAGGTGGACATGTATACTTGTATTATTACTGTAATTACTGGTTTGGATTCTAATCTAACTACGAGTAGTATTTCGTTAAAAAGTTATCTATGTATATAAATCGTACTTTTCGGAACTATTTAAAGATTTCTTATTACTCAATGCCGACCCTGGACATAAATAATAAGTCACGTAAGGTGATTGGCCGTTTCTCGTTGGAACCCATTTATTTTGTTGAACAGCTTTTTCTTAAATTGAAAACGTTCTTTAAATACAGGGAGTTTATAAAACAACTCCTTGATTAAAAATATCATAATTAAAAACGAAACCAGTAATAAACTTTCGGGTTTTGAACTTGAGGTCAGTATATTGTCAAGATTGTTTTGCCAATATTCGATCGCAGTGCGTGACCTTGAAGCGAGCGTGGTGGAGGAAGAGTGCTACTGCTTCCGCCGGCCGGCAGTCGCCACTCACCAGTCATGGCTACGCCACAGCAGAAAGCTCAATGTGTTATTTGGTTTATTCAATCGAGTTCAGTGACACAGCTCAACATAATTATCGACGCGAATATGGCAGCGATGTACCTACTAACAAAACTATTCTGCAGTGGTATAATCACCTTCGGGAAACAGGTAGTGTCTTAAAAATTAAGCCACCGGGTGGGCCTTCAGTCACTGAACAGAATGTAGAACAGATTCGTACATCTTGTATTCGTAGTCCTAAAAAGTCATTGGCAAGGCGAAGTTTGGAGTTGAGAATACCGAAGTGTACCGTGTACAAGGTGATGCGAAAGAGGCTTAAATTACGTGGGTATAAGATTCAATTTCTGCATGAAATCAAACCCAATGACATAGTGAAAAGATTCGATTTAGCAGTGTACGCGTCTACCGGATCCCCTCCCCATTCTGCCGTACCGGCCTCGGAAAGTCGTTGCGTATGAGAATAGTACTGTCGCTAGAGCGAGAGAGTTCGGTCTCGAGTTCGCAGAAAACCTCGCTCTGATACTACGTTGCTAATACTTTGACTAAACCCTATAGGTTTTCCTACCTTTCCATTCAAATCCGTCCCTACTACCCTAACCTATAACCTCCAGTTTAGTGTAGTGCAACGGATGTCCTTTTGTATTGGTAAGTGATAGTAACTAAGTCCTTTATCTGTCGTCACTATATGACAATTTTCAACCCCTATTATACAGTCCATTCACCCTCTCCTGGATTAACCTTATAATTTCATATAGGCGTAAACAAAGAAATGGTCCTTCGAGCCGGATATCCAAATTCATAGTTTAATTCAAATAAATTTGAAGTTATTATGTTCCAGGTAAATTAAGCGCTTATCACGAAGGTAAAGGTGTTAAGCTGATAAGGTCATAATTCAAGTTCAACATTCTCGTTATCGCACATATGCCATTTGGTCACATTTCATTTGAAGCGATACTGTTTGTATACATTCTAATCAGTGGAATCGCGCGTGCTTCTTTATTATTGTTAATAGTTACATTTGGTTCGATTTCACTTATTCGCGGAAATGGCAAGAAAGATTGCGTTGCAAAATAAGCTGGAAGATTTGTATTCCGCGTTAGCAGAAATAGCAGACTATATCAAAACTGTTACGGTGGCTAGATTACCAGCACTAGAAGCAAAATATTCCCGCATGCAATCTATGGAGAATAAATATTTTCAACTCTATAACGACATTGTTAATTACGATTCTACGGTCGATGAAAAGGATGAAATAAACGTCAATGTTACCTCGTTTAACGATGTTTTCGACGTTATAATACGCACTAAATATTTTGAAATAAAAAGTAAATCCTCTGAACCAGTTAAGTCAGCCCCGCAAGCTCTACATCGTGTAACTACTTGAAACCTCTTCCAATTCCATGTTTTGATGGTACAATTGAACAATGGACAAATTTCATTACCCTCTATCGGAGTCTTGTACATGAAAATGACCAGATACCGGTCATGCAGAAATATCACCACTTGCGCAACGTTTTGAAGGGTTCTGCGTTAGCGCTTATTTCGGACTTAGCTCTTTTGCAATTTAAAGGCTCTGGAAGAATTTCAAATTTTATAAATGTTCATTTTAACGCCGTTAATACCTTAAAACCTTTATTAAAGACGGAGACTTAGCGGATTTTTTGTTATTCGCCCTATGTTACCGTAATTTAGATTTTACATTGCAAAAAGCATTTGATTTGCGCGTAGGTTCTGCTATTCCGACTTGTAAGGAATTGTTTGACTTTCCTACGTTGTAGAATAAAACTTCGAAACTTCACGATGATATTAAAAGTGAGTGAGTGGTTAAACCTATTTCGCAACCTCGTTTCAAATTTGATTCGCATCAATCACTTATTGTAAAAAATTCCCCTGTAGCTTCTAAGAATAAGCGAGGTTTGAAAGGTTGTCCGTATTGCGGAAATAATCACAAGATATACGGATGTGCCAATTTTCGAGCACTGGATATTTCGGGTCGATTTGCGTCTATAAAGAAACTAGCCCTCTGTTTCAAATGTCTGGGCAATCATGTTCAGGGATGCAAATCAGACGGCACATGCAAAATATGCGATTCGAGTTTTCACCACACCCTACTACATAAAGCTAGCGATTCTGGAACGTTAGTCGAAAATTCTAGTAGTAGTGAGGCTAGCACTTCCAAGGATGTGGTTTCCACATGCAATGTATCAAATTCCGCAAAAAACTATACCGTTCTTTTAGGTACAATACAAGCCCTAGTACTCGATAATAACGGTGATTTTTAACCAGTACGCTGTGTTTTTGATTCTGGATCCCAAATAAACGCTATTTCTGATTCTTGCGTGCAGTATTTGGGTCTTCGACGCACTTTTGATTGCCATCAGGTGTGCGGTATTTCTAATGCAGTAATTACTTCGAAAGGTCTAGTTAAATGCACTATTCGGTCTCATTACTCTGATCATCAACTTAAATTTCAAGCCTCTGTATTTCCTCAGATTACTGGAAATATTCCCGGTTGTGCACTACCTCTTCGAGTGTAGGACAAATTTAAAAATCTACAGCTAGCGGATAAAGATTTTTACAAATCGTTGCCCGTGGATATTTTATTGGGCGCTGAATTATGCTCCCAGCTTCTGTTTTCGGAGCATGCGGACCTAATACCAGGCATCCCTTTAGCCGTTCAAACTATGTTTGGTTATGTACTTTTAGGGCAAGTTTCTACACTGAACAATTCAGTAAACGTGACTTCACTTTTTGTAACCTCTGCTTTTGTCGACCGTGAAATTAAAAAATTTTGGGAACAGGAAGAAGTGAGTACCTCTTCTAAAATCAATCCTGAGGATATTTATTGTGAAACGTATTTTCTCGAAACACATCGCCGTGACGAAACGGGTCGTTATTCAGTATCTCTCCCATTTAAGGCCGAATGTGAGCCTATTGGGACAAATCGTTCTGTCGCTTATAAAGGCTACCTCAAGTTAGAACATCGTCTATTGCGGTCACCTACTAATAAGCAAAGTTATAATGACTTTTTGCAAGAATATCTTAGCCTAGGACATATGACTATTTCGGAAAATCCTTCTGATTATATGTTACCCCATCATGCCATGTATAAACTTACAAGCAGTACTACAAAATTGCGTGTGGTATTCAACGGCTCCGCTCCTGATTCAACAGGAATTTCTTTAAACGAAAGATTATGTACAGGTCCCAAATTACAAAGGAGTCTTCCGGAAATAATTTGTTCTTTTCGATCTCATGCAGTAGCGGTTTGTGCGGACATTCGCATGATGTACCGTCAAATCCTACTTCAACCCTCTGATTGTAAGTATCAACACATATTCTGGCGGCCATCTATTCACGACCGTGTTCAAGAATATGAACTTAAAACTCTGACGTACGGTCTCACTCCCTCTGCATTTCTTGCTCAGCGTGTACTTCGACAATTAGTCTCTGACGAGGGAAGTACAAACCCGCTGGCAGCAAAGGCTATCACGCATCACACTTATATTGATGATGTGATTTCAGGCGGAGATTCGTTGGAATCCGCCGAGCAACTTCAAAGGGAGCTTATAAATATTCTGGCTTTAGGACAATTTTCGTTGCGTAAATGGTCCAGTAATAAATTAGAATTATTACAACATTTTCTAGAAACTGAACTAGAATCCAGTTTAACATTTTCTGATGAGGTTAGTGGCATCAAAATTTTAGGTTTAGTTTGGAACCCCTCTTTGGATAATTTTACTTACAACGTAATTCCGTTTGAAGGCGCGTGTTCTAAACGTACGGTGCTTTCTTATATGGCAAGGATTTTTGATCCAATTGGTTGGTTGACCCCGGTAGTTTTTCTAATTAAACAGTTTTTGCAACAACTTTGGCTTCAACGTCGACGATGTTCCAGATTCTTTGTTGTGTGCAAATTGGAATCAATTTTGCAGTTTATCTCAATTAAAAATACCTCGTAGATTATCCCAAAGTGGGGTTAGTTATCGTTTACTCGGATTTTGCGACGCTAGCGAAAAAGGTTATGGTGCATGTATCTATTTGCACGCTTCTTTAGACGAATTTGAATCTTGCAATCTTTTGCAAGCTAAATCCAAGGTTGCTCCGTTGAAAACACTCACTATTCCACGGTTGGAACTTTGCGGTGCTTTGTTACTAAACCAGTTAACTCATTCTCTTACTTCCGGTCAATTTCCTTATAATGTACGGGAAATTGTGCTATTTTGCGACTCTCAAATTGTATTAACTTGACTAAAGACCCCTCTTACTTACTAAAAACGGTTGTAGCAAATCGAATTAATCAAATTAGTGAGAATACAGATATTTCACAGTGGAATTATATTCCTGATGAACTCAATCCTGCGGACGTCGCATCTAGGGGTGTGAACCCAACCCAATTACTAGACCATAATTTATGGTGGCATGGTCCTCCCAACTACAATAAGTTGCCTTTTCTGGAACAAGCGTATGATAACTCCATTTCGGTACTAGAAGTGCCTGAGCTAAAGGCCATACCTACTCTAGCAGTAGCTACTTTAAACCCAGATTTTTGTGATTTTATGAGTAGATTTTCTTTCTTAATCCGTCTGCAATATGCTTTTGCTTATGTTAAATGGTTTGTGCATAATTGTCGTAAGCCAACTAATAAGTTAATGGGTTCACTTTCTTCAAACGAACTTCTGAAAGCTTTGCTAATAGGTGTAAAACTGACTCAAGATCGGTTTTTTTCTGAGGAAATTTCTCAAATTAAAACAGGAAAACCTCTTTCCCCAATCTTTCGTAAGTTGACTCCATTTCTTGACTCTCGTGGTTTGCTGATGGTGGGCGGCCGGCTGCAAAATTATCAGTTAACCTATGAACAAAAACATCCCTTATTGCTACATAAAAGGTCCATATTAGCTACACTTTTGTGTGGTCTTTATCATCTTCTATCTCTACATTCGGGTCCCTCGATGACTCAAGCTCTTATCCAACGCAAGTTTTGGATACTGGATCTGCGATCCTTAGTTCGTCAGCGCATTCATAAATGTTTGACGTGCTTTCGTTTGACGGCTAAACCGTCTCAGCCAATCATGGCAAATTTACCCTCACCTCGGGTACAAATAACTCGAGCTTTTACTCATTCCGGGATGGATTTTGCAGGACTTTTTTTGGTGAAAACATCCCTTCGTCGAAATGCATCGTCCACTAAAGCGTATTTGTGTGTTTTTGTATGTATGTGCACAAAAGCAGTGCATTTGGAGCTGGTTTCGGAATTAAGTACCGAGGCGTTTCTGGCTTCTTTCACTCGCTTTACACCAAGAACGAGGCGCTCCTGCAACGGTGTATTCGGATTGCGGCAGGAACTTTATTGGTGCCGCTCGTGCCTTGAAGCAGGCATACTCTTTTCTCAGAAAAAATCAAAAGGAAATTTTTTCTGCTCTAGCATCACGACAAATACAATGGAGATTTAATCCGCCATATGGCCCCAATTTCGGCGGTCTATGGGAATCATGTGTAAAATCGGCAAGGTCTCTCTTGATTTGCATTTTGGGTAATCAACCTCAATCCTTTGAAGAGTTGACCACTATGTTTACGCGTATAGAGGCAGTTATGAATAGTCGTCCTTTATGTTTTTATTCTACAGATACCGTGAACTGCTCTGATTATCTTTCACCTGGTCATTTTCTGATCGGAGGACCTATTTTGAGCTTACCTGAGATACAGTTTTCGGAAAATGTCAATTTGCGTTCCCGCTGGCAGCGCTTATGTCAGCGTACTCAGCATTTTTGGCGTTGTTGCTCTCGTGACTATTTGAACACTCTCAGTCAAAGAACAAAGTGGAACCATGAGGTCGCTCCCCTCTCTGTGGGAGACGTGGTATTTATTTCTGGTATGCACACTTCGCCGCTGTCCTGTCCTGTCCTGTCCAATTGGTCGTATAGAAAGGCTTTCTCCAGGTAACGATGGAGTGGTTTGCGTGGCTGCTGTGAGAACTCGAAACGGTTAGTTAATTCGGCCTGTCAACAAATTAGTGCGTCTCCCTAAAGAATAAATATTATATTGCGTTTCTTTTTTCTCTTTATGTTTTTGTTTTCTAGTTTTTCTTGGTAATTAGTGGCCCTATTAAATTCTGTTTATTCCCGAGTATCGGCGGGTAAACCCTATTCCACAACTAGGAGAAAATGCCTAGTTCCCAAATTATTCTTTAGTTTTGTTTTTTTCTTATCGAATAGTTTCTCTTTTAATTTATTTAAAGTTTCTTTAAAATCATGTTATTTTAAGATGGGCGGTTATGTACGCGCCTACCGAATCCCCTTCCCATTCTGCCGTACCGGCCTCGGAAAGTCGTCGCGTATGAGAATAGTACTATCGCTAGAACGAGAGAGTTTGGTCTCGGGTTCGCAGAAAACCTTGCTCTGATACTACGTTGGCTACTACTTCGACTAAACCCTACAGGTATTCCTACCTTTCCATTCAAATCCGTCCCTACTACCCTAACCTATAACCTCCAGTTTAGTGTGGTGCAACAGATGTCCTTTTGTATTGGTAAGTGATAGTAACTAAGTCTTTTATCTGTCGTCACTATATGACAATTTTCAACCCCTATTATACAGTCCATTCACCCTCTCTCGGATTAACCCTATAATTTCATATAGGCGTAAACAAGCTGTCTACATTTTGAACAGGGTTCAAGAAAATGAGAACTTCCTAAGAAATGTTATGTTTTCAGACGAGGCGACTTTTCGCGTAAGTGGGTCTGTCAATCAACACAACTGTAGAATTTGGGGGTCTGAATCACCGCATAAATTCATAGAACATCAGCAAAACTCTTTCAAAGTCAATGTTTGGTGTGGATTGATGCTTGATCGTATCGTAGGACCTTTCATCTTCGCAGAGAAGTTTTCCCACAGATGGATGATATCAAACTAGAAAAGGGACCGATTGTCTTCCAACAAAACGGTGCGCCACCTGACTATAGCAACCGCGTCCGTGATGCGTTGAACTTGCGTTTCCCTGACAGGTGTATTGGTAGACGTGGGCCGATTACATAACCACCATGGAGCCCAAATCTGACTCCATTAGATTTCTTTTTTTTTGGAGACGTGTAAAAAAGGTTGTTTATTCCGAGAAAATCCGTGACATTGATCATTTGAGGGAAAGGATTGTTGCAGCTGTAGTATCCGTCAAGCCTAATATGCTGCTGAATACCTGGAGAGAAACTGAGTATCGTTTAGACGTGGCCAGGGCAACAGATGGTGCACATATAAAACTTTATGAGGCATCAAAAAAAACTTGAGAAGATTCTCTTTAATACTATATATGTTTTATAACTATTATTTTAACTTTACTTTGTACAAATAAAACTTTAAATCAAGGAGTTCTTTTATAAACTTCCTGTATATTAGTCTAAGTGGTATTGGAACATTAGGGACTACTGAACTCGCGTAAAAAAATTAAAATTTCGTATTTTTTAAATGTAATAATATTCCTTCTTTATTAATTCACTCTAGAATTTAGTATAGACAAACTGGTAAACTCCAAACTCTTAAATCCGTTTGACAATGGTTGGAAGAAAATGATATATGAGTTGCTATCTGACTATCGATTTATTTTCTGTGGCGGACTGAATATGTTCAGATGTTCAAAGCATTCGCCGCCAATTCAGTTGTACTTACGAGGTGAGGAGAATATTAGCAGAGAAATTCTTGCACAACCTATTTTATTTGCTTTTAGATTAACTTGCATCTGATGATTGCCAATTAGCGGTAGATATGCGAATTTACATGACTTGTATAGTTTTGTGATTATGACTTTTTATTATACTCATTGGAATAGTGCAGTGTTCGTATGTATCAGTATCAAAGGTCTGAAGTGTATGTCGAACATTCTCTATTTTACTTGGATCAAGGCTGTTTTCGTTAGATATTAAACGAAAACATTATAGGAAATGACAAGCTCAAACCGATGACGAAATTTTAGTTAAATGTGAATAAGTAAAATTTAGCTGCCGACGCATTCTATAAAACGTTAAACCGTAAAAGTGAGGAACTCAACATCTGTTTATTTTAGCTTGAATGTTCATAAATTATAATCAGTAGATCGTTTTAAGTCGACATCTTACTTTCTATTCTTTATGAATAAAGAGACTTACGAAAAAGCCGTACCCTTTGCTCTTCCATGTTTCTTCCTGAAAAAGAGCAAAAGAAGACAAAGGAAAATTAAATTTTAATTAGAATTACGATGCAAAAAGCAGTAGAAAATTAAAATATGCCTTCTACTTTGTTTTAGTAACAGAAAAACAGCTTTTCTTCAAAGGCTCAATGAACTGTGTTATCTCTTATTAGGTTATGTGTACGAACATTATAACTGAACAACGTCAAGACTTGATGTAGTAACAAGATATCGAAATACTATTAACCCTCGGTAGTATCTTCCAGGAAGTCAAGCGCTGGGCTGTCAGCTTCCGCCCTTTAGGAAATTACAGATGACTTTAAGTCGTATACAGATTTAAGATAACGCAATATCAAAGATAAGAAAGCATTCTGAAGCTTACAATGGAACTTTACACTTTGTTATATGTCAATAAACCAGAATTGAGAAAGTTAGATACTAGCTTATTAGAAATTAAAGTAGATATCTGAAATGCACAAAATTTTTTGTTCCATCATGCATTGAGAGGAACCAGCACATTTACCGCAAGCTTTCTACGTAGCTAGAAACTTAATCTGAAATTAGTTATAAAATTTGAGCCAACACTACTCAAAGAAAAATAATTACCATCGACATTTTTCTTATTTCAAATACTTATACCGTAGATGGTGGAAATTATTCTAGATTCGCTTGCATAGAAGCTGCATTATAAATTATAATCCGAAATGTTTAAAAAAGATGAATTAAGAATTTGATTTTGGTAATTGTTCTACAGGAAAAGCGGCTTGAAGCTAACTACGAGAGTATACTTTTTATTAGATACTTTTCCATAAGCAAGTTGTAACATTCCTCTGAAATGTATATAATCATATTTCATTTTAATAGTTTTGTATTGATAAATTCTATCAATAGGATTAAGGTTTTTTCCTTTAAGAAATATAATTTTTAGGTTACTTGAATATTTGATCTAAGCAAAAATTATTTTTGTAACCTTATTCTCAAATATTGTCATGTTAATTATGGTGTATTTAAGGCTAGATCGACTAAGATCGACTTAGAACGAAGAAGATTTGCACTATAAATTACGCTGATTAAGGAAAATGTGAAGTAACAAAAGTAATTTTAATTTGCAGTTTTAATTATTTTTTTCGGATTATACCTAGGATGATTTCGTCATATTTTTTGTTGAGGACTTCGTCGAGACAATTGAAAGAGATTACATGCAAACTTGGGTGGGTACAGTGAATCTTTGAATAACTAGGTATCAAACTGGTTAATATAATAGCTCAGTAAAGTTCGGAATTATGCCTTACCAGGACGGTAGATTTTACTTTTACGAAGAGTTGATTTCCTTAAGTAGACTACTTCATAGTTGAAGAGGCATGCTAATTAAGATCATCTAATTTTCTAACTACGTCCAAGAAGTTCCAAGAGCATTAAGTTAAAACGAATTAAATCCAGAGGATAACTCTTTATAATTGTTTCCAAAGACATGTACAACCAAATTACACTTCAGGTATTTATAATAAAGCTTATGGAACTATCACTTACAGTAACTGGAATTAACGAACATTGTTTTAACTGTATGAACGTACCCATAGTACGTTCTTATTAATTTTAAGAAATTAGAAAATAATTTTGTTCGTCAAAAACGTTTTCCATTAACATAAGTAATTTTTGATATATTTTGCTTTTATTTTAATAATATTTATATGTACTTGTACTTAAAGCGTAATTGTGCGATAGGGTAAAAAGTTTTGTACACTGCTGTTTTTCCAACTAATGTAAAGGTAGTAATTCTCAGCTTTGAATATAATAAAAGATATTGCAATTACTTAGAGGCGTGACTAACATAAAGATATTTTAGCACTTGATTTTGAGAACCTTGTTCTTTCAACTAGCAGTTTTACATAGACACTAGTGTCTTTATCATCACGTTTATTTTACGTTTGTTTTAATTTTAGTGTATTCTATTATTCCTCGCATAAATTTTAATTCAGGATCACTTCCCTGATCTCGGATTTTAGGATCCTCTTGTTATTCCGTCTGGGGTTTGTCCCTAGTGTCCCTCGTATCGCGAGATTAGGCATCGACCAAAATAATTCCTTATTGAGAGTGGAATAGTCTTTCGGGACCCTTTCCTAACACTTACATCAGTATTCCCACTGAGATGGTCGGCAACCATTCTTGTTGGTTTTGGTACGTTATCGAGACATCGAATTTTTAGCGAGCTACTTCACCGGGTTTTCAGTGAATTACCGGGTAGATTTCCTGAAACCAAAACTTTACGTAAAAAATTAATTCGTGCACGTTATAAATTGTAGTAAAGTATTAACCATTACGCGCAAACAAATACCTGGTACGTAAAAATGAACAATTAAACGAATACAAAGTTTAGAACGAAACGTGCTACGAAAGAGGTGGCTTAGCTCATCTAGGCACATAGGCCTATGCAGAAAACTTAAAAAAACGAGATTAAGTATAACCGTTTCAAATGGATGAAAGTACAACATGTAAGGGCAAACTCCAAATATGTTTCCATCGCAATCTAACTGCTCAAAATAACTTAGATGTACTGAAAATTTATAAATCATCAATCTGAAATAACTCATAAATACCCTAAGCTTTCCTTATCACTTCGACGATTTAGAAAACGCAGCACAGAAGGCAAGCGTCTTGCAAACGGAAAGCTAAAATCTATCAGTTCGGAACAAAATTCTATTCACGATTAAAAGAAATCTGATATAAATATGGAATAGAAGAGATTCAACGGTATGAAGATAATGATCTAGCTAAATATTCCACATTAGCAATTTCAGCAATTGAAATTTGCTTTCTCACCGTTCAAGAAATAGAGTGTTACTAGCAATTCAATTGTTCGTAAGTTTACTCACTAAATCAATTTTAAAAAAAATGAAAGTGGTAATTTCCGAGTTTTATTTGGCTGTAAAATTACCGAGTCACTGCAAAACGTGTTCAAAGTTAATAAATTCACAATATTCACATATGTATATCTTAGTAGAATGTTGTATGAAAATACCTAGTTCAATTAACCTAATAAACCTTTAATTGTGGATATAGGTTCCTGGAAATAATGCAATAATTTTGAACTAACTCTATGATCCTTGTTTTGCACTAAAACGAACGTAACTACAGCTTTATTCAAATTTCTCAAAAAATCTACAAAGATATTATAAATCATGAAGCTGAACAATTGGTGGACAATACCGAAAACGTATAAAATACAAAAATATCAAAGTACAAAAGCAAAAATAGACCAGTATGAGGAACGGAAAAGTAGCAAAACCGTTCATTGGTTGTCTTTTCTTTACAAATTATGGACAAACACAACAGATGTATAATTTATTTTGGGTATCGAATCCAAACACAGAGGTTGATGGATAGAACTTTCCCAAAAAGGAACCCACGACATTCATTGTCGAAATTGGCTAGATAGCGTTTTGAAAATTTTTCATTTTGTATTTCAAAGATGTCGAAGATTCCACATCTATATGCAGACTCCGTAATTTTTTTCACATATGCAGAAATAGATTTGGTTCCTTATTTGTAGAAATATTGCTCTAAAATCAAAGTGCTTTCTTAAAAAGAAAAATGCTTCAGAAGTCAAATGTACAAAAGGGTATAATGCATTAAAAGATTAGTTTTAGGTTCAAAAATCATTTGGATGATAGCAATCGTATTTATTAAACATAAACCCAACGCAGGATAACCTGCTAAGTGGTTTCAGTGAAGGATACCTCAAAAGGAGCAAGGTGTGAGAGTGGCCATGAATTAAAATAATATTAAATACTGCAAAATGCACACAAATGGATAACTTGAGTAAGCAGAGTGGAGTATCAAACCGTAAGTAAAGATTATAACGCACTCGCATTACGCTAGCTTTAAATTAGATGGGAAGGGAAAATTTTAATTTTGGAGGTACAGAATAAATATCATCGCATCCTGCATATTAAGATTTTTGTGAACAATAGTATTAATTACACAATATTTCAAATTTTTGTTTTTATAAAAGTTAATTCAGATAAAAAGGTATAACATTATTTTTTTAAATACATTGTAAACGAATAATTCAGAACAAGGACTTATTTTAAACACAGGTGAAGTAAAGGTTACGTAAATCACACAGTGATTCAGTAATAAATTCGTAGCTATATTGTAGTACAAGATTATTAAGTATGAAATATGATACGCAGTGCGTTATGCAACAAACAAAATCACCCAGCAAACATTGTTGAAATAAATGAATACGTGATAAACGCAGAATCATATCTGAGTCATGGCTAGACGTACAAAGACAATTGCACAACAATACAAAATACGTAACTTATGTAATTAACCAGACTATAACTTTTTTTATTTAGAATAGATAAAATATTACATTGTGAGAACGAATTTTTATAGAGAGAAATGTGACATAACAACCAAGTTAAGTTCAGAAAGTTAATTATAAACGTCAAAATGTAGTAATACGAGAAAGCAGTAGGGAGGGAGTTAAAAATTGTAAAGGAACAGCTTTAAGATAAAAATATATACGTCGCCGGCTTAATTTTTTGAACTACGTTTGCAAATTTATATGTTCGTAGAACTCACGTCGTTCACAACTAGTTAAAGGGGATTAGGGCGCCGTGGGCTCAGTCATCCGACAATTTGAATTTTGTGTTGTGTTGAGTTGTATTATCTAGATAGAACGAAAAATGATAATGCTAATGCTTCTGGACATTTTTTAGTTTAATGATATATTAAGCAGCGAACAAACGCTTTGATGTTTATACTTATTAATTATGTACGTGTTAATTGTAAAGATATATAATTGGTATTTATGAAATAGAAAATTATCCACACTTAAAAGTAATTATTTTGTTTAACGATGACAGTGGCGGAACTCGGGTTGCTTAAGTTAAAGTATGACGCTACCGTGTAAGGAAGTTTGGAACATTTTAAAATACTAACTAATATGTACGTATTGATTATAAATGTAAGTTTTATTGGTGGAATTTAGTGCTAGTTAAAACACAAAACTTTAGTATTCCCAAAAACACAATGAAATGATAAAAGTAAAAGTTGGTATTTACTTGTTTTCTATATTTGTTATTAAGGGCATTTCAAACTTGGAATTATAGTATCTATGATGAACTTGATTTAATGATTTTTTAGGATTTTTTTAGTAATATCTGGACAGTTTGAAGTTAGGAAACTTGGATTTATATTGCAGTTATTTAATGCATTAGAGATTAAGGGTGGGTTGAGTTTTATTTGCGTTTATTTATAAATTTGAGAATAATTAAGTTATTGTAAAAGGATATCCAATCACCCCAGTAATGAAGTCTTATTTGGGGAGGCAATTTATTTTTCAATGTTATTTAATTTGACCACAATCTAATGAGTGTTTTTATGGGAATGTAAGAAAAGGCAATGTATAATGTGATAAATTTTAGAAACGAAAGGCAAAAAGGACCTATTTGTAATAACAGTCTTCCGCATAGGCAAAATATCGAAAGGGATTGCTGAGATAAGGCAAGTTGACGCTCCCTAATTAGGACAATATAAAAACCTTTCAAGATAAGTGTTTAATGGCACACAGTTTGTATTTCATTCACTTTAAACGGTTATTTTGTTTGCATTTTTGTGACCCTTCCATAGGAGCCCATTCCTTCACCACTCTAGTTAGCCGGTACACACTTAATTTGTTACGCTCATTTTACCCATAATAGGATGCATAAATCTTTATGAAAACGTAGTCAATATTGAAAGTCCTTATACAATAGAGACTAAAACAAAAACAGAGACAGTTCATAATTTTCAAAACAACGATTTGTTAACTACCTACAAAATTAAGTTGAAATTCATTTATGAACAAATATTTCCTTTCATTCAAGAATTTACACAATCCAAAGACTGAACAGCATTATAAATAATTTGAAAAGTTTGAAATGTTTTATTAGCACATAATAGTTTCTAATAGGTACCCACGAAATGTTTTTAAAGCACTTTAAAATACGATAATAGTTCTCCTGAACCCATTAATAAACAGCCTAGAATTGTATGGAGGCCGACTTCATAGCTAAGTTGTGATTCGTTTCCACAAAGTCATCACTTTCAATTTGTAAAAATTGTCAATGACAAACATTTGTAATAAAATCATATTTGTGGTATCGGACAATACCTAAAATATTGTATATAGAGAAGCCATTATTTTAGATTACTTTTAGAAGTGCAACATTGTAACAATCACTACATTTCGCATCCTGTATTTTAGAAAACTTTGTCATTATCATGTTCAAACCAATCCGTAATGTTTCATGTTATTTCTTCTTAATCTATACCACATTAGTTAGTTACTTTGTATTTTTCCTAATCAGTTTTCCTGTAAGTTTGTTACAACCTAGGAAGTTTTGGCTAACCTCTGTACTGATTATCACATGTCAAAACCTTCCGTAGAAACCAGTATCCTTAGGTCAGCATGTATAAAAGGCCAAGACACTCTTCCACTCATCGGTAGTTTGTGGGCAGCTAAGTAGCTAGCCAAGTCATTGGTTGTCTGCTGAAGAGCAAGTTGGCTCTAATCGAAATGACGACATACCCTTTATAAATGCTGAAGAACTCTAATTAAGATGGTCACTTAGAATCTCAACCGTAAGTTAACTCTTTATTATTATTACTGTTTAACTCTTTTACTGCTTCGTATTTTATTAATATGTTGTTTAGTTTTATGTTTATTTATTATTAAATACTGTTGTTTGATTTCATCGTTTCATTACTTCTATTCAGGTAATTGATACTTTCAATAACATTTCTCAAAAGATCCCTAGGTTCCTAGGACTTGAGTTAAGTACCACCTTTCGCTACTAAAGACTCTACCATCACATTGTTACGTTTTTCGTGGCAGCACGTTGGGCGCCAAATGTATGCTTCGTTGGCTCGTAGCCGTGCGTAACACGAAGAAAATCAAAGAAATGACCGGACTCAATCGGAGATTAGGGGGGGTTGTAGAAAGCAGACCGACATAGAAGGTACGCGGCTGTAAGGAGTTAGTAACAATACCTGCAATAAAAAAAATTAGAATAGCAAACCTGCAATAAAAAAAAATTAGTCCTGCAAACCTGAAATAAAGAAAAAGCATAGCATGCTGATCGAGCATAGATTGTTCAGTACTTTGTAGAATGTAAAAAAACTGTTTGGATAATCTATATAATCTAACTACGGTAAAAGCAATACAAAAATTTTTAGTACAAAGTGAGGTAATATTGGGGAGTAGCGGAAGCGTTTCCTCACACACCAATTAAACATAAATCAGACAAAATTTTAACAAAAAAATAAATAGGTAAGCACCATTGATATGAGTCATCCAGTATTGTTGATTCTTCTTTTTTTTTTCAAATAGCATGCAAGGCTATGGTAAAAGGTATCAGAACGACAAAGATATGGCAAAACAACGGATAGATATTTAAAGTAAGAATAAGTAGGAAATAGTTCAACTTGCAAAAGGTCCTTCAGTAGCGCTTCCTTGCAATTGAAGTGTGGGATTCACAATGTCCGGCACTAACGCAGCGCTTCACCCTTGACTGGGAGGGTGTTGATAGAACTTATCACACGTTACCCTAATCACACCTACGTATTTCACTGGTGTTAGCAGCAGACATTATCACGCGACGGAACCAGGTAGCATTGATAAATTTCTTGTTAATTCTATTTCCTGAGACAATAATTTCGAAATATTTTGTAGCACTAGTATAATTTCAACTGGGACCAAATGTATATTATTTTCATAAACATCCAAAAAGCAGTGCGAAACTTCAACCAATACCTTTGTAAACCGGTAATCTGTTATATTTCGCAAATAACGAAATTTGCGCAAACAATGATCTGTTTTAGATTCTTTGGGGTTAGAAAATTCAGAAACTACAGTATCAACTGTATTTGGATATTCCAAAGTATGCACTACTCTGATAAAAAAGGACCGCGAAACTAGATCGCACACACAGTTTAAATATTAAAAAGACAAAGCACCAAAAAAAACCACAATGAGTAAAGCACGTGTATCACTAAAGTAAGTCCGTAAAATGTTCCGTAAAACACGTGCGTTGACCAAACACGTTCGCCTATCAACCATACTACTTCAATCGGAATTAGCACTACACTTTCTACAGTTAATATACAACTTTTATTTCACAAGAAAAACAACTAAAATCGTGCCGTGCTTGTTCATGAACAATTCGAAAATTCGTACCGCATTAATTCTCACTATTGTCAAAGCAAAGAAGAAGCAGTATTTTTAACGTAACTAATATATAGGAACGTAGAACAAACTACAACTACTCATCTGTTTATTCAACTCGTTCTATTACAACCTCTTATCGTCTATTATCTAGACTTGTATATCCACACATTATAATACGATGCATTCGCCTAAGGAGTTAATAAATATAAAATATAGAAATAGTAGTTACTAATTGGGAAAAAGCGTAAAATGTTAAGCTATAAAAATGCACGTTACAACATTACCATAGCTACGTCATTACCCCAAAGCACAATTAACAATCATTCGAAGTGTACTTAAGAAAAGCCAAAAACCATATAAGTATAGTTTGTAACTAATTATTAACTGTAACACAGTAAGAACTAAGTTAGGTTATAATATTTTTTTAAAATATTACTTTAAAGGTAACTAAAATTTAGGAAATTTTTAAGGTTTTATTTTTAAGCGAATCTAGTTATTATACACCCTGCGAACCTCATATTTTTAAGTAATTTTGCTGTAGACGAAATCTACTTTTAGAAAGAATGAAACTAACTTTCTTATTCCTTTATTTGGGACAAAATGATTTAAGTATTTTTACATGTAGATTTATTCCACAGAAGGGAACGTGTTATAAAAACGCGTATGATTTTTTTACCGAGATAGAAAAAAGCTTATTTAAGTAAACCACAAAAAATTTGGTGCAGACAATAATGGCATAACTTTCTAGACATGTCCTAATGGACATTGCATGGTTTTTTGTTTAACAAACTTTCTATATATTTGGCTTAATGGAAAACCACTCCAGGAACATTTTGGCAATATACGATGCCAAATATGGATTGTCAGAACTTCCAAAAAGAAGAACTGCATTTTACAACTATTTACAAGAAACCAATGTAAGTACTTTAAGTAAGATATATGAAATATTAAGACTCCGAACTTTGAAATTTTGAATTGAGTATTTAAGTAGCATATTGCCAGATACATGACATAATCGATCAAAACTTAAGACATTCAATTGTTATTTTGTACATAATGAAAACGAATTGATTAATATGATTTTAAAACTATTATGTCCGTATACAACTTAAAGTTGAACTATTGAATATATTTATTAATTTTTCCGGTGCAGTTATCTTAAATATGGCGTATTATAAAAACGCTGAGATAAAGATATGTTTACGTTGAACAATCTTACCTACATGATAATGATGCCACTACGATACTTAAAACGTAGCTATCAGTACTACATTACAGTACCATGATTACAAATGATTATTTATACTAGTTATTGATGAATGTATATGTATTATTTTTTCTTGCATAACAGATGCCAAAGGGTATTCGAAGACGTGCAAATGAGATATTTTTCTTGCATAACAGGTGTCGCAATAGACATACAAAGACGTGCAAATGATGTGTAATAAATAAATAAAAATAAATAACCGGAATCATGTAGCGTACTGCAACTTTATTATTATATGATTATGAAATATTGAGACATACTATACAATGAGTTATTATATTGAAAATATTGAATTATGATTACTGTGAACCTAGAAACAAGTTCACAAAGAAGCGCTTATTATATCTGTATCGAGCTAGCATCTTCGGACAGTAGACTCTCATATTTTTTTCTTTTTGCGCAAAAACTAACGTAGAATCAATAGACTTTTCTAAACAGTACTGTGATGCTTGCTAAAGTATTTTTGTAATAGAGTCGATACACTCTTTATTTTTTCTTGAAGAATTTTGAAATAGTATGAAAAATGTAAAATATTAGAGCATCAACGGACAATAATTGTAGACATTTTAAATAATTTTAGACATTTTTGACATTCCTTCCCTTGTATCGCCTGTCCTATAACAAATAAATACAATTTTGGATATTGAAAAGTGTGCGCGCAAGTGCCTCTTTGTGTTCGTACACAGTCGAAGTCGAGCATCGGACAGTACAGTATTAGCTTGGCAACGGGAGTGACCGTAACAATCAGTTCGGTGTGCTTAGACCATGGCACTTTCAATGGTGAAAACGCATCAAGAATAGTAAACTTTTCGTTTATGCAATTTAGGCGGCCGTGCAAGACGCAGATTACAGTCCACTACATTTTTCATACCAGCGCAACTGGCGACCTTTACAGGTTAGTGTATTTTTAATTGATTAACTGTTTTAAAACGCCGTTGGTCGATAAAAACACATACACTCTTTGATCCTTCTGAGCCATATAACATATTTTTTTCCTGCACGTTCTTTCATCTTAACAATCCTTACCGAATATCACATCTCGTTTATTGCATAAATATTTTATTACAAAACAAAACGCATTGCTATTCTTTGGATTTCATGGTTTTAAATTATTATAATTTCAATTTATATCGCATTGTTTATTTTGGTGTCAATTTAATTTGAATAGAAGTTGTTGATAATTGATACAATTTAGCACCGATATTCATTGAAATGGTAAACATGTTAAATTACATAATTAATTTAATTTGTTAAAGACAAATTTTTGTCTTTGGTTTATTCGCATTCATTTCAAACAATACCTCATACAAGGTGTTTAAATATCTATAATTGATATAGATATTTTAATGGTGAACATTGTGTTCTTGGTTAAAAATTATTTATGTAATTTTTAAAATTCAAAAGCCAAATTTTTGTCTTTGGTTTATTGGCATTTATTTCAAAACAATTCCTTATAACTTATAAGGTCATTTTAGTAACTACAATGGCTACCAAGAAAATTTCTACCGAACGGTTTATCCTGGATTTAAAATTGGCTATTGAACAGTTTCGTTCACTTTTTGATCAAACGTCTAATTTGGACTCAACAGAGCAAAATTTAGTTTTGGCTCAAATTTTAACGCAATCAGCAATCGATCTCAAACATGAGATAGATAGTGCGTACAAAATGTGCACTCTAGACGCAGAAAATCTGGAGGAAATTAAAAGTTTGAAATCCAGCATGAATGGATTAGTCATTTTAATAAGAAATAGTGGAGCACAAATGGAGCTTGATTTATCCAAAATCAGGAAAGAAAATATTCTTGCCAACACACAAGAATTTTCTCAATTAACAAGCGTGTCTAACATAAGACTTCCTCGGATATCTATCCCAAAATTTTCTGGCAAGATTTCAGAGTTTATGCATTTTAATGAGCTTTTTAAAAATCTTGTTTTTAATAACAAGAATTTATTAAGCGTAGAGAAATTTTCTTGCTGCACGCATTAGATTCAGATTCTAAATGTTTAATTAAACATTTACCTATTACAGGGGATAATTTTAAGTTGGCTTACGATACCGTGGTTGAAAGGTATGAAAGCAAGCGACCTTTGGTAAACTCACATTTTGCGGCTTTGGAAAATGCTCCAAAGGCCAACCGTAATTCACATCAAGAGCTTAGAGCTCTCATAAATTGCTTTGATGAAAATTTGGCATGCTTAGAGCAAGCTAAAGTAGATGTTTTGAACATGTTTCAGTTTCGTACATTATCTAAAAAATTGGATAACGAATTTTTAAAATTATTTGAATTGGAAACCAATGTTGTGGGTTTAAATTTGATTCCCACATATAAGCAGTTAAAAACATTTGTTGAAAGGCACTCTAAAGCCTTGGAAGTTAGTAGTTTATGTATGAGTAAACAGTCTAAAACAAATAATAAATCTATACATTTTGATAAACCTACTGGAATTTATACAAAATCTCCATATCAAACTTCATTGGTGACAATATCAGACAACAAAAGTTGCATTCATTGTAAAGGCAAACATGCTTTATATCAATGTCAGAATTTTTTGGACAAGACGCCTGACGAGCGCTACGAGTTTGTTAAGCAGAAAAATTTCTGCATTAATTGTTTATCGGGTCTTCATCGAGCCACGAAATGTTGTTCAAAATCTGTTTGTAGAAAGTGTGCTAAACCTCACAACACATTGCTACATTATATAAACCAAAAATCATTGACGGATCAATTCGTTGATAACGCGCCCGCACCACAGTCACATCAACCATGTGCAAGTACATCAAGTACTAGCAGTTTATTTTCAACGCATTCTTCGAAAACCGTCACTTTGTTAGCAACTGCAACTATTGCAATTCGAGATAGGAACGGAAAGATTCAAAAGGTAAGAGCATTGTTGAACAACGGCAGTATGCAAAGTTTTATGACGAAAACTTGTCGTCAGCGACTTGGCTTACAAAAATCCAACGTTGCCATTAAAGTGGAAGGTCTACGTTTAGCTTCCTCACACATTTCGGGAGTTTTATCTTGCAAAATTAGACCTAGGGATAAAATACATCCCCAATTTGATGTAGATGTTTGTTCTACAAAATATTTGTGGCAAATTGCCTGCAGTGCAATTAAACACCAACCATTGGCCGCATACAGCGGACTTGCCGTTGGCTGATCTTGATTTTGATAAGCCAAGCACAATTGATTTACTTTTGGGTGCAGATGTTTTTGCACATTCATTGTTAAATGAAACTCGCATGGGAACCGCAGACGACCCAGTCGCGATTCATACCAAATTTGGTTGGGTTCTTACAGGGAAAATCATTTCTCCTGCAGCAGATAGTACCTCATTATGTGTACTAATAGAACCCCTGGATACTTTAATTCGTCGGTTTTGGGAGCTGGAAAGCATTCCAGATGTCCACAAGGTTTCTTCTGAAGAAGAAGCCTGTGAACAGCATTTTTTGGCAACACACGCTAGAAACGAGCAGGGTCGTTTTATAGTGTCACTTCCGTTTAATGGTCCGGAACCCGTTTTTTGGGATTTTCGGAAAGTCGCACTTTGTAGGTTTTTGGCATTGGAAAGTCGTCTACAAAAAGACCCTCCACTGTATACAATGTACAGGGAGTTTATACAAGATTATTTACAAAGTGGCCACATGTCACTCATTCCTTCTAGCATGAAGGAATCATCGCATCATTCGACAGAATATTACATTCCGCATCATGCGGTTATTAAACCAGAAATGAACACAACAAAATTAAGGGTAGTCTTTGACGCTTCGGCAACTACTTTCATTGGTGGGTCTCTTAATGACCATTTGCTTGCCGGTCCTTCCTTACAAAAGGATATCTTGGCTTTACTTTTGCATTTTCGCTTACATCCTTACATGTGATTTTCCAATGCTCCACCCGCAGGTACTACATTGGCCAGGAAGCGAGTTTTTTTTTTTTACCTGAAAATTTGGAATTTTGCCGAACCCTTGCTATTCCAAGCAAGGTAGGGATCTTTAACGTGCATGACAACACTCACACACGGGACCTCCATTTTACCTCTCATCCGAACGAGGGTGTATTTTTGTGAAAAATGCTCGCTTAACATTTTTCAAGCGGACCGTGTCGGGATTTTGCTTACATCCGATTGTCATCACCGCAGACATCAAACAGATGTATCGACAAATTCTGATTTCTCCGGAACACCGGAAATTTCAAAAAAATTGTTTGGAGGTCTAATCCTACAGAACCTATTTCAAATTTTGTACTAAATACAGTAAGTTATGGTGTCAAATCAGCACCATATTTGGCATTGCGTGTGATCCAAGAATTGGCGCGTGTTGAATCATCAACATTTCCTTTAGCTACTAAGGCTTTGGAACTCGACACATATGTTGACGATGTCGTGACCGGGTCACAATCGGTCGAAGAAGCTCAACAATTGATTTTGGAATTAGACAAACTGTGCTTGTTGGGCGGATTTACGTTGCGTAAATGGAACGGTAACGTATATCACGTAATTAAGGTAGTACCTGAATCGGCTAGGTATCAACAGACATTTTCATTCGAAAATTCAACTAATCTCTCGCAAAAAATTTTGGGCCTTCAGTGACATCCGTCATCGGACGAATTTTTTTATGTAGTAAATCCGGTGGATCGGATTTGTACTAAAAGACACATGGTTTCAGAAATAGCGCGGATCTTTGATCCCTTGGGCTTGTTGACACCGTTGGTGTTTTTTGCAAAACACCTAATTCAATATTTATGGATTCGGGGCGTCGATTGGGATGACGACCCTCCTGTTGATGTCACTGTCAAATGGAAAGATTACCTTGATCAATTATCAGAATTGTCTAAGGTGAAAATTCCTCGGTGGATTTTGTCTGATAACTGTCTGGAATTTCAGTTGCATGGTTTTTGCGACGCCTTCGAACAAGGATACGCCGCAGTAGTTTATTTCAGAGTGGTAAACGCAAATGGTAATATCAAAGTTTCCTTGGTATGTGCAACATCAAGGGTTGCACCTACTCAACGCATTTCTGTGCCTCGGCTAGAATTATCTGCCGCGGTACTTCTATCAGATTTGATTGAGTTTTTGTTCAATATTTACAAGGTTCGACTAAAGTTATCAATTTATGCGTGGTCAGATTCTACAGTGGCTTTATCATGGATTCGATCGCCTTCTTACCATTGGAAAACTTTCATTAGTAATAGAATTTTACACATTCAAGATCGAATTCCTCCTGGGTCTTGGAATCACATCAAGTCTCAAGATAATCCAGCGGATCGCGCCTCTCGGGGTTTACTAGCTACAGATTTAGTAGAGCATCGCTTATGGTGGTCCGGTTCTATTTGGTTATTGGTTATTGGTTAAAAGAGTTCAATCAAAATTCTTTTATAAGGACATAGAGAATATTAAAAAGGGAGAACCATTAGCAAACAGCTTAGACCCCTTAGCCTATTTCTGGACAGACATGGTTTACTCAGGGTGGGCGGTCGCCTTCGAAATTCAAATTTACCTTATGGGGAAAATTTCCACTCCTATTACCCCGTACTCATCGTTTGACAGATCTCGTTATTTTGGACTGTCATCAAAAATATTTTCATCCTGGTCTTAGAACAACCCAATTTCTTTTAACGCAAAATTTTTGGATTTTGGCCGCAAAAAAGGCTGTTCGAAAATGTCTAAAGGCATGTATCATTTGTTTTCGTATAAAACCAATTCCCTATTCCCCCCTATGGGTCACCTACCAACAACCCGCACTTAGAGCTAGTTTCGAATTTGTCCTCATCTGCCTTTATAGCAGCATTGAGGCGTTTCATTGCTCGTCGTGGTAAATGTGCCAAAATTTACTGTGATTGCGGCACAAATTTCACTGGTGCTGCCCGTGAACTGGCAGAACTTATGCAACATGTTGCAACCGCAGAGGGTATTGAATTTATTTTCAATCCCCCGTCGTCCTCTCACTTCGGAGGGTTGTGGGAGGCTAGCATCAAGTCAGTTAAGAGTCATCTCAACAAGGTTATCGGCGCTCAAATTCTCTCGTATGAGGAATTCAATACCGTATTAATTCAGATTGAGGCCATACTCAATTCTCGTCCTTTGCGTTCATTGAGTACAAATCCTCAAGATTTTTCTTATTTGGCACCGTGTCATTTCTTAGGAGTTGAACCAGTTTCAGTGCTTTCTGATCCAAATGTCTTGGACCTGAAACTATCATTTTTAGATCGTTGGCAACTCATTCAGAGAATCCAACAATCTTTTTGGCGCCGTTGGCATAGCGAGTACTTACATACTCTCCAGCAGAAAACTAAATGGTTTTCATCCCTTCCCGCTGTTAAGATTGGTACATTGGTCCTAATTAAGGGGGACAATACCCCTCCATTGCATTGGCGACTGAGACGCATTACCCACTTGTATCCTGGTGCAGATAATGTCGTCAGGGTGGCACAGGTTCAAACTGCAAACGGCATTATTAAACGGTCAAATTGTGTGCTCTCCCATTAGAAGATATATAACAAAGGAAAAAACTATTTTTTTTCTTTTCTCAATAATTTTTTTTTGGTGGAATTGCGCATTCATATTATTATTTAATTTTTTGCGGTATTACGCATTTGTATATTCTTAATTACATTGGTTAAAATAAGTTTTTAATCTTATTTTGGTGGGCGGTATGTTAAACATTTTATAGCATTTTTGATGACATACGATCACTTTGTATTATTTTGGTTTGATATTTACATTATCGGGGTTCCTTCCCTTGTATCGCCTGTCCTATAACAAATAAATACAATTTTGGATATTGAAAAGTGTGCGCGCAAGTGCCTCTTTGTGTTCGTACACAGTCGAAGTCGAGTACAGTATTAGCTTGGCAACGGGAGTGACCGTAACAATCAGTTCGGTGTGCTTTGACCATGGCACTTTAAATGGTGAAAACCCATCAAGAATAGTAAACTTTTCGTTTATGCAATTTAGGCGGCCGTACAAGACGCAGATTACAGTCCACTACATTTTTCATGCCAGCGCAACTGGCGACCTTTACAGGTTAGTGTATTTTTAATTGATTAGCTGTTTTAAAGTGCCGTTGGTCGATAAAAACACATACAGACTTGGTACATATCCCAACACAAACACAATGCTTGATTAATCAACAAATGTACAAAAATATTTAACTTTTTGAATTAAAAATGGATGTCAAAGTCTCGACATTCGCAAAATATCATTGAATTTACTATGGAAATAATAAATGAAATATTAAATGGAATATATAAAGTTTTCCTTTGATGGAATATTAATCAAAATGGTTTACTCTTTGGTTTTCCAATAGACAAAAACTGAAGCACTTATAGAACAACGAAGATCAATAACACAGTATCAACACCATGGAGTTATGAAGTCAAGCATGCATGGTCCAAATTCTTTCAACATCTTCTGGTCTTTACTGATGTTAACTCTCAACACTTCAACACATATGGTAGAATTTTCAAAACATTGTTCCAGTTTTTTTTTAAATAATGGCTCAAGCTAGTGCCAGTGATATGTTTTATGCGTTAACTTTTCAAGTGCCTTGTAGTCATCATGTATGTGTTTATGCTCATAAAGACATTTTATTTTATTTTCGATATTTAACTTTATTATTTTTATTTTTCCCTTATGTCAATTTACTTTTAAGTACCTTATACCTACGATTATTTTATGTTAATAATTTACCAACATGCATTTATTTTTGATTTTCTACTTCGAAAATTTTTCTTTAACTTTTGTTTTTGTACTTTTAACTTTTTATGTTTAAATTTTTTTTAACTTTTAACTTTTTGCAATTTTATCTTTTTACAATTTTACTTTATAACTTTCGCTTTTTACAGTGACCATTTGCTTTAAATTGATTTAATTTATTTTGATGTGAATGCCTTCTTATATACAATTCCCTCCTTGCCTCATTTTTTTTTCTTTTTTCAATTTTTTCACCTTTCTTTTAATTTATTTGGAGTCCAAATTTTACAAAGGCGGAGCATGTGTTGTATATGGAGAAGCCATTATTTTAGATTACTTTTAGAAGTGCAACATTGTAACAATCAATACATTTCGCATCCTGTATTTTAGAAAACTTTGTCATTATCTTGTTCAAACCAATCCGTAATGTTTCATGTTATTTCTTCTTAATCTATACCACATTAGTTAGTTACTTTGTATTCTTCTTAATCAGTTTTCCTGTAAGTTTGTTACAAACTAGGAAGTTTTGGCTAACCTCTGTACTGATTATCACATGCCAAAACCTTCCGTAGAAACCAGTATCCTTGGGTCAGCATGTATAAAAGGCCAAGACACTCTTCCACTCATCGGTAGTTTGTAGGCAGCTAAGTAGCTAGCCAAGTCATTGGTCGTCTACTGAAGAACAAGTTGGGTCTCATCGAAATGGTGACTTACCCTTTATAGATGCTGAAGAACTCTAATTAAGATGGTCACTTAGAATCTCAACCGTAAGTTAACTCTTTATTATTATTACTGTTTAACTCTTTTACTGCTTCGTATTTTATTACCATGTTGAGTTTTAAGTTTATTCATTATTAAATACTGTTGTTTGATTTCATCGTTTCATTACTTCTATTTAGGTAATAGATACTTTCAATAACATTTCTCGAAAGATCCCTAGGTCCCTAGTGCCTGAGTTAAGTACCACCACTCGCTACTAAAGACTCTACCATCACATTACCATAGCTACGTCATTACCCCAAAGCATAATTAACAATCATTCGAAGTGTTCTTAACATTATTCAAAGTTTTTATGTACAAAGCTGGGTATAAAACGTTTTGACCACTTCGCTTTAACTATATCTTGTGCAAGATGCATTAAAACTTCCGGTAGCAAATATTGATAAGATAAAAGTAATTTTTCCCCAAATCGATATATGTATAATTAAATAGAAATTATTAAGAAACCTAAGTTAGATGCAACAATGTAATTCAAGGATAAATGAAGAAAAGGTTAATGGAATTTCACAAGCAATTTGTGAGAACGGATGTGAATACATTGTATTCCAGACGTAAGTGATACTGTAGGTGCATGCCACAGACGGTTATAAAACCGCAATTATTCGAATTAAGATTATTACTTTGTATTGTATAAATTGAATAAAAAAATAAGCAGACATAAGCTCAGCAGTACCCACAGAAATGTGAGGGCAGGGACAACATAAGTACCCCTGGAATCCCAAGATGGTCAGTCAGTCTTGAGCCTCGCAGCTTTTACATTGTTGGTTGTTCGGGCTACTCGCCCTGAATTAAATGTATTTATCAGCAGTTTCGACTCCCAGGTACGAATCCCAACACGGTCCGCTTGAAAAATGTTAGGCGAGCATTTTTCACAAAAATACACCCTTGTTAGAATGAGAGGTAAAATGGAGGTCCCGCGTGTGAGTGCTGTCACGCACGTTAAAGATCCCTAACTTGCTTGAAACAGCAAAGGTTTGGCAAAATTCCAAATTTTCTAAGTAAAAAAATTCGCTTCTTGGCCAATGTAGTACCTTCAGGTGGAGCATTGGAAAATCACATGTAAAGTAATTTCGACTTAGAGTAATTTTATATAGTTTTGCAAAATTCCATTTGTAATTCCTGATTAAATAAAAATCTGTTACAAGAGTTTTTGGAAGAAGACTTTTTAAAAAAGCAACTCCCAAGGCCCAAAACGTAACTCACGTAGCTTGCAAGCTACCTCTAAACTGATGGACTATCAAAAACATGGGTAACAATTATAAAGAATTTACAAGATATTTCCACTTCAACCTACTACATTCTGAAATAATTTTTGGAGTTAGAAATTGCTAGTAAAAAGACAATAACAAGTTTGAATGTAGAGCTGACTCAGCTAAGTGCAGACGAATGGAGTACTGTTCAAGAGTTATGTCAAGTTTGCAATAATTAATCATATTAGTACAAGTATTAAGAAAGAATTGTAGATGTTGAACATGGCAATATGTTAGCTTTGTCTATGCTTTTAGATCCCTTTACAATGTGTTGTATAATTTAAAATTATTTCATTTTGTTCGATTGTAAATAAAGTTGAGTTAGTGAATAAACTGCGCAAAGAAAACTCCAGTTTAAAGTTACCAGAAGCTAAAACCAGTAATGAAGAATAACATCAAGAAGTGTGTGCCTCCATATGGAATACAATAAATCAAGATTATTATTCCATTAAGTGGGGCCATTGTAGAACTTTAAATGTCTTGAACACATTATTGCAAAAAGAAGTGACGATGCTGTGCAGTGCTGGAAAATTAATAAATTCAATTAACCTTTTTAAGTCAGATAGTAAGAGAAAAAGTCGTCTATTACTTTTCTGTTATGAGAATGCTTATTTTCCAGAGCTGGAAATATATTAAGCACATGTTACACAAACTTATCTGTGATAAGAGCTCAGCAATTGTTGTTCCTGCATTGTATTCAAAGGGATATTAATTAAATAATCAATATTTAGTTACTTTGTTTCTTTAATTATATTATTTAGTGTTTACCATCGCTATATACATTTGATGTTTCTACAATAGGTTAAAATATTTTGCATTTGCATATACTTCAACTACTGAAACCTGCAGTATTATAATACGGTAGTGGGACCATACATAGAAACATTAGACATTAAATCAACATTTTGAAATAATAATTACTTAGGTTCTAGAATGCAATATAACCAGGATACAGGTTAAAATCCTGTCCAAGACCTTATATTTTTCATCTTTCAATTACTAGCTCAATTTGAAATGATCATTTTGGCTTTGCATAAAAGTCTAAGTTATTATTTCATCTTATTCACTATAATTCGATAGTATTTATCAACTTACCTTGTGTAATTAACTACCTAAAATATTTATATATTTATTACTTGGCTTATAGCCATAATTTTGAGCGTAGCTTCCTGTCTATAACTGACATAAGTCAAAAACTTGACAATGTCAAATATGATTGACAAGAATGCCGAACGTTATTGAAAGTTAAGTTCATGTTTCGTCGTGTACACGATTTAAATTTGTAAATTTCCCAATTGTCGTCGTCGGTCTCGGTGGCGTAATTGGTAAACGCATGGTTCCGGCAAAACCAGGATACAGGTTCAAGTCCTGGCCAAGACCTTATATTTTCCATCTTTCCAATTACTGTCTCGATTTGAAATGATCATTTTGGCTTTGCATAAAAGTCTGAATTATTATTTCATCTTATTCACTGTAATACGATAGTATTTATCAACTTACCTTGTGTAATTAACTACCTAAAATATTTATATATTTAATACTTGGCTTATAGCCATAATTTTTAGCGTAGCTTCCTGTCTATAACTGACATAAGGCAAAAACTTGAGAATGTCAGATATGATTGACAAAAATGCCGAACGTAATTAAAAGTGAGGTTGATGTTTCGTCGTGTACACGATTTAAATTTGTAAATTTCCCAATTGTCGTCATCGGTCTCGGTGGCGTAATTGGTAAACGCATGGTTCCGGCAAAACCAGGATACAGGTTCAAGTCCTGTCCAAGACCTTATATTTTCCATCTTTCAATTACTAGCTTGATTTGAAATGATCATTTTGGCTTTGCATAAAAGTCTAAGTTATTATTTCATCTTATTCACTATTTGCGTCTCAATATTGTATAAATCTACAGATGCCTTTGATTGAGTCAGATTCGATATTAAGATAGCTCTTATAACTGTGAATGTGATCAATATTATAATGATGCCTAAGATGCCTGTTTTCTGTTCTGAGTCGCATTCATGACCAGTACTGCATGATCCTAATTTCGTTATGTCAATTAAAGCAACAAAATTAATAAAGACAGTCCAAATATGTACATATATTCCCAACACCAATTTGTTTTTTACAAGTGCAGATGAAATTTAGTTTTCAAGTTCGTCACCATTTAAATTCTAAATTTTATTTAACAATCATAGAAAGTATAGAAATTTATCGGGGCGATCAGATCTGGTGTCCTCGAATTACATAAGAAAATCAAAAATCTGTTTAGTTTAGCATAAAGTCAAATCGTGCATTAATTACTTAGTAATATTTCAATTAACTATTTTACTAAAAACTGGTTGACACACAAGAAATAATAATTCTTTCAATATAATTTTTGTTTTATAAACCTTAATTAAAAAAATGTACATGTGTTAAATAAAGTTTCTAAAATGGAATCACTTAAACATGTATGACGGAAGAAAAGATTTTTTCAACGACTCACCCCTTGTTTGCTTCTCATGACGTGAAACAACCTTAAACGAAAGAAGATCCATTAACAAAAAGTAACGCATCAAGGGCCTCCTAACATCACGCTGGATTTTACCAAAACAGGTTGAGCAGTCGTTCTTGCGAGTGCCAACTAAATTCAATGAATTGCTTCGATAATAGACAAATTCTGGAATACTATGATGATCAATTTTTAGTTCAATACATAACTCAATTCTTTCCAAAATTATTTTGTTGTACCTTAGATTACATCGTCTAAACTAGTTTATAATTGTTTCATAATGTTAGGTAATATGTCATAATTGTATTTCTTAAATTTGGTTGCGCTGAGAGATAACAAATTTAATTATGGCTTTCGAACAAAAGGATTATACCAACCACTGGTTAATAATCTCACGTATTTAATTAATCATATGTGCTAAAGCACACGTATACCAAAATCCGCTGCCAAGGAACTAAGGTAAGACATCTTCGTTCCTTGCTAGGTAACTACAACTAACTTGTTTTATTTTAACGTAATAGCTGAACGCCGTCCAAAGAAACAAACACCGCGAGGCATAACCTTGAATCAAAAGATGCACAATTTTCCTTGTGATTTTGCCTGAACTTGGACTAAATAATGCATATATTACTGCTCTTATAAAATATTAATTTTTATTTACAAAGGACGGGAAAACTTTTGATGTTAGATGATTCTTTGAAATAAAATTTATTACTAGAATGAATTTTAAGGAAAATAAAGATGATCTTTAATCTACAATGTTTGGTTGAAACGAAATTGGAAAATAAACGTGCTCGAACTGTTTCATTTTCCACGTATTAAAATGGTTTACTTTAACTATTTTTTTGATAGTCGAAGTTTTTAATCTCATAACATACACGAAATAGATAACAACAGATATAATTTAACTAAGAGTAGCTAAGGCTGCGAGAATAAAGTAACTTTAGCAACATTGATGCTACCACTATTTTAAATTGGGGGGATACCCAATTTGCCAATGGGAATATTCGAATATCTTTCATTAAATATACAGGGTGTTTCAAAATTGCTCGGCACTATTTTAAGGGAGTGTTTTTTAGCACAAAATAAACATAAAAGCTTCTAATATACATATGCCCTAAAATGTACCCCTATGGAGTTATAACCCCTTTACGGGGGCTAGGTGAAATTGAGTTTTTTTTTAATTATCTGAAGAACCACAAAAGATATTTTATTCAGATTTTTGTTGCCTACCCATGTTTTTATGCCAAATAAGATAGGCTTATCCATTTTTCAATAATAAGATTAGGAGCGTCCCATTCGGGGGGGAACAATCACGTTTAACCCTGTAATTTTTTTGTGTGTAAGCTTTTATAAATTATAATGCCAGAATTAGAATTTTTTGACATTTCTGAGTAAAAAACTCAATCTTGTTTGAAGTCGATATCTCTAGTCGTTTTCGAGTTAATTGGGGTGAAGCATCCAGGATGCCCTATGATAAATACCTTATTCGTTTAGTTTTAACATGAACTTCCTATATGTATAGGTATAAACCTAATAAACATATGCCTTCAATATCTCTGTAACAACTTGGCATATGTATAAACTATACATATGTCTCAAATTAATCAATGTATTACTTAGATGTTGAAGACTAAAACTAAATGTCAAAATGCGATGTTATTTGTTTGACAGGTGATTATGTATCTACTATGTATTACCTTTGTTATGTTTAAACACTGTGTAAGTTACTAATATGTGTTACTATTTCTGTTAGTTTTTGTGTAAATTGGGACTTTGAAGACACTTTAATTTATTGCATCATGGGAGACACCACAAACTTGTTCACATTTACAAAACAAACAGACATGCTGTTAGTTTATGGTGAAGTACAGAGAAATGGCGCTGCTGCAGTTCGCACATACCAAGATCAATTTCCAACTAGAAGGATACCAAATCGTAAAACATTTCAATCCATTGAAACACGTCTTAGGGAAACTGGCACGCTAAAACCTACACGAGTAAACGCTGGTCGACAAAGATTTCGACGAGAAGTAAATGTTGAAAAACAACTCAATGCTGTTCAGTTATCTCCTAGTACTAGCACGAGAAGATTGTCTCTTCGTTTTGGTGTTTTATCTGCAAGCGTTTGGCGAACATTGCACGAGCAGCAACTGTAACTATTTCACGTGACATCTGTGCAAGATTTGTTACCGCAAGATTACATCAAACGAACCAATTTTTCGCAGTGGTTAATTCGAAAATGCACACGACATCGTAACTTCATGATCCGCTTGCTAGTGACTGATGAATCTACCTTTACAAGAAATGAATTACCAATGTTTGTAATACCCATACTTGGGATGAAGAAAACCCCCATACCACTGTCACAAATCATTATCAGCATACATTTTCCTTAAATGTCTGGTGTGGACTTCTTGGTGACCATCTTATCGGCCCCTTCTTTTTACCACGAAGACTTTCAGGAGTGTTTTATTTGAATTTTCTGCAAAATAATCTTTATGAGCTGTTAGAGGATATTCCAATTCCCGATAGATGTTGGATTTGGTTTATGCATGACGGTGCCCCCAGCCCACTTCTCTCATATTGTCACTGACTTTTTAAACGAAGAATATGGTAACCGATGGATTGGCCGAAATGGACCTGTTAAATGACCACCTCGATCTCCCGATCTAACACCGTTAGATTATTTTGTTTGGGGTTGGATAAAGACTATAGTTTATTTGAAGCCTACCTACACGCAAGAGGAGTTAAAGAATCGGATCGTGGAGGCTGCTGATACTATTAAGAATCGTCCTGATGTTATAAGACTTGCCAGAGAGTAATAGATTCGCCGTGCTTAATGCTGCATACAACAAAATGGTGGGTATTTTGAACAGTTACTTTAAATCTTTAATTGTAATAAATATTTTCAATTCTCAACATCTATGTAGGTATGTAAAGTTTCATAGGGCATTCTGAATGCTTCACCCCAATTAACTCGAAAACAGCTACAGACATCGACTTCAAACAAGAGTGACTTTTTTACTTAGAAAAGTCAAACGATTCTAATTCTGGCATTATAATTTATAAAAACTTACACACAAAAAAATTACAGGGTTAAACGTGATTGTTCCTCTCCGAATGAGACACTCCTGATCTTATTATCGAAAAATGGATAAGCCTATCTTATTTGGCATAAAAACATGGGTAGGCAACAAAAATCTGAATAAAATATCTTTTGTGGTTCTTCAGATAATTAAAAAAACTCAATTCCACCTAGCCCCTTTAAAAGGATTATAACTCCATAAAGGTAGACTTTAGGGCATACGTTTATTAGAAGTTTTATGCTAAAGAACACTCCCTTAAAATAGTGCCCTGCAATTTTGAAACACCCTGTATTAGAATTTAAACTAACTTTAGCAATGTAGCATTTTAGGCAATAGTGAGGGCATCCTAAAGCTAAACCGAATGTACTATAGTAACTTTAGTAAATTAATACAGTCAATGCTGTCAAGCACTTTAGAGATTACCGCTATACTTATTTTAAAAAGCAAGAATTAATTTGCAACAGAGGAAAGGGTAATATAATCCTATTTTTCTTTATAAATTTACAAAAAGTGTATCCGAGTATTAAAGCGATAGTTGAAACGACGTACTTGAAAGTTTGTAATCAAATACCTAGTTGAATAAAATTTATTTTACATTTCTAGTTAATACCTCGCTCGCTGAAATTAACCGTCTCATTTAAATTTAGATTGATAAAAGTTTTAGAAAGGGTTACTTCAATTAAAGGTTCATAAATTGCCTCACAATTTTAATTGACTGCAACGTTCCAATTACCTAAGGCTTAATACAGGAGGCCTTGCTTAATACCGAGACTTTCAATTATGTTCCCTGTTCAGCTTCTACCTCAAACCGGCACATTCTTTGACAAACACAAAGGTACAAGTATTCTTGAAAGTCTCATTCGTATGTATCTACTTTTTCTTATTTGAACAACTCAAATAAATATGAAAACCTTTCCTGTATCCAAATTTATTCCCGATGCTTTCTAATTTGTGTTGCCATATGCTTATATCAGCTTTCAGGTTACGTCGTTATGAACCCGCTAGGAATTTTTATATTACGTTGACTGTTATTTGATGCAAGGATATTTCATTCAGTTTGAAGTGGAATCATCTTCCTCTTGCCATTTTTGGTAAAACGAAGCCACAGCAATATTTAGACTTTGAACATTTTAGAAAAGTATTTTATATTATGAACTTTATGATATTTAGGTAAAGTTTTAACAATGCTATGTGACGTCACTATATCAGAACACGTTGCTTTGTGAACTGTTTTCCCTTTTAATGCCTGATGTAACGGGTGTTGTATTTTTAGTTTAAAAGAAAATTTTAAACGGGAGCATCACTAAGAGTCAGTTTGAATTAATAGTGTAGGGAAGTTCCATGTTACTTGAAAGAGTTCCCGAAGGTTTGCAATATTATAATGCACTGCAACTTTCATTAAAAACTCTTAGCAAAACTTGTAGCAGTTTTTTCTTATTATATTAAAACATTTGAAACAGTACGTCCAAGTTTTCAGAGAATGTCCAATGAGTAAAAGAAATGTACTACCGCAGATTGACATATGATATAAGTATAATGAGTCTGGAGGATGGTAACGTAGGAAACGATAGGGCTGATGAATTAGCTAAAGAGGCCGCGACGGGCGACTTTCGGATATCACATTCGTCGATACCGAGGTCTATAATTAAAAGAAAGCTGCGCGAAAAGTCAATCCGACAATGGTAAGAGAGGTGAAACAACGCTGCCACGGGCAGGTTGATCCTCAAATTCATACCGAGCATAGAAGCTAGAGATAAGTAAGATCGAAGTGAAACTCGATCATAAAATGGTGCAACTGATAACAGGGCACGGCGCCCTAAAAGCGTATTTACAAAAGTTCGATTTAACCGACAACGACCGCTGAGAATGCGGTGAGGGCACAGAAAGCGCTGAGCACGTGCTCTTCGACTGCCCACTCGAGGTGGTAAATCGAGGGGTAACTGATATGAAATTAGCTATCGCAGGACTCGAATGGCCAAAGAGCTTAGAGGAAGTCAGGGAAATGGCTAACCAGAACGCGTTATGGACAGTCTTCAGAGGATTTTTAGAAAGGGTCGCGAAATTAGACGGTGATAACCGCCCGTAAATCGGAGGGGGTAGGGGAGGATTGAAAAATTTTGATTTTGACTTGGCATGAGAAATGGACATGAGCATAATATAACCAAACCCTGTATAAAATTAAAACAACAAATGTATAGAAAAAATGAAAAGCAAAAACAAAAGCAAAAATCAATAACAAAAAAATATAATGTGTACGACACACGCCACACCACTAAAACAATCACTGCCCCACCTTATACGCGCCGAAAAATCGGAATCGGGAATAAATAAATAAATAACATCAAAATAAATCAGTAAACCCTAATTAACTTAAATCAGCAAATAAATAAAGAAAATAAAATAAAATGAAACCGTACATCCACCCATGACTTAAAAATGATAGTGATTGTGATCCCCCCTAGAACGTTTAGTGCATACGCACCAGAACTTTACCAGTGTATCATCTCCCCTTAGCAATAAGATACCATTAGACATAAGAAGACAAGCTGATCTTCGGATGCTTGGGAAAGTTATATACGAGGTAGGATTAAAATTGTGGCGACTGTACGCGCATAAGCATTGACTTGTATTAATAAGAAGATTTTGAAGTAATCTAACAAGCATTTTTGTGCGTAATGGCGCTAGCCATTATAATGCTTATGCGACTGCAACTGATAATTTGGGCGATGCTTTCACTAATTTATGCACTGTTGCATGCCTTTGCTTATTTAGATATTTATTAATTTATTTATATATTTATTTTATGTTTATTTATATATTTACATTATATTTATACTTATTTTATATTTATATTTTTGCCTGTATTTTTGTTCTGTGGCTTGATTCTATTTGCTAGACGTTTTGCCGCCAATTTTTTGTGGCAGTATATATATATATATATATATATATATATATATATATATATATATATATAGGAAAGAAGATTGTACTTATAATATGTCAGTTAGGGAATGATAGGGAACGCTAGGGACAAATTTAGGATGAAATTTGAATAAATACTTAGACCAGGGAGGACGAATTTGTAAATATATAGAACAGGCAAAATAGCTGGATCCATTATTAAACATTTGGCGAATGCTTAGAAAATTTGAATCCAATTTTAATATTAGCTAGCTAAATTTGGATAGTTTTAAGACGACCCTTCAGGTCGCACCGGTAAGCAGAGCTGGCAGCTGCTATCCGGTATTACGGATCCCTTCCCATTCATTTTTGCGTGTGTCTTGTGGATCGGGCTAACTCCAGAATCAACGCTAGGGATACCATTCTTTAAACCCTATTATTAGTTTCAGTTGATTTTTATTTAGTGTTGATTAACCTGAAGTTAGATTAAATTTAGAGCACGTTTACTTTTTGCGTTTAAACCCAATGTAGTACCTTCGGGTGGAGCATTGGAGACGTGGCCACAAGCATAGCGGCCCTTAATTACACTATAATACACAAAAATTACTAAACTATTTTAGTATTTATGGCCGTGATAATGAGGCATTGCTTTTTGTTTTGAATGACTAATTCTTGGTAGTTGTAAAATGATTATTTTCGGTGAGGGGATATGTGTTGGTAATATTCTATTATTACCGAACGGTTTTTTTTGGGACAATTTTATATATTTAATTGGATGTTTACGATGGTGATTTCAAACTGTTGTTTTTGAAATTGTAAATTTGGGTTAATTAAGAAAATAATTCTATTATTTAAAGATTGTTTTTTTGGGACAATTTTATATATTTAATTTTATGTATATAACTTTAAGGTACGATGATGATTTAGAGCTGTTGTTTTTAGAGTTGATTTTTTTTGTTGCTAATTAAGATTTGTAGTGATCTAAAAACTGCAGCCCGCCATTTTGAACAGTGGTTCTTTTTTTCTGATAGATGTACATTGTAGTTATTTATTTTTGTTTGTTTGTGGGTAAACCACACTGTTATGTCCCTCCAAAATGTCATTTAGGGTAAATATATGTATTAATGAGCGTTGTTGATTTCTTTTCTATATCTTAGGCCTTCCCATTATTTTTGGTAATTATAAAACCCCGAATACTCGCCAATTAAGTCCAGTCATTCTTGTAGTGTCCGTCCAGCTACGTCGATGCACGTAGCATAAAATTTGGCGCTCTGACGTGGGGTTCCAATTTTGTTTTGGGTAACGTTTGCTCCGATTTTGTTTTGTTTAACTTCGGCTCCGATTTTGTTTAGCTTAACTTCTGCTCCGATTTTGTTTTTCTTAACTTCTGACCTGATTTTTTCTTGTTACTGCCTAATTTCGTACATTACCCGCATCTCCCGGCCTGATGCTACTTATTTTTGACCCTTTACGTTTAAACTGGTATTTATTTTTTTCTTTCGGCTCTTTGGTGTTTTTCACATCGGGATCGATTTTCTTCATTTCTTGTGTGGGTTCGATCTTTTAAATTTTAGTTTTGTTTTGTTTCTTGATCGCACAATATAGAACCGGAAAAGATTCTGGCCGATAATGTCGTATCACCTAGTCAAGACCAACATACTGTTACTGCTGAACTGGATCTTGCTTATAAGTTTGCTACATTTGAGAAAAATACTTTTACTTCAAATGACCGAGTTGTTAGGGTTTCTCCTATGCCTACGGGTAGTTCAGATGCTTCTTCTGTACTTCCTACTGTTCTTAATCCTAGTTCTGCTTCTACTCGTCAGGTCATATGCTTTAATTGCGACAAGCCTGGTCTTGTTTCGACACATTGTATTCGTCCTAAAGTACTCCATTGCTATGGTTGCGGGCATAAGGGAGTTACTCACCACAACTGTCCTAACTGTCATCCTACTACTAATAGGTCTTCGAATCACATTTCAAAATCCGTTCTCAGTTCTAGGAGCCAAATTTCTTCTGTTGCTAACTTATGTTCTCTTTTCTACCTCGTCCAGGTCGTCCTGCTACTGCTATCCAAACACACCCTTCTTCGGCAAATATACCTTCAAACAAAATTTCTTTCATCTCTAGTTCTACATCCTTTTCTGCACTTCCTTCTGCTCGCCATACTATAAGCACATCCTATCTTTTTCAACCTCATGTGTGTTCAAATTATAATATTCATTGTTAGGGCTATCACGCTCCTACTAACCGAACCTCTAGGAACCAAATTTCTTCTGTCCGTTGCGATTTCAACGATGATCAAATGTATCCTACGTATTTACTTTCACCCCAGCCTGTGCCTCCACCACCATTGCAACCCATACTTCAAATTAGCGATTTACAGCTAGCTTCTCAAGAGTTTATTCCTACTTTTGTAAATAATTCTACTAAAGAAGTTTCTGCCGTGTCCGCAATAACAAATACAGCTGAAATGACGATAACTTCTAATTCAGTCTCAGAGAAGGTTCTGTTGAAGTTC
Source organism: Platerodrilus igneus (assembly GCA_036346225.1). Taxonomy (NCBI): domain Eukaryota; kingdom Metazoa; phylum Arthropoda; class Insecta; order Coleoptera; family Lycidae; genus Platerodrilus; species Platerodrilus igneus. The sequence continues at coordinate 1,684,148 of JARFIW010001011.1, read as the reverse complement.
AGGAACGTGTATCGTTAATGCGTATTGCTGTTGTTGTGAAAATTTTACCTGTTCCTGCTTTCTAAAATAGTTCGGCATACATAACTACACCGGGATTCTGTTTTATCTTCTTTTTTGCTATTCTTAGGGTTTTTTATGTGGTTCTTGTACTTGTTGCCTGGCGTTGTTCTTTTTGATTTTTTCTTTTTTTTCTTTGTTCCTTTCGTTCGACATTCTTCTCCTTTTTCCTGTGGCTGGTTTTACGTTCTGTCGGTCTTCGTGCTGACTTGGCTAAATTTTTCGATCCACTTCCTGTGGTAGGTGGTTTCTAGTCCATTTTTGTTTTTTCCTCGGAAACCACAACTTAGTCGACTATAGGTCTAGTTAGTTATTTTTTTTCTTTGGTTTTTCCTTTGTTGCGGTTCTATTGGTACCACAGCTTGAAGCAATTAATGTTTTTGTCTATCCAGCATTCTTGTCGTTCCCGTGCATACTTTGAGGCTTGACACTTTTGTCGTATTGTGGCGATTACTGTTGGTTTTCTTCCTCGCTTCTTTTCTCTACTTTTGGTTTTTCTGCAGGAAACCAATCGGTTTCTGAGGTTGAAACCCTACTGTTTTTTTCGAAAGCAGCATCCGTCCTTTGAAGACTTTGACAGTGTTGAAGCCGTTCTACCTTTGCCCTCGTTTATTGCTACTTCCTACCTATCCCTCCGGGTGGTCCTTTTCACTTTTAATTTTGCCCGGTGCCTTGGTTTTTTGAGCCGGATGAAAAACCTTTTATTTATTTTAGAGTTTTTTTTTGTTCTTTTTTCTAGTTTTCTTCAACAAATTTTCTTTTGGTTCTACTATTAGTATATATATATATAGGCTTTTCGAGCCGGATCTCAGTTGATTTTTGTTGTTTCTTTTTGCTTTTCTTAGAGCTTTCTTAAGCGATTTTTTTTTATTTTTTTTAGGTTAGTGCTGTACTGTCTGCTTCGTTACTTTTGTTTTCCTACCCGGACCTTTTAATTTTGCTGGGGAGTTTTGTTACGTTCATTTCCCGACAAGGAGTAAACCCGTATCCTTTTTCTTTCATTATTCATTTACATAGATTCTGCCTCAATCCTGCAAAAACACCCGGTATAATTTATCTTTTTACAATAACTACGCTTTACTTAATTGCATTTAAATCTATTTATTTTAAAACGGAAAGCTCTTCTGCAATCGTATAGTCGGTATCTTGTTTTAGGAGTCCGATGGCTAGATACCTATTTCTATAGAGTGTAATTAATGCTGATACTATTCCAACCTAAAGATTCGTTGAAATAACCGTAATAGATAGACTTCCCCGAGAATTTGAAAGTTAATTAATATTGATTATAGTCCGTATCTTGTTTAAAGAACGCCGTATTAATACACTTGTATCTGTTTAGTTACGTTACGTGATTACATTCCGCTCTTCGAAATGTTGATTGGCTTTATCAATTGATAAAGACTTGTTAAAAGTTCTACACACATGTTTTGATAACGTGTTGAATTAGACTTTACTTGTGACGAAAGTACGTTCTCCATTCTTTTGCTAAAGCTATATAACGAACAATATTCATGTTTCTACAAAAGCAAATTCATTGTTTGTCATGGTTTTCAATAGATGTTTTCTGTCGGATTTGCACATGGTAAAGTTGACCCTGTGAGTGTCTTTGAAGCGATAATCTTCTCAAGTGCTTCTTCCGTGGGTGTTGCTTCTTTCGTAGGCGTAGCGTAATACCTGAGATACCGTAAAGATGTTTCACCACCGTATAGATGGTTGATATTCAATGGGTCCAGATATCCGTCCTATCGAAGGCGTGCAGCGAAGCCACCTTATACGTCCATCTGTCTACGCGACAGGTTGTTGTGTATTTATAGTCACTGCAGGGAGAATTTATTTATCTTGCTACCTCGTAAATTAAGAGGTAAATATAATTATACTTACTCCAAGGGAATCGTCTTATCGCACCACGCCACAAAATGAGTAACCTATCTAGGATTGGTCCACTAATTTTAGTATTTAGTATTTAGTATTTAGTATTTAGTATTTAGTATTTTTGTTACTGTATTTGAACAAATTTTATACTGTTCATTCTAGTGATACTTTTCCATTAGTACTGGTGAAATATTACCAATAGACATTACATTATAAATAAAATCTTTTATGTGTTATTCCGCAAATGCGTACTTCTGTATGTATATAGTTAGTATTAGTTTTAACTTTGAATAACGGCCTTTTGACGCATGGGGAGAACGTTTTCCTTTGGTGGTCAAAAATTGCCATATATCTTACTTACTTTAATTGTACTATTCTGCTGTGACTTATTATATATATATATATATATATATATATATATATATATATATATATTACTTGAATTGATTTTTTTTTATTACTTTACTGAGTAATAGGAGTACTATCTTACATGATTATTATGTTATTTTACTATTTATTTTATTTCAGCTATTTACCACAGTACGACTTTTCTTACAGTCGAGCAGCGGAGACTGTCGTTTGTCTCCTACGACCCACCCCTACTCTCCCTCTGAGCCCGGTACCTGTTGTTTCTGTCGATTGTATTATGTTTACGTAACATAAATTCTGGACGCCCAATGCGTGGGGCCCGATTTGCTACACCTCCTAATTTTTCTTACTTTTTTAAAATTTTTGTAACCTGATTTTTGCTTGATTTTTATTAGTTATTCTTGGGACCTGATTATTTGATTTCCTGATTTCTCTTATTTTTTTAATTTTCGTGCATCTGTGTATCTAATTTTCCTTATTCCTTTTGTAATTTATTTGAACCTCAATTTTTTTTAATGAATCGTAATTTCTTTTGTGTGGAGAGGTTTTGATTATTTTTATTCCGTACTGGTCACGATCTTCGTAACATTGATTGGTATTTTGGTGTTTGCCCGATGTTCTTTATTATTTTTGGCCTGAATTTACTTTAATTCTCTCAGTTAGATAGAAATTCCTTATTATTTTTTTAATCTTTATTTTTTGTTTCCGAATTATTGGGCTGGCGCCCAATCTTATTCTTTTGGCACACCTATTCTACTTTTTTTTTGTTTTTAATATTTTTGCTATTCCCTATTCTTTTCTCCTACTGGCTTTTCCTGAAAAATTTAACGCAATCTGCATATACATGTAGATTACAAAAACTAAAATCTTTTGTCTTTGATTGCCTTAAATTCTTTTAAGATTAGCTATGTATTAATAGTATTCGAAAGTTTATATTTCATGGACAAAATGGCTAATCCAAATAATCTTTTTGCGACACACTTGACTTAAATAATTGTTTATCAATTTAAGCTTAGGAAATTAACGTTCCATTTGATGCCAGTGATACGAGAAGAATAAGAAGAATCCTTACAAAAGTGTTAAACTGGAAATAGTTGACGTTAAATTAGTTTCAAAGATTTGTGACGATAGATTAGAGTGTATTTTAAAATTATTTGACAGAGAAAACATTTTAAGCACCATTGAATAAATTATTGACGTCAATGTCAGATTCATTTTTGAATTCGTCAGCTTTTAAATGTCAAGTTTTGCACACTTTGGCAAATGAGAATGTTACTAAAGATTTCAAATACGTCGTCAAACCTTAACATTAACTCAAATCTGGCTTGCAATGAGATTAAGGTTTGGATAGCGATCCTATAATAAAAATTTATTTAAAGTTTTGTTTAGGATCAAAAAGTTATTTATCAAAATGTTCATAATCAATAACGTTTGGTCGCATTTTTCTGCTAGAATTTTGAATGAGAGGAACAGTAGTTTCTACGTATACATTTAGAGCTACTTCTGCTACTTTGGTTAGAATTTCCTCAAAGTTACCATCATAACCATTCAATGTTACGGTTAGAATTAAGGTTACGTTATTAATTTGGATTTATCTTGAACGGGTTGGAACAACTAACAATTTTGTGGGTGCAGCATTGGCTAGCTACAATATTACAGGAATGGACTCCTATCATAAAAAAATTGCAGCACTGGCTAACTACAGTATTACGGGAATGGCCTCCTATGATCAAAAAGTGCAAAAATATAAATTTAAATAGTTGAATTACAAAAAAAGACTACGTTAAAATGGACACTAACCTTGAAATACTTTTTCTGTTGTCACAATTTGGGGGCACCAAACCGTCTGTCTTTGCAACTCTCTTGATATTTTTTCTACACAGAAGACGGTTATTCCGAATAGGTCCTCTTTGTCTTTGGTTTTCAAATTAATACTTTAACACTTCTTACAAAAATTTTAAAAGCTCATTAAATTTGGTCAAATCATACAAACTCTAAAATGGAGATCTTTCCAAAACATTCGGAACCCCAATCCAGGTTACTACGATTTCATCACTGGGATGACTAGATATCCTTTCACAACGTTGATTACTTTAATCCATTTTAGAAATAAGACTCCGTATCCACCCTAAACTCAACCTTTATTAACAGTAAATGATGGCAATGTAAATACAACTAACACACTCTCCATATGAAGAAAAAAACCTAATTCTCTAACATCAAACCTGCCAGATATTCCTATAAGGAAATCTTTAATAATCAAACCAATTTTACCACAACAGCGATTGCTTCAGTTTCCAAATATTGATAAGTACCATTCTCAATCCCGTTTCTAGAAAAGCCATACCTAACACTAAACAGAAACATAGTTCTATAGAAACTTTCAATGTCCACATTCCGCGGTCCCTTAAAAATACCAACTTTTTATTCTCTTCTTAACCGACACTAAACAACACATTAAAACTCATCTCAGAAATTAACATACACATCTTGATTAAATCGTTTAAAAATGCTCTAATTTTATTTTTCTATATCACTATACTTAAACAAAGCTCTAGTTTCAGGCAACAGTCCAACGAAATAATAATTTAACCTAACGTCAATTTTTTGATAATTTAATGCAAACCATCTACAATTTGCTATTCAAATTAAAATACACATATTTCTAAATTATTTAAAAAAGTTCGTTTGTTTAGTCAGAGTTTAGTTTACAGCCCGTTTTTACCAAAAAATATAAAGACGTCCAGGAACATAAATGTTTTATTTTCTGTTTTTCCCTTCGTTAGGTCACATCATTTCATTAACATAAAATCAATCCAACATTTTGTTGTAGGGCGATTCCAGTTTGTGTGACGCCGTTTTCGTGAATTATTTTATCTTATTTCTGATGCTCTAAGGATGCGATGTAGATGCCACAACTCACATGCTTGAAACTTTTTGACCTGAATCATCCAGCAAAGTTCAAAAATTTGAATCCGAAGCCCCAAACCTACTCGCTACGCGGAATGCCTGCAATTTACATTCTACGCCAATTGTGAAATAACTTATATACTTAATTTTTTCGGGCTTATTCGTTAAATAAGATTTATCCATTCTTCACGTAAAATATGTCAACTGCGATCACATTTCATTCTCACAAGATTATTGTCTCTTAATTCGTTACAACTCACGTACTTCCTTTCTGATGTTTTACTGTCAGAACTACAATATTTCTGCACGCTCTTGACTGTCGGGACAAGCGGTAGCCATCTATTGTAATTATATTTTGTGGGAAATTCATAGTTTGTGTCTTTCTAATTCAGTTTTCATTTGCAGTTTCTAAATAAGTAGTTGTCCTTAATTGTTACGTTGTTCTTGAGAACGTACTCTAATGTCACTATGGGAATTACATTTATAGAAATAATAGTTACCTAAAAATCTAACGAAGTTCTAATATCAGTTTTTATGTTTTAAGAATCGACAGAAAAATCAACAAAATTGACTGGAAAGGATACAGACGCGAAGCGCGCCGATACGATAAGACGCAATAATACGGGTTATTTCTTGCTTTGAATTAAAGGGAATAAAGTTGGTTAGAAATTTTAAGATAATGTAATACTCCATCTAGGCGTGAGAATAAGTATGTAATAAATTATTACAATTTTCGTTTTTGTCTTAAATTAAATCATGGTATTGAAACAATTACTGCGGCAAAGTGGCAATCTGCCACCCATTGGATATGCTGTAGACGTTCACAGTGAGCCTTGCACAGATAATTACGGGTCCATGTTCTGCAGTGTATTGTTCCTTCAAGCTAGAAAATTTTTCTCTTATTTTTGATTGGTTTAGATTTATATGTGACTCAACATGTTAATCGTTTGCCAACAGTTTCTATGCTCTGTTTAATTAATTCGCCGTTTTCTATTTTCTGTTCATGAGTAAATGGTATTGCAAATATTGCTTACAAAAACCCAGAGTATAATGCACTATACCACAATAATAGGTCCACCCTACGAGGGCAACAAATGTAACTGAGAAGAGGCATAAAAAGTTCTGAAAATTGCTTTCATTATCTTGTCCATAATATTTGGCTATATTTATTGCATTCCAATTGGAATAACTTCATGAACTGAAATCATTTAATATCTTTACTCTTTACTGCACAGTCTAAAAGTAACCAAGGCGATTAAATTTAAATTAATATAAGTATTGTAAAGGAAACTTAATAAATAGCCTCACAATTTAAATTGACTGCAGGGTTCCAATTATCTGCGCCTTTATACAGAAGGGTTTTGCTTACTAGAAATCCTTTTGATTAAGTTGTGTAGTCGGCTTTTGTTTTCAGAATGCGGCGTTCCTTTGCAAATATAAAAGGATCAAGTATATTTATTTAAAGAAGTAAATAATATTTTAAAGAATTTCTCTTCTTTTTCGTCTGAATAGGTAAACAAAGAGGAAAACCATTCCTGTATCGAAGTTTATTCCTGAACGCTCTCTAATTTGTATATCGGTATGCCTATATCAGCTTCTGGCGAAATTATTCTGAACCCGCTTGGAATTTTTATATTCTCCCGACCGTTATTTGATGCAGATGTATCTCACTCGGCTGAAATGGATTAGACCACTAAGCTATAGCAAACAGAGAAATGTTTCCAATTTGTATATGTATGTACATTTTATAATGCCATAATATGGGACGAGTTTTACTAATAGTTTCAAAATTAATGTTAATTCACTATAAAAATGAGTTCATAATGACTAAAAATAAAATGTCCTGAGGATGAAGGTGTACCTAATAATAATGAGACTGAGCCAGCCAGTTTTTTACCCTTGGTGAGTTTATAAAAAAATTATTGTTCCCCCTGTGATAGCTCTAGTAAAATGCAGAATGTTTATCTGCATTGCCAAATCGTATAACAAACGTGCCGCATTTTGCAACTGGATTTTGAACTATTTCATTGTGCATTCGATTCCTAATATACAAATTTAAATTTGCTACTAATATTGATAGGAGCAGCTTGTCAAACAGTTGATTGATCCTACACCCCTAACCATCAGTTAAATTAATTTTCCCACTGATCCTTTATTGTTTTAATATAGGTACTCGAATCAACATCTATAATTCCATAAAATTAGTTTGTTCCTCTTAATTTGTGTTTAACACCAAACGTGAATGCTGATCAGTTGTCACGAAACGTATAAATATAATATCCTAATAATCATACAGTAACGAAAACTCTATTTGCAATACAACAACAGTTCTGTATTTTGAAACTGATTATACAAGCTCTTTCAGCAACAATGGAATTTTAAAAGCTGTAGCAACAATTTACTTTCCAGTTAATCGCTAAAATTACAAATATCAACTGCTTAACACTAAAACTACAATGCTATCTCCTAAGGTACCATCGAAGCACTATATCTAATTTATATCGAAGCACTAATTATTAATTTATATTAATTCATATGATCTTTACAATAATTTATATCAGATTGGACAGTTGACAGTGATCTATGTCACATCACTACTTCCAAAGCTTTAAACTAGAACATCAAAGCTTTACATTGGAACAAGTAACATAGTCAAATCTGCAACCAGAACTGAACTGCAGATCCCTTAACGGTAATTTATACCTTACCCAAATGTTCTAGATTAATATGCATTATACCGGAATTTCCTAATAGCATCTTGAATGTACCATTGTAATCTTTCAAATGCAAAGCATTGTACCTATGAATCAAGAGATCTCGCACCGCGGGGCGCACAAACCCTTTGCTTACTTTCTAATGTAATTATTCTGGTCGGAATGCAGACCAATCGGCGCTTCAATAGAATAAATATACAGCTACGTAATAAATATTTCCAGTAATAATTGCTTTTCTTTATTTGTAAAATTTGTGAAATCACTATAATTATGTTAAGATTCTAAATATAATCCGCCGTGGACCAAAATCTATAACTTTCTACCACTAAGTCAAACGACTTACTAAATCAATTGAAAATTGTTTTAATCAATTTTCACATTAAATTAGTAACCCAAAACATAAAAATAACTTCCGCTTATTCACGCACCAAGCCTAACTAACCTATTGTTATATTAATTTCAAATTGAAGCTTAAATTATTTAATTAATTTTATCATCGTTCTTAAAAAATTATTTAGATAATAGCTACTTCAAACCAAATGCCCTGAAATTAACTCAACCAACTACATTATTATTTTATTTACATAAACAGTAGCTTTTATATATATGGTGACTTCCTTTTCTTGGCATTATCCTGTCACACACTTTATTTTTAATTTCATTGACAAATTCCTCCCATACCAAATACGCCTCAGCTCCTGAATCTAATAAGGCTCCTAAATTTTTCTCAAAAATATTAATCGCAATTATGGGCAAACAAAATTTTTCTATAATTTCTGGCTCACTTTCTTCTTCTATTTTCAAAAATTCCCTAGGATGTTCATATTTGTACACAGTGATGTCTAGTGCTTTGTCCTGCTCTAAAAATTCTGTCCAGGTCTGTTCTCCCTACTCGGTCCTGGTCTTGCTGTTACTTCCGCGTACGTCCTTGGCGTCTCAACTCTGTCTGTGTTGTTACCTTCCCTGTTTGTATTTGCTGTCCCCCTCATGTCCGGTGAACTGTTCTGTCTCGTTGGTCCCGGTCTCGGTGCATGCCCCCTACCTACACTGTTGCTCCTATAAAATGTCCGTCGCGGTTCCCAATTCTGTCGCTGATACGTAAAATTATTCCCCCGTCTTGGGTAACTGTCCCGTCTGTTGTCGAACCTAACCGTGTTTACCTGTCTTTCCCTATTTTCCCTAGGTCGTCCACTACTTACGTCGTCATACCTTTGCAGGTACTCCAGAAACATCTCCCTGTCCACAATGTTCTGTAACGCTACGTGCTGTCTCACTTCAACCTCAAAATGTCTGGACAGGTATTTTATGATCTGTCGGTCCGTCAGTGGTGGGTTCAGTTGTTTCGCTATGCTATACTTTCGTATAGCATATTGCTCCCTACTTCCTAAAAATTCTCCTTTAAATTTCCCCGTGATCAAATCGTCTCGTACCTGGTCTTGTCTGTGGTCACTTCAGTAATGTTTTAAAAATCTGTCCTCAAAGTCCGTGTAGGTGTCAATTTCTTGTCCTATTAAATTGTACTAAGCTCCAGCATGGTCTTTTAGTAAAGCTTTTACAACATTTAATTTTGCCTGTTCATCGTATAAATTACTTATTAAACCTCTAATATTGTTAATGAATATTTGCGGGTTTACCCTACTATCCCCATAAAATTTCATCTGTTGCTCTAAGGACACATTACCTGTTACAAACCTTGGACCATCCCCCATTAAAGTCGCTACATTCTGTTTAATTCCGGTCACTTCTCTTTCTACCCCTCCTAACTGATCCTTATACGAGTCTGTCGCCTCAGTCATTTTAGCATTAATCTCGTCCTCACAGAAAATCCTTACATCAGTCCTTAGTTGTCCCATTTTCAGATTTAAACCTCTAATATCACGCTCATTTTTATCAACCCTATTTTCCACTTGCCCCATTTTTACCGTCAAACTATTCTTAAAATCTGAAAATTCTCTCGTCGATTTTTCTATTTTATCCCCTAATTCCTGGCTTAATTGGTCAAATTTTCTATTCTATTCAGCACTCATCTGCTCCAATTTCCGATTTGAGTCCTCTCTAACCCCGCTTAACGTCTCACTTATCTGAACAAATTTCTTGTTTGATTCTTCCCTACTTAATCTCATTTCCTCTAGCATTCTCATCATTAACTCATTCCCAGCTTCTCCTCATTCCGTCCTCGACTGATCCCTACTACCTCCAGCTTCCTTCATTTTCGAATTTTTATCACACAAGGCACTATCGTCACTTCCAATTTCCACTCCTTGGCTCCTTAACCACTCCTTTCTCTGCATACGTTCAAATCACTCCCACACACACTCAAAATATTCTTAAATTTATAAAAAACCAGACTCTCTCTCTCTCAGATTGCCAGTTTCCTAGAATAAAATTACTAAAATTCTATCTGGAACTCGAGCGCCACGTTGGGCGCCATAAAATTGCCGTGTTGCCCTATAAGATTCGAGCCTCGCGAATTGGGCGTCATAAAATTGCCGTGTTACCCTATAAGATTCGAGCCTCGCGAATTGGGCGTCATAAAATTGCTGTGTACCCTTTATAAAATCGACAGAGTAAAAAAAAACATTCAAGGATTTTATTAATTTACCAAAATCGAAAATTGCACACAATAGAAAATTTAATCAAAAATATAATTTCCTACCCAGATTCCTGCTTCTTCACTTAAAGTGCTTTCTTCAACAGCTCCCTGGCTAGCTCAGTTGGGCCTCCTCTTGGATACCTAGATTCACTATCATACTCTTTATCGTTCACGCACACTCTCAATAAAACCACAAAATAATACAACAATCATACAATATTTATTTACCACTATATACAAGTAAAAGTTCAAGATTATCTACATTTCGGTGGTCAAGTTACACCTCAATAAATTCGATTTTTGTAAAGTCCAGAATTTTAACTAGAAATATCAACACATTGAACCTAACCGGAGTAAATGGGCTCTGAATAATACCTTATCATTTTTTCTTTATTAATAATTAATTTTAATTAGGAAACTCTGGAGTATGGTGAGCTCATGATAACCCAGTTATTTTTTTTTGATTAATGTATGCTTTTAACTTAGCATACGCTTACTGTAAACACAAAAAACCCCATGTACTCGTAACAATAAAATTTTAAATTCTTGAGGAACGTTAATAAGCTTTATATGCACCTTTAGATTTATATTTAAATACCATAACAAAAGTTAGTTATACGTATTATTTTCAATACCCACAATAATGCAAAATAGCTTCATATTTCACTCTCACACATCACAACAATTTTCATAGTTTATAAAAACAACAAATTCTAAAGCGTTACCTGGAATTTCTTGAAGATCCCTACTCCGTTGATGATGTCGTAAAGTTGTTTCGCTCTCGGTTAGGTGGTTGTGCTCTGCTCGCCGCCAGCTATTTGTACATGAACACCCTCTAAGTTGTGCTGCCTGCTCTGCATTCACGATGCATCCATATCCAAATCCACGTATATTACACTTCTTTTATAATCGTTTAATTTAATTTACGTTACATTACGTCACTTCACGAGCTTGTTAAAAATATATGTCGCACCTTAATAAAATTTAGACTCGTCAGTATCCGCGTATCGAATTATGAGGCCAACACTGTACTATTTAATTTAAAAAAATTTTATATACTTACAAGCTCGTGGTAAATTTCTGTACGTAGTATAAAGCGATGAAAATACTAAGAGATCTCTATTAATTGTTTTAAAGTATTTACAATTTACTATGCCACCTCTCGGCCGCTCTTCACGCGAAATCCTTCATTTAAAATAATACTTCTTAAAATTTTGGTCTAACCGTTTTCGAAATCTTCGAAATTTAACTCTTCGTTATTATCTTTTCCGAAGAACCCGCATTCAAATTTTCCCGTGTTTGTCTGTTGTACAACTAACTATATAGACCAATGAGATATTCAGTGACGTCTTGAAAACCCCGCCTGTATTAACGCTATTCCTCTCTTATGCATATTCTATGTTTCCTTCTAATCTTGTTTGAGTGGTAGAAAATCGATATTGCTGTCCGCGTTTTAAACTAACCCATGTGGACTGATTACGTGCGTTTCAAAGTGACCTGTTATTATGCCTGTCTTATTCCAAAACATATCCTTGATTCTCCATCCCTTCTGCGCTCTAAGGTTCATGCAAACCTTCCGACCGTTTGCCCGATATACCGCGAATACTGTCTTTTATCTACATAAATAAGGGGAACCTGACATTTCGAAAACATGCAGGTGTTCAATTAACAAACGTTTTAAAACAACCTTTCTAGGATTTTACGTTTCAAGGTATTTTATATTCAACGGCTGTTCGTTTGTTAGCAACGCGTTTCACCTTGGTATTATCGATTTTTCAAGCTCTTATGCGTATTAAACTTAATAACCCTTTCAACTAAACTCAATTAAATTAATTATTAATTTGCATTGGCTTCTACAATTTATTTTCTTTACGAACTTAACTAAATTTTAATCACTACTTGTAAAATTTTGTTAATACTTGTTACTTTAAATTCACTAAATAAAATAAATTTCGCACGTAAATTCTGGTTGTTTCCGCTATACAGGGTGTTTGAAATTGCCTTGTTTATACTTAAATTTAACCCTTTAAAACCACTACAATATATATATATATATATATATATATATATTGACGTAATAAGGGGTCACGAGAGGTTATTGAAGCCGAAATTTTGCAAATAAAACCCATTAAATTTAATAGAATCCGGAAAAACAGAAATTTCCGTAATTCAATATGCCATGCGAAAAATGCAATTGCGCGTGTATAAATAATACCCTGTATGATATTTGCATATTGTAAATATATAGAAAATAACGTAAACTATATATGTAAAAATAATTAATTTGAGGTTACCTTAAAAACGCATTCAATGCGAACTCAAATCGATTATTTTAAGATAAATACAAAGCTATTTATTTTTACTTATTAATTATCAATACATTATTGATAAAATGCTTTTCATTTGCTGCAAATAGCGTAGAAAAGTGCTAGCTTTGTGCATTTAGTATGGAAACTACAATCATCGTGTATTTAAAACCCCAATTTTAATATTAATTTTGTGTACTGAAACACGTTTTGCCGTAGAAGCAAATATTTCTATAAAATGCATGTCCATTTGCATTAAAAAGCAATTAAAGTTTAAATTAATTTCCCTGTGGATTACAGAAATTTATTTTACATAGAAAATTATCTGGAACAGACGAGATTAAGAAAGAAGTTTCGAGAGCAATTGAGAATAATACGTCAACTCGTATTTGTTATATTGCTGTGTTTTATTTCATTTTGAAAATTCCATCAATTCCGTTGAACTAGCTAGGCAAAGTTAGAAAGGAAGGTAAGTGAACAATTTTAAGTTTTAAAAATGCTGTATCTGTATCATAGCCTTTGTTTAGCGGCGCATCAAAGCAAGGCGTTATAACAGCAGTCCTTCAGCGGCACCTCAACGTGCGGCCATTATATCACTCTTTCAGTGACGCCCTAATGCGGGGCTTACCACAACAAAATAGTGCTATGATTATAAGGCTATTGTAGGTCATATAAGGTCACAGAGGAGAAATACCTCATGTAAATATTATAAAAACCACGAAAATCAAATTTTTAAGGCCAAAAATGTACATAATTCACTCATTATCGAAAAACAAATACAAATTACACTGTATAAAATCAATAACAGGCTACTATTAATTAAAGGAAGCTCAGTCCGTAATAACGTCACTACACTCATTAATATAAATAATTGCTGAAGCAACTCAATCGATTTAGAACATTTAAGGACATTCTTAAGCTCAAAACAAATACAAATCCAAAATATTTAAAAAGCGACCAATGAAATGGAAATTCTTTCAATATAAATGCATTTGCGTAAAGAAATTAATAAATCTGTATAATTTATACCAGTTTGTAATAGCTAACCGCTTAAAAGAGGCATATTTAAATATAGTATGGATATTTGAGGCAACGGTAATACGTGCAGTTTAGAACGTATATATATAATACCATTCTTAATAATACGTGCAATTTAAAACTTATACAAAATACCATTTGTTAATCAAGTCCCTCTGGAAGTTCCGATATACGTGCAATTTAGAACGTACATATTAAACCATCCAAAATCCAACAGATTGGAAATATAACTATAATTGAAACGCCTTTTCCACGTACAAACAACTGATGGCGTTCTGTCAACCAATGAGAACGCGTGGAATATTCGAGAAGGAACTTGATTCCATAAAACTAACAAAGCAATAAAGGAGAAGCATTTTATAATCCACGCGCCGACTGTTCTATTCTGAAAGAACAATATTACGTGAATAGAATTTTTAGTAAAAGTTGATAATTTTAAAAAATAGAACAAAATTCAAGTGTAAAGTGATATAAATAGTAGAGTGCGTGAGTCGCTTCCACAGTGCTGTGAAACATTTGTTCCTACGGTCCAATACCGTTTTTATCATTATTTATTATCATATATACTTCCTACCGTGTACGGTAGTCCGATGCTTCCCAGAATAGGTATGGGTAAAACCTTAACTCACCCACCCCAAGTATCTGTTTCAAAATAGAGAAAGTATATATGATGATAAGTAGAGTGCGTGTTGAAATAAATTTACATTGAATTTTGCCATTAATATAAACGTAAGTCTAGAAATATTTAATATAAATGAAAATTTTTTGCAATTTATTAATTAAAGGCTCCAAGGTACTAAATAAATAAGCTAAGTCACTGGTTAAGACATCTAAGATACTGAATAAACACTCTAAGTGCTGATAATTACTTTAATTCACTGGTAAACGACTCTGAGTTACTGGTTAATACTCCAAGCTAAGAAATAAAATACTCTAAGCTACTAGATAACAATTAAGAGTGATTTCTAAGCCTGATTGTCGAAAGTTCCAGAACAAGTGTGAATTTGGGGTCAGAATCCTACAGCAAGGAAAAGCAGGAGAACTATAACGTAAGGACTATTTATTCTATTTATAGCACGTTGCATTTGTTATTTTACATCACCTGCCTACTCCTACAGACTGAGTCTAACTACCCTCACTCCAACAGACAGTTGTAGATATCTGGGTGTTATTATCAACCAAAATTAAATTGTAGCATAAATTTCAGTATCATAAAATTTCAAGATTAAATTTATCATCTTTTTAATTTGCATCCAGAATTAAAGTCCTTGTAGGATGCCTACTAATTAATTTAACAATATGTGCAGACCTAAGTCTGAGTACAAAGGGAGCATTTCCCACCCCACTACGTTAATTAAACAGGTTAGTCTAATTGAGCTCAAAGACAGACCCAAATTTTCATCATAATCAAGAACATAAACTGCTAAATACTCCTTTCTACTTAAACAAAAAAATTTCACCTTAAAATTAAAAATTGATTGTTTGTACAAATTCACTACTGTCCATTTTTAGCAAACAAATTATAAAGTTATTCAACACACACGAAAACATCAAAATTCGAACAAAATTGTATAATTTACCTGAAGGTTACTGCACTCGTGGCTTCAATGTACATCGGACTTGCTAATTCCACCATTCCAGCTGGTTTATGTTTACGGCTCCCGATTCTGAACGCTTTTTAAAATTCATCTACAACACCATTCGTTGAAAAAGTTTCCGGGCTTCTCAGGAACGCATCTATGTATATCTAAATCTTGTTTGTAGATCCAATCACGTTTACTAATAACATTTGATTTACTCACTACCGAAAAATAGCAAAGAAATTGATACTTCTTTCACGCTGTACCCCAAAACTGCCTACTTTTTATAATTCATTTATCGTTACAAATTTGGATAATTGGTACAGTAATACCCGCAAATATAACTAGACTTTATTACCTTGTATCTTCTTTTCTAAGTGCACTATTGCATAATAACTTGTATCGTAGCACGTAAAGAGCAAACTGTTTTGAAGTATTCAATAATCACAAAATATAAGAGCAAACTGTTTCAAGTAGCGAATCAAAATTGAAAATCTAAGAGAGCACTGTTTAAAGCATCGAATAATCAAAAATCTAAGAGAGCGAAACTGTTTAAAGTCCGGGTTTATATAATAGCTCGCCTGTATGTCGGTTTTGTCCCGCGACGGCCAGTTTTCAGAATTTCGCATACTATGTTCCCTTTTCGACAGTCGGGCACACTATTCTACAAAATTTGCACACGCGCCAGTTGAAAATCTAAGAAATTTTCCACACGGCACGCAACGTCTGAGAACAACTAATTAAATTTTATACAGAAATGTTATTTTTACACCTCTCATGTTTGCCTCTTATTTTCAACCAATCATGACCCACGTAACGCTACACCAATCACGCCTTTAATTATTAGTGTCTCAGCTTGACGCATTTTCTCTTTCCTTTTCTACCTTGGTCTGAGTGGTACAAATCGATATTCTTTACTATCCACGTGGACTCGCGACGTGACTTTTAAATAAACGCTGTTTTGTATTTCGATATTATATATATATATATATATATATATATATATATATATATATATATATATATATAATATCAAAATATCACATACGATACCTTATTTATGTATTAAAATACAACCGCGATAAAGAAATCCTGCGCGGTCATGTTAAGGACTGATCAATTTTCCGTTTCCGGCATCAGTATACATGGTTTCGCGTTGATATAATATTCGGCAATTCATTGAACGTCAACTGTCATGATCATGCTTTTATAAAAAAATACAATTGTCTTTACATCTGGGAATGATCTAGTTAGAAAAGGGTCTAGCACAAGGATGCTGAAATGAGACGATGCATGCAGCCGACTCTTTGGTTTATTCACCTTCCTGACAGTAAATTTTCGCCGTGTTCTTATAAAATTTTTTGATGTCTAAGTGCAACGATAGATACCATTAAATAACTTAAAACTAGAACTGACCTAAATGCAGGTGTATGTTAAGTCTGTTTGTTGAAATGCGTAGCGTCAGAAATATTTTTTATTGGGAAATATGAATTACGAAATCGCAAATGAATTCGGCGTTCTTTTAAGTAACCATTCTTTTACGCGAATAATATATGTAAATGAATTCAATTCTTCTGACAATTCATATAACATTTCATTTACAAAATTGTGTTAAACTTAAATCAGGTCATAACTCCAATTGTTCAAGAACTTTCAAGATTTCCTTTAACTTTGTACATGAATGCTCCAGTAGAAATGCTTAATCTCAAAAGAAGGGTCTGTACAATCAGACGATGTTATTGTTCAGAACTAGAGAAGCGTTACCTTCGATAAGAGAATCATGTTGTAGCATTAGAATGAATGCATTTAAATTATAGTCGATTCACAAAGGAATTCCCAAGGGAAGTTTTCTTGATGTAATGTTATCAAGTTACAAAGCATGTTACATAGGTATCTCACATTTTATACGAAACTTCAGAACACACGCAACTGAGTGTTGAAACAAAATAAAAGCTTCTTAATATTTACTAGATTGTTTTAAGGTACACCAAGGTAGAATGGAGTAGACATATCTCTAGAGACAATACAATATATAAAAATTCCGTGCTGTATTTCAATCAGCAACTTGAAAACTGGTACGATCCACTGAGGCTCAAATTAAAGTGTCGTCTGAATATATATTTTGATACATCAATCGTTTTTAAATTCATTTACACATTTAAACTAAAAAATGAAAGATTTGTAAAATGTTATTCGCTTCTTATAAATATACTTGCTCTTTTATATCTGCAAAGAAAGCCGCCCTATAGGTACGGAAAAGACCGGAAAATGGAATCAAAAGATTATGTAATAAGCAAGGCTTCTTGTTCTGAGGTGTAGATAATTGAAAGCCGCAGCCATTTAAAATTGTGAAGTAATTTATTAGAACTTAATTGGAGTTGCCCTTTCTAAAACTTTTAACAACCTAAATTTTAACGAATTGTTAATTTCAGACCAAGTTTGTTAGAGAGGTATTTTCAGCGTTTCTTTCTCCATCCCTTAATCGAAACCTCGAGGTTGGTTTAACACAGTTCTCCACTGTTTCCTATCGTGAGTTAACTCCTTCGGTGCCAAGTAACTACTTTGGATTATGTTTTATCTAATCTGGTTCATACTTGAGATGTTCCCTTCCCCTACAAACTTTACACTTGGATCTGTCTTATATTGCTGATCTAGTGTTTCCTTCATACCTTAACATTTCACTGATCATCATGTTATGCGTTCGTTTAATTAATTTGGTACTTGTGTCTTCTTGAACCATATTTAGTACCATAAAGTTACTAACATCGTATGCTTTGCTGTTCATAAGCATTCTTTAATATACCACACCTCACAAAAGCTCAATCTTTCAACAACTTCTTTGTCTAATGTCTATGTTTCTCAGCCACATAGTGTCAGTCTAAACAAATCATTCAATTTCCTAACAGTAGTACTTATCTTAGATCCCTTTTACATCTATTGTTATTTGAATCACAAATTTCTAAGCAGCAAAACCACTTACTTATTCTAATTTTTCTACCCCTTGCTTTCTCATCGCCTTTCCACCGCTTTCTTATATACTACAACTTTGCATTGGTTTTATTGATTCTCGTGCCTCAGTCTGTTTTAAATTTCTATTACTTTATAATCCGATTTCTAACTTATTATTCGCATTTGCTAATAAAACTAACTCAGCCACATATTGTAGTATTTGAATATCCTTTCATTAAATTATAATACCTGTCTATCTCAATGATTCTATTTATTAGTTGCTTACATACATAACCTCAATAAGATTAAGATAAAATACATACATGTCTTGCACGTTTACTAATTTTAGGTTTTGCTACATCATTATCTACAAGGGCCCTTTTAGTCTTTAAAAACTCGGAATGGGAAAATTTTTTTTAGTACAAACTAATTTTTAAAATATTTGGTTTTAAGGTTTACACACTCCTGTATGCGTTCAAACCAATTCTCAAAACGTTTTTACCATTCGGAGGCGAGTATCTCAAAAGCATGGACTTTGAAGGTTCAACAGATTCCTAAGGTGATGAAAATCGTTGTACACGCATTTTTTGACACTTGTGGACGCAGGAAATTCATTAGGTGATAAATCCTGCGAATAACAACAAGGAGCAATTAATTCTATGTTTCTCTCATTAAAATAATCAATTGTTTAATGTGTTGTTTGCGAGCTGGTATTGTCGTGATGGAGAATGATGCGAGGTTTTTCGGTTGTCTTCATAATTTCGTAGTTAACTTCAGGCAAATGATGGTGGTGTTCCATTTTGCGCTAATTGTTGTTGGATTTTCTTTGCGCCATGGACAGTGTAAACAAAGAAAGAAGTTTTCAATTTCTCAGAAGTGCTCTTCTTGACTAAACAACTTTTCGTTTATCCGCAGTTGTACGTGAAAAATAAACAAGAACTTCCAATTGATAGAACGCTAAGAAGTGGGTTGAACTGGCAAGATTGTATTTACGATAATCAAAAATTATTGGTATCATCAAATGTATTTATTTAAAAGGGTTCTGAATACTTTTGAAGTAGAAAATGAACGCAACCAATTTGAAATAGTAGAAATGTAATACTGTAAGCGAACAAAATTTTTACCTTCGTGAATATCAGATAACAAATTGCACCCTTATATATCCTAAACCCTTACCTGATATCACAAGGTCGAGAATTTCTTATTGACAATGAAAGCCCAAGGTAAAGTTGGATGGAGAACGGCTTGAGGAAAAGAAAAACTCTTTAGACATAAACGGCTAGTAGAGTGTTAGCTCTGGGTAGATCATGAGCTTGGGTCATGGGTTGTCAAATGACCAAAAATATAAATAATGAGCGCCACCGTATTTTTCAATACAACAACCTACAAAAATTATCTGTGCTTGTATTAGGGGAATGCGGAAACCTTATATCAACACCACTAATATAGCCATAAAACCTGAATTTCACTTTTTTAAAACACTTACCAAAATCTCAATTACCAGATGTCATACAGGTGTCTCGACTTAACCTGTGAACAAACAAATGCACAACATGGACACCGTTTGTGTCCTCAAAAATATTTACCAAAAATAATATAATAGAATTTAAGTTCTAAAAATATACACCCAGGGAATTTGGTATCATTACACACAATTTCTAATCATGAATGACTTGTAAGTTTTAATTGTATTTTGAATAATAAAAGACTTATGCAAAAATGGATTCTATTTGATTAAATTCCTTGATTTGTTTTAATATAATCTTTTTCAACTAAAAATTTTTTATAAAACAGAAATATAATAAGGTTTTGTATTCAAAAAACATAAAGATCTCTAAATTGAATATTTCATAATAAATTTTCTAAAAAGTTTGAGCTCTCTTAATAATTTGTGAAATTTTTGGAGCGCTATTAACAACTAAATTTAGGAGATGTGTGAAATAATGTAAAAAAACCGGTCTGCAATTTGATATCTCATATTTTTTTTCTACTCCATCATTATGTTTGCTTTTTATACTAACCCTGTTTTCGTATCCTTACCCGCACAAGTCGTATGTTAAATTTCTCAATTTTGAGAAAATCTGTCAAAAATCTGTCTGAACTTACACCAAATGTGCCTGAAATAGGGGAAAGCCTTGAAAACTGTTTACGAAGTTGAAGTTTTTAATTTTTGTTATTAAAATGAATAAATCGTACAATAATAGTACTTGTTCTTAATGGTATGTATCTGAAATACGGTCTAATATTGCGAATTTTATTTTACACAAAGCAAGACACCAATAACCTTTGTATAATTTATTTCACAAAAATATGAAAAAATTCATTTTGAATTATCACCTAAATAACGTAAGTAGAAGGATATGTTCCTTCTAGGACAGATCCTCCTTACCAGGATTCTCACACCGGATCCTCTTTACGGGGCCCTCACAGGGGATCCTCTTTATGGGGATCGTCATGATAAAATTTTTATTTAAACATGGTTTCGCCAAAACTTTAAGACCGATTCGAAACACTTTCAAACCTTTACAAAGTTACACCTCTTACCAACCTGAATAGTTTTCTTTGACTATGCAAAGGTTTTTTTTAGAATAACCAACATGTCTTACGTTCCAGTAGTATGACCTTCCAAATTAGTCTAGAATTTTCTCATCTACCCGAATCTGAAAGAATTTTTTAAATCGATCCACCCACCGAGGAGTTACCCCCAGCTTTTTAGTTTTATTGTTCAAATCAATTTCTAACCGTCTCGTGCAAAACTTGTTTTCGTACGACCTATCTAATAATATTAAAATTTCACTCCACACCTAAATCTTTAGGAATTCTTCAAATCGAGTCACCTCTTACGAAGTTACACTCTTATGCCTAATATCAAACTTATTAAAATTTGTATAAAAGTATTGCGTGGCTTGTAATTTTAATACTTTTTCAAATAAGATCTACTCTAAAAAGCCATAAAAACTAGCAATTGCACATTTTTCTCAAGATGTGATACCTTAAAAATCAATTTAGGTTATAAGTATCTTAAAATCCTGGCCAGCGTAAATTTTATTAATTAGCATGCATGGTATTGGAATTCAGGATTTACCTAGTTTCAAATCGATTACCCGAAAAGAGAAAGTACATACTTATTGTTATTCAATTTAACCATTAGTTTCTCATTTTGCGACCGTGATTAATTAGTGTTTAATTTAGGAAAGCGAAGCTTATATTATTGTTTTAAAGACATGGCGAGCTCAAAATTTAATTTTCTAGAAGTAAAGACTCATTAACATACACAACAAAAGTTTTCTTAGATTAACCAACATTTTTTACGTTCCATTAGTATGACCTATCAAACTAGTATTGAATTTACTGGAGAATCGAAATCAAATATCACGTCAAAATTAGCTCCAACAAAGACCCGCATAATGTTTTAATATTCAAAAACAAAAGGCAAAACACCTCTACATTTTTTATTTAGATTTAACTCAATAATAGAGTAAAACTCAAAAAATATTTATTTATATCCACGATTGTTTAAATTTTCCATTAGTACATCTACATTCACATAATTAAACTAAAAGGTTAAATTTATATTAATTTTGCACGGTGGGTTAGAAAAAAGTTTGATATTATATTTTAAATGTAGTTCAAAGTAAGATGAATTTCCTAAATAAATTTAGTGAAATGTATGATTCTTAGCCTTGCGTTGTTTTGTTAATGACATCTGACTATTAATTGTAAAAAGTACTTTCTTACATTTCTAGTTAATCTATGGGAAATCGCAATCTAATAACTTGATTTAAATTGGGTGAGTGTAAGGATAAATCATACTTATACTTCCTCTGTGTGCATAAATACGTGGAAAGTGATACTAATGTTTATTTTCAATTTATTTTTGAAAAATGTAAAGTCGTTCAAAGTGTAATAGTGTTGCTGAATTTTCCATATTTGAAAATTTTGGGATATGAGAACATTTTTAAAACTTGCATGTTTAAACTGTAATTTTATATTGTTGTTCAGCAATTTTACCTGCAAGACACCTTT
This sequence comes from Platerodrilus igneus, assembly GCA_036346225.1. Classification (NCBI taxonomy): domain Eukaryota; kingdom Metazoa; phylum Arthropoda; class Insecta; order Coleoptera; family Lycidae; genus Platerodrilus; species Platerodrilus igneus. The sequence continues at coordinate 1,661,734 of JARFIW010001011.1, read as the reverse complement.
TATATTATCCGCTTAAGGTTAATGCTACAACATTATTGCTCACGTTTTCATTAAATCAACGTTTTGATACAATACTTTTTCGAAATATTCACTGTGTGAGGACTATAGCCAAAAAAATGTAAGTCTTAGTTTGAACTACATTTAAAATAGATTAGCGAACTACTTTCTAACCCACCGTGCAGAATTAATATATATTTAGCCTTTTGGCTTAATTATGTAAATGTGAATATACTAATCGAGAATTTCAATAATCCTGGATATTAATAAATATTTTTTGTCTTTGTTGGAGCTAATTTTAAAAAACGTGATCATTAATTTCGATACTCCAAGATATTCTATACTAATTTGATAGGCCGTACTACTGGAACGTAAGAAATGTTGTTTGTAATAAGAAAACTTTTGTTGTGTATGTTAATCAGTTTTCACTTTAAAGAATTAAATTTATAGCTCGCCATGTATTTAAAACAATAATTATAAGCGCCGCTTTCCTACATTAAACACTCACCAATTAACCACGGTCGCTAAATGAGAAACTAATGGTTAAATTTAATAACAATAGGCATGTACTTTCTCTCTTCAGGTAATCGATTTAAAACTAGGCAAGTCATGAATTCCAGTACCGTGCATGCTAATTGATGAAATTTACGCTGGCGAAGATTTTAAGATACTTCTAAACCTAAATTGATTTTTAACGTGTTACATCTTGAGAAAAATGTGCAATTGCTAGTGTTTAGGGTTTTTAGAGTTGATATTAATTGAAAAAGTACTAGAATTAAAATCCACGCAAAACCTTTAAACAAATTTTAACAAGTTTGATATTAGGCTTAAGGGTGTAACTTCGCAAGAAGCGGCTCGATTTGAAAAATTCCTAAAAATTTGGATTTGGAGTGAAATTTTAATATTATTAGATAGGTCGTACAAAAACAAGTTTTGCACCAGGCGGTTAGAAATTGATTTGAACAAAAAATTAAAAAGCAGAAGTAACTCCTTGATTCAATTTAAAAAAATTCTTTCAGATTTCGGTAGACGAGAAAATTCTAGACCAATTTAATAGGTCATACTACTGGAACGTAGGAAATGTTGGTTACTCTAAGAAAACTTTTGTTGTGTATGTTAACCATGCATAGTCGAAGGAAACTACTCAGGTTAGTAAGGGGTGTAACTTAAAAGTGTTTCGAGTTGGTTTTAAAATTTCAGCGATACCATAGTTAAAGAAAACTTTTATTATGAGGGGATTCTCATAATAAAAGAGGATCCGCTGTGAGAATCCCGTATAGAGGATTCGCTGTGAGGAACCTGGTAAGGAGGATCTATCCTAGAAGGAACATATCCCTCTACTAATGTAGAATGTTTTTACTTTAAATTCTATTCTTTGAATATAATTACCCATAACAGAATCAAATTTTTCGAGTATTGCAATAGACTGTAGAAAATTGCCGGTGTTGCTATGGAAAAGTCTGTTATTTTCTCCCCTTGGTGATAAACTTTGCCTGGTTAAATAGTGTATCCGGTAAAGAACATCGCACCAACTTGCTTTCTCATGTTTAGTAATATGATCAGAGATGGATCAACTGTGAAACCGATTTTTACTCATTTTTGATATTTAATTAATTTTTTAAAGCAGTTGGTGTGCATATTTGTTTTTTTTTCATGGTGATTAAAATGTTGTGATAGATGTGACCAAGTACCAAAGCCATCATTGTCTCCTAGAAATGCTAAGTTATTTTCAAAAATTTTGCACGGGAAGTAGAAGACACTACCTTTGTTTTAGAACATACTAACGACGTTCCGTGAATTCTTTCACCATTATTCAATTTCCTTCCATAATATTTTTACAAAGGCTTTTGTTTTTGAATTTTGAGATATTAACCTTAAAAATTGCACTGTTGAATTTCCACTGAAATAATTTTTCTACTTTCTTCAACGTTTAGTGACCACAATGCGGAATCTTCGGCATACAAAAATCCCCTTTTCTGAAATTATCAAAGTGTACACACTTAGTGACTTAAAATTGTGCTGCAGAATAACTTATAAAAGCATATTTACTCAACAACTAAAATAACATGAATAACAGTATTGGAAATAGAGGTATGAAATGTGTAGTTTAAGAGCAGATTAGGAAACGGAGGTTAAACTCTTTTGAACTGTAAGCATTTCTATTTGCTTGTTAAATTCATCAATGTTGTGAGAAACTTGTACATAGTATTTCATGTCATAGGGATGAGATTTATAAATGCGGGGATTTGAAAGAAATTTTTCAAGTAAAATTACTTTGTTTTGTCTCACGCTCTGTACTTTCATTGTTCCATTTTTAGTGTTCGATCTACAGCACAGCACGCACGCTTTCAGGAAAGAAAAATAGTTCCGAATTCGTAATAGAAGCATTAAGTACTTAAACACTCACTTCTTACAAAATATACCTTTTTTAACCAAAAAGTATTTACCCCAAAACATACCGAATTAATAGATTCCATTTTATTGGATGCTAAATAATCCTTATTTAAGTGCAAAATATCATCTACTAAAAACAAGCTCTCTATAAGCATTCAATATCCTCAAAGACTGCAGGCATTCATTCAACTTTATTTGCTCCCACAATTTGCAAAATGAGAGGCGGTGCAGGTTGTTGAAGTGGTGTGAAGTTATTTCTCAGCATGTTTACTATTTGAGGCAGCAAACATAATTATGCAGCACTTGCCAAAATATGCGCCTTATGAATATTAATACTGTGTAAGGGTTGGCACGGCTTGTGCGATTTATATTAAAATTGTATTAGAATATAAATTAGAATGGAATAAGTTTATTGCATAGGATTTCTGCTATTCAATTAAGAGAGCATAAGGAATTAATATATATGAATGGAACCTTGGTTTAAAATTATACATTTTTGATGGAATTAATTACGGCGAACTCGTTGCATGAATGTCGTTACTTCGAAATTAATAGATATTGTTAACACTTTCGTGACCGTTAACATAAATTTACGTTTTTCATTTCAAAAGCACCTCGGAGCTGCGCACGTAGTTTTACGTTTTTCCGCCACGCACAGCCAGGAGGGCCGCACATGTAATTTTATATTATTAGTTCTACAGTACAATAGTCGATAAATAGTTTTATTTCAAATGCTCTTAAAGATTTATATAAAGTAAATTTGTTAATATTGATTAAGAGCAATAGTATAAACAATAATTTATTTATAAACAAAATATTTCTTTAACCCGGTATCATTCGCGATGTTAAATTTTACCTCACATTTCCGAATTTTTAATTGTATTTTATTGGTAAGTAATGGTACGTTGTTGTATTGTCAGACATGCTTTGCTGGTTTATTCCACCAGCCATTCCATTAACTTGTATAACCCTGTAGTATTATGAAGACCATGTTCATGTAAACAACGCCTTTAAACCGTCCGCAATAATTTGTTAATATTAATAATATTAAGTGGTAATTAGCTAATTGCAATAAGCATGTCTATAAACTAGTATCTTATAGGCAACACATTGGTTCTGATTTTGATTCATTAGTAGTGTTAAGATCAGAATACCTTAAAATACAATATACGAGATGAAATATAGGAAAACAATTACAATATACGTTCATAAAATAGTAGATATGCCTGTGCCTTTATTACCTTTTTCAGGCACTTCTGAAATATCAGAATCGCTGACGTAATACCACTTTCCTGGTGGGGTTTCAACGTTAGCTTCACAGCTTTTACATTGCGTAGACGAGAAATGTTTTTTATTTTTGGGTAATGAATCCCAAGGGTAATTATCGTTTTCTAATGGAGGTCATATTCTTACATAGGAATCATAATGTCCGCCATGAATTGAACCGCTATGTTGCACAACACAATATAATGTATATAGCACCTTAGTTTGATTAAATTTGAGCGTTTGGGGTTTATGGCATTTTTTGGAGCAAAAAGGCGTTAAATCTAGTAACATGGGGAAGGAAACATAATTATTCACCTTTGTAGATCGTAATCTTAAGACCTGAAAGCGCTTTAAGTGTAAAATCACTACAGCGGGAGGTTTGTTGACTAGAAGTTGCTTCGTGGCAATAGAGTAAACAATTCTTTTATCGGCGCTACCATCATGTATTTTGGTGCACAAATCACAGCTTACTTTATTACTTCCCGTGAATAATTCGCATGCAGTAAATTGGTTTAAACAATGTTGCACAGAACATTCGCCTTCTTCACCTTGGTGTTTTGATACTGTAGTAGGACCCCATGAATCATAATATGTATTATGGACTTCTTGACCAGTGTCAGAACAACCGTGCGTACCATCTATCTATCCCCTTATTATCGTTTAAGAAGGATGATATATTTTCGTCTAATGAACATATTTTTGGTGAATCCTTTTGCTCTATTTTGATTAATTTTGTTTGATTCTTTTTTATGGCTTAATACTGACGTATGTTGATTTTCCGGTATTGGCAAACTCAAATCAATTCATATTGTCTTGTAATGTTCTTACAATCCTGGCACTGTATTGTATTCCATAACGTACCCTGAAAAACTTGTTCTATAGGTAATGATAACTCAGATGTTTGTTGCTCATGGAATTTTCTAGTTTTGTGTTTTTTAGAACCTTTAAAGGCTGATAGATTCGATTTTTCTAGAATTAGTTCTTGATAATTTCTAGGATCCTCATCACGTAATGCTTGAAGTAAATGCCGCAATAATTCGTGTGCATCGTGTTGCTGGCCTCCACTGTACTGTGGGATTATTTGTGTAAGACTCGTAAATAACATGTTAGGGTTATATACTTCATGTGTATTACTTTGTAGTTCTTTTAATGTTTGTGCAAAGGCAAGTGTTATAGATCGTCTTTTATTTACGGCTCCGTCATGTGAGTCTAACGTTAATGCATCTTTATCATCTGAGCTTAAGATGCCACTAGGTAGAAGAAAGTGATTCTCAGACTCTGTAGTTTCAAGGAGTATCTGTAATAAATAAGGAATTTGTTCAAGAGCTTGCATAACCGAATTGAAAAAACAGGAGTTGCCCAAATTGGTTAAACCACGTGTGCTTGAAAAATTAGGTAATACACATCGGTTGCCATTCTTTGGTTTGCAGGAATCTGCACGTTTCTTCAAATATTCAATGACCTTCAGCAACTTTTTCTTGTATGTAATGTTCACTTCAGCATCGCATTTAGAACACCACACTGACCAAAATGCTGCATTTACACTCAAAGAGTCGGGTTCTGGAGTGGTAAATTGATGTAGGATTTGTTTATTTTTAGAGCGGCCCCAAGCTTGGTGTCCGCATTGAAGACACATTCATAAGGAAACATTGAATTCGGAATCACCGTCCGATATAATATGACCAGAATGGGATCCACATTTATCACGTTTAATATTGAGATGAGTATTCTACAATAACTTTTTAATCTTAGAAAAGTTTATTGCTTTGTTTATATGAGGACATTTGACAGTTTTTCATAATGGATTGGTGAATTTGAATCGTATATGTTGAAGTCATCTTTTGGTGTATTATTTTCAAAATCAGAATTTGGGTGTCGAGTTGTAGTTAATTCACATTTAGTATATGTTTTGTTCCTTTTATACGCGGTTTTTTTGTAATTAGGAAGCCGTAAGAACTCATCTAATTTTTTTGAAGGTGGGGTAGTTCCAAGTATTGAAATGGCGTTTCCTCTTTGAATTGCAATGCTAATCCTCTGTAATAAAAATGAAGTAGCTCTACTGTCAAAAGTGTTGTGGGATATACGTCTGCCTATTCTTCAAGAAATCGAATGGATTCAAATCCAAAAACACCTAATGTTTCAATTGCGATTGGATAGAAATGGTAAAGATCGGATAATGTAGAATACTTTTTGTTTTAAAATTTTCCCCATATTTTGCCGCGGCTCCCGAGTTAGAGCACATGCTACGACATGTGAAGGGGCAAGAGTGTCAATATAGGTAAAGTCCCACATTACAGCTCTGCCGCATTTCCAAGGGACTAAACTGATTCCGTCTGGTCGTTTATTATCGTCTCGGAATATATGATTGGGTTCTAGAATTTACAGCCCTGTGTCTGGGAATGCGTCCAGCACTGAATCGGCAGCTTAGACTGTGAATTCCTAGTTTACATACCGATATACCACAAATACATGTATGTGGTGTACATAGCTTTATGTCGAGTCTTAAGCCGACAGCGATTCTGAAGGACTGATTGTCGAGCAGAGTTCCTTGAGAAGAAACTGGTAATGCTTGTATCCATACACCCGAGTGTTTGCATGAAACATCTCGAATACGGGCCCTGTCAGTGATAGTAGTAGCCGATGTAAGCAAACTGTTAAAGGCGATTTCAAGCAAAGGTAGATTTGTAATGACTGATATCAGGTTGATTTGTTTTTGACAGCCATACTTTTTCACCAGCTAGATATCTCATTATGTGAGATACTTAAGAATTTGGAGCATATTTTATGAACCAGAGGTGTGGATTTGTGGAAGGAAAATAAGAATGCTGGCAGCGAAAGGGATATAGATGAACGAATGCCCAATCCTCCCTTTTTTATAGGGAGAGTGGTTTGTGACCATTCTTTAGAAGTAAGTTTAATGTTAATAAGTTCTTCGAGCATGTCACGTAACATGTTATCGAATTGTGATAGCATGATTTTGTATTTCTAGGTAGAACTGCACCTGAGTAAGTAAATTAGTCTAGGAATTACAAGGAAAATTTTTAATGAGGACGTACGAAATGTGAGTTGGGATTTTAATATGTTTTAAACAAGATGAGAGACGTGACAGTGTCTGAATCTTCTTGTTTATGTAATTAGGAATTGACTCTAAACAGAGAGGAGCCCAAGTAGAATCCAGTTTTCCTTATCAGGGATCTGGATATTGGGAGAAATTTTGTTGAATTTTTTAGGGATGTCGTCACTGTAAGTGGGTGAAGTGTATAACAATTCACGTTTGTCAGAGGTTAGATCGAGGCCTAGTGTTTTTGAAATTCTTATTATGTATTTTAAGTTATCGTATACAGAATCTGAATATAGGTACCAAGCGTTGAATTCACAGAGACAAATCTAGGAAGAAATTTATAATAACTAACAAAAATAAAGACTGGCAATATTTTAACTCTCTCCGTAATTTAACCAATAAAACAACAAACGCAGAACGAAGAGCATACTATCACTTAAAATTAACAAATACGAACACTAAACACACTTGGAAGGAGATTAGAAATTTTACCAGTAAAGCTAGGAATGTTGTGCAAGTCCGGATTTACCTCACACGACGCTCATTTAATCATATTTTATTGAGACATGACTTTTTTGCAGCGTAATTTATGTCGCACAGAATTTCGATCTCTATGTATGAAATCGCAAGTGAATTGAGCCTACCGTCATCGATAGTGGAAAACAAACATGACTTAATACGCTTTAGTACCGAAAAAGAGCTCTGCAGAGCAATTTCTCGTCAAGATACATAAAAAGGCGCGCAACACAATTGAAAAAATTATAAATAGTATGATAGTAGTCGTAATCTTAACCTTATTAATACTGAATTATTTAACAATGACCTCCAACGAATTCCTTTTCAGCAGATAGTTTTATGACACACATTAACCAGAAAGTGGAATTCCTCGAAGACAGCTTTTGTCAGCTATTCAATACACATGCTCCTATTACTTCGTTTAGTGTATTTAAACAAAGAGAACCGTGGGTTAGTGGTAACCTACGATTGCTAATGTCTGTTAGAGACAAAGCTAGGAAAAAAATTATAAAACTAACAAAGATAAAGACTGGCAATATTTTAAAGCTCTACGTAATTTGACCAATAAAACAACAAACACAGAACGAAGAACATACTATCACTTAAAATTAACAAATACAAACATTAAACAGACTTGGAAGGAGATCAGAAATTTTACCAGTAAAGCTAGGGATGTTGTGCAAGTCAGACAACATCTATCTGATTGTAATCAATTAAACCAGTACTATGCTAACCAAGATGTCATCAATAGTAACCCGTTATTGGACGATCTACTAATGTCAAATTACAGGGTGCCTAGTGTGGTTAATGAAAATATGATGCACTTCAAATATGTGAATCAGGATACTGTCTATAAATTTCTACTAAATATCAAAACTAGTTCGACAGGAATCGATGCTATTAGTATAAAGATGTTACTGTTGTGTTACCCAAAAATGTTACCATAATTAAATCAATTAATCAACGAATGTTTTCTCCAAAGAATTTTCCCCAACAACTGGAAGACTTATATAATCATTCCTATACCAAAAATACCCATGCCAGAGCAATTTAAAGACCTGAGAGCCATTGGCATTTTACCTACATTATCAAAAGTTCTTGAACAAGTAATGAACAAACAAATAGTCGATTATATTAATGAAAAGAGCATTTTCGATCAGGATTCAGGAAAAATTACAGTTGTACAACCGCTCTGGCAAAAATCACAGATGATATTCTAATAGCTACGGATAATAGGAAAATAACTCTTTTGGCCTTGCTAGACTTTTTTCCAAACACGTTCTTGAACAGTGTAACATTTTACTTAAACCGGGTATAATGGACACGAATTATAATCTATTGTGTATTACACTGTACAGCACGAATTGAAAATTTATGTGAAATGCATGTTTTTAGTTATGCTGGGAGATGTAACTTCATTAGTTGGTAGACATTTCTTCAGGCAATTCCAAGTAAATTTAAAAAAGTTACTGTACAATAATATAACTACAGCTGCTGAGGTAAATATTAATATAATCTTGCAAAAATACAGGTTTTTGAGCCAGGGGTAGGATGTTCATTAGGTACTCCCTGTATGTTTGTTGTGGCTTATTTTCTATTGGTCTTAACCTTCTTTGGGAATTAAACCATTCATAGTTGTTAAAATCGTCTTTGTTTACGTTTCGATCCATGACCTAGGATCGTTGTCAAAATAATAAAATTTCAAGTTTGACATTAATGACATAAATTTTATTATTTTGACAACGATCCTAGTTCATGGATCTAAAGGTAAATAAAGACAATTTTAACAACTACGAGTGGTTTAATTCTCAAAGAAGACTAGGAAAATATACAAAACAAACCACAATAAACATACAGGGAGGATGTACAGACAAGGTTAAGAACAAAGAGGTTCTAGAAATGGTAAGGGAAGAAAGATATATGTGGAAAACAAAAAATAGAATAGATTCGATGATAGGTCATGTACTAAGGCATGAGGGAGTAGTGCGGAATATATTAGAAGCAGAGATAGGAAAAAAAGAGGTAAAGGTAGACCTAGGTTAGACTACTGCACACAGATAGTCAAAGATGTAGACTGGGAATTTCAGGGAAATATGTGGGCTCTCAGAATAAAAATCAATAAAGGTACGCATCGAACCAGTTATAAGACTGAAAACAATGGCGAAAAAAAATAATTGTACTTAAACCTGATGATTTTTATAAGCAACTATAGGTGTTGCTTTTGCAATATTTCCAATAATGTTGATTGTGTGAGAGGATGTATTGGAAAACCATTAATTTGGCAAATATTTAACTGTTGGAGAATCTTGATAGCCGCAGGTTTCTTAACCCCCTTCACATACCGCTGAATATCGGTAAAATATGGTATATATTTAGAAAACAATAGAAGGGAACATCTGTATCTAACAAGAAAGGACAGCGGCTATGTTCCAAGACAACAAACAAAGGAACGAGGAAAACTTGTGTAATCATATGTGTGGAAATAGTGAAATTAAGAGAAGCTGACATGGAAAAGGTAAGACTTTTGGAATGTGGTGCTTCAAGTATATGATGAAGATAGCATGGATAGACAGAGTCAATAACGAAGAGGTGTAGGTTAGCTCAGAATACGAAACAACCTCGTACACGTCTAACCAGTTCCAGGACTTGAAGACCTAACGATCATTATGATATTAAAGAATAACTTTGATATTCGTTGTCCCGGTGAAATGTGGCTACATCCAGAATACATGATTTGGAGATATTTAAGGATGGGTATATTGTCTTTAAAAAGGGGAAAATTTTGAGAGTAAACGGTGTGGAGGTGAAATTCTTATAGCAATAAATAAGAAGTGCTGATTGATCGTGGTGGACATTGTGACTGACCTAGAAGTAGTCTTGGTGAAAGTTAAACTAGAGGCCATGACCTATTTAAAGTGTGTTAATTATTTTCTACCAAGTTCAACATTCGATGTTTGTTACGAATATTTTAATTTATTGTTTAATCAGTGTATCTTTGGAGATTTCAAACTCACACTACTTCGAGATTTCAACTTATCTTTGATAAATTCTGCTGAATTTAGTTCTAATACAGACAACCCTATTTACAGGCATGTTAGTGAGCTTCTTAACTATTGTGGTTTAACCTCATACAGTAATACATTTCACTATTAAATTTTGTACTTGTTGAGTTTCACTTCAGCCTAATTGGTGAGGAGAATACCCTCTGAAGCAAAAATTTTAACTAGCTTAAATTTTAGTAATTGTAATGTTTCACTTGTTTACGTGCCGCCACCAAAAGCGTAATCGTTTGTACAGTACTTTATTCAAATATTTATTTGTATAAATTTCACTCTTTGTCTTCAAATACGACCTCAGGTTACTATAGAGATTGTATACTTTAACAAGTTATTCAAACCAGTTTTGCCGCAAAAGTTTGAAAGTTTGTTAAAATTGATTATTGTCCGTATCTTGTTTAATAAAGGTCCGTATTAGTATACTTTGTATTGGTTTACTTACGTTACGTGATTGCATTCAGCTCTTCGAAATGTTATTTGGCTTTATCAATTAATAAACACTTGCTAAGAATTCTACATACACCTGTTTCAATAACGTGTTGAAATAGACTTGACTTGTGATGAAAGGACACTCTTATTCTTTTGCTAAAGCTATATAACAAACAGTATTCATGTTTCTACCAAAGTAAATTCTTTGTTCGTCATGGTCTTGCTATAGATGTTTTCTGCCGGATTTGCACATGATGAGGTTGACGCTGTGAGTGCCTTTGGCGCGATAATCTTCTCATATGGTAAGCTAATTTGCAGTTTACAAATTGTAAATTTATTTGTGCATTCCTTAATTTGTTTATATTTGCTCTTCAGTTTCTTTCGTGGGCGTAATGCCTGAGATACCGTAAGGATGTTTCACCACCGTATAGATGGTTAATATTCACTGGGTCCAGCTGTCTGTCCTATCGATGCGTACAGCTAAGTCACCTAATACATCCATCTGGTAAGTTCTACCCATATTACCGCTGTTATTTTAACTTTGTAGTCTACGCGAAAGGCTTCTGCCTATTTATAGACACTGCAGGGAGAATTTATTTATCTTGCTACCTCATAAATTAAGGGTTAAATATAATTAAACCTACTCCAAGGCAATCGTCTTATCGAAAGACACCACAAAAGGAGTATCCTATCTAGGATTGCTCCACAAATTTTAGTGTGTGGTTTCTGTATTTGAACAAATTTTATACCGTTTCATTCTAGTGATACTTGCCAAGTCTGTGGTTATCTACTTGGTTCAACTTTCCATTAGTACTGGTAAAGTATTACCAATAGGGACTTAATCTGTAAATAAATATTTCATATATTTATTGTACAAATGCGTACTTCTATATGTACATAGTTAGTACTAGTTTGAACTTTGAATTACTGCCCTTTGGCGCATGGGGAGAATGTTTTCCTTAGGTGACCAAAAAATTGCCATATATTTTGATTACTTTAATGGTACTATTCTCCTGTGACTTATAATATATATATATATATATATATATATATATATATATATATATTTATGCTCCACCCCCACGCTTTTTATTATTAATTTTAATTATGATGATATGAAAATATTTACTTTTTATTTCGTGCTTTATCTACGTTTGGTAGGTTTAGAAAACAAAACTGTATTAATATGCCTCGACTATTTGAAAACTCGCCTTCCCAGGGTGTCCACCTACTTACCGTGGGTTCAGTGGTAAGTAGATGTGCAATGCACCAACCAAACAGCACTACCTTTATTTTTGTACCTGTAATCTTTTACTTGTATATGCCAAAATTTTATAACAGATCCACGTAGCTTTGTGCCAAATAAATTAATATTACCAATTTTTGACTTTGACGTTCAAAACACACAGTACTCACCTGTTCTACACGTCGCCGTCGGCCTCTCTGAAAACTGGCTTAAAATCTCACTCGCCGTATGCGTCTTTACAATGCGTGGCACTATCACTACGAATATTCAGCTGTCCAGATTCCAGGTTTCTTTATATTAATTTTTATACTCTCCAAATCTAAAATAAATATGACCAAATTTAGAATTTTGACTACCTTTTAATTTTACTTCCCCTGCGCTAATTTTCCTAATGTTATTTCTTTTTTACTCGTACTGCTCCTCCTGCTACTCCAATGCTTTCCTTTTTCAAATCTTAATTCCGCTCGTTCCAAATCATTGCTTTCTTTTTCCTTTATCTGCTCTTTCCAAATCACTGCTGTCTACTAATTACCATTCAATACCATTCTATCCATAATACCATATCCAAATCAATTCCAATAATATCTCCTTCAGTTTCATAAATCCTATTCAATACCTTTCTGCCTTTAATCAATCTCCTTCCAATATCCAAGTATATATTCCGCCTATTTCAATCTTGCTCTATTACACTATTACACTTTCTATTCGTCGTTACTATTATTTATTTATTACTCTCGCTTTTCCGTACTCTTCTTTATATAAATTAAACTCCTAAACTTTTCAAATTCATTTATTAATACTTTATAATGTTCAAAACTTAGCGCAGTTTACAAAACACGTCTTACTACCAAAATATTTATAAATCGACTCTCTTATTTACTTTTCCTAGGTGATTATTATAATTAAAATATGCCTACTTTTTAATGCATTTTATACATTTTCCATCCAATAAAATCGTCCCAACACGTTCGTGACACTAATACCTTATAATCGTTCTTTTACACTTTACTATTTCACATCAAATGTTCACTCATTGGTTCCTAATACTGCGTCGCCCTTCAATCATATTTGACAATACTTTTCACTTAAAATTTTGATATTACATGTTTGTCCAAAGGTTGATTCTACTAAAATAAGTGCCGAAATGTTTCACATATAAACCTGGATCTGTATGGTGAATAGTGGAATTTCTACAGACGCATCCGGTTTTTCGATTAGCAAATGTACATTCTATGGCTCATTAATATACAACTCAGTGTAAATCCTTGAGTACTGTGCTTTCTCACGTCATCAAGTCTTTGTTTTACGTCTTAGCACTTATACTTTGACTATTATACTCCAAATACTTTAACATTTGTAAAGTACGGCAAACATAAAATTTTCAGTTACGGGATCTGATATTTGGCTTTCTTTGGCATACACTACTTTCAACAAACTAACCTTTATACCCTTTTTCTTACTGACACTTCAATATATATATATATATATATATAATACGATAGTATATATATATATATATATATATATATTTGAGTTGATAATTCTTTTTTATTACTTTACCGAGTATTAAGAGTAATATCCTATATGATTATTAGGTTCTTTACTATTTATTTTATTTCAGGTATTTACCACAATACGACTTTTCTTATAGTCGCGCACCGGAGGCTGTGGCTCGTATCCTACAAACCTTCCCTACTTTCCACGGAGCCCGATACCTATTGTTTCTGTCGATTGTATTATGATTTACATAACACACTTCAGTCTAGTTGTTGAGGAGGATATCCTCAGAAGTAAAACTAGCTTTAAGCAGTTGCTTGATCCTTGGAAAGAAAAGCTGTAGGTCATTGAATTTTTTTCACCTGCTACATATTTTAAACTATTGTTCAATATTTAAACCATTTTTCTTATTAAGCGGACTTTTATGTTGGTGCATGCTTGATTGAAAGTGCTTTATAACCAGAAAAAAACACAACTGTAATTACATAAACTGATAGATACACATTTAACAATAATAATAATACTAATATATTTATTTGGTATAAATCCAATGAAAGCGGAATTCAGCAAAGTAGACTTTAAATGCCTACCCACACTTGATATATGTTTATACATGGAAATTACCTGCAATAAGTGTTAAGCTTAATCTAGTAAATAGAAAATTTGCAACACAACAGCAGTTATTTGTTCACCCAACCACAAGGTTGGTAGTCCATGAAGAATAGATTCAGAGTTAGAGGATTGCAATAGTTCTAAGTACCTATTGATTGAAATATGAGCAGTATAAGCAAAACAACACTGAAACTTAGCTGACGAATGAGCAGGTATAGAGAGGTTGTTAACATATCTTAGATTTAATGAATGCACACCTGATCTAGGTAGTAGAATTTCAGATAAGCAAGCAACTTTGTGGTTATAACTTTGTATGCCAGTGATATCAGAGACATCTCCATTCTTCGTTCAAACTTTAGTATTTCTTAAAATTATAGTACGGTGTAATATGCTCTCTGCTTTGAACATTAAATGATTATCTAAAACAACATTTTGAATTACCTGAAATCTTTTTTTAGCTTGAGCAAAAAGAAATTCAAAATACACCGGATTGCAGAAATCTAAATGGCAAAGAATTAGGTGGTTACATAATTTTCATTTAACGTGCACATTTAGCTACAGTGCCGTCAAGCAAACATAGGACCTGGATAAAATGTTAACTAATTTTCAACAACAACATATGGATACAATCAGAAAGCAATTTGCTTCAAAGTATACTGCGGGAACAAAGCATTTTTAAGCAAATTTAAAATTCTATGGTGCGTTCCATATGTGCATTTAACAAATTGTTTTAAATTAAGGTGTGTGTTATGTCATGCCATTGTTAATCTTATAAAATTATTAAAGTATAAAAAATACAATAATGCCATTGATGTTGAATATTAACAACCTGACCTTACAAATATTTCAATTTGACAAATAAAAGTTTTCTGCTATAAGTGTACTTCTTAGCAGGCAGAGACACCAAGGACACATCTCCCAAGTCCTATATTTGCCTGGTAGCATAAAACGAATTTTTTTTGTTTTACATAATTCTCAAAGTTCAACTGCATGCCGATTATGACCCCAAGACCCTTAACATCTTTGCCAGCATTACTTTCAATAGGTTTACACGTGAGCCAACACATACAGAGGTAGCTTTTGTAGCATTTAGAATACGGCCATTAACCTTAGACCATCTGCTGACGGCAACACGAGGATAGTTGAATAGTTTAATTGCAGCGTTAATCATTGGAGGATTGCGCAAGATGTATAGTTGAACATTATTTACTGCAGCTTGGAAATTAAATACAGGGTAAATTACCAGTAAAAAAGGCAAAAAGCAACGATCCTAAAATGCTTCCTCAAGGTACACCATAAGACACAGAGAGGAAATTAGATAGGTTATTATTGATTTTGATCTGTCTTGTACATAATTAGAAAACCACTTAAGCGTGATTTCATTACAGCCATAATGGTGGAGCTTGGCTAATAACAATTCATTGCTAATGGTATCAAAAGCCTTAGCGAAGTCGAGTATAAACAGCAACGTTACTTTGCAGTCATCGATGGATTTGATAAAATCTGCAGTAATTTTAGTAAGAAAGAAACTGATAAACTGATAAACAGGTAATATTTTGGGTAAAATTACATATGCTGTACGTGTTTTCTACTGATGATGACCACTCAGTGGTCGAAATACGCAATACGTGTTACATTAAAAAAGAAAATTATGGCAAGCAGTGTTATACGTTTACATTAATATAACTAATATCACTGAAAAAACATTATATTTTGTACTAACTACCGTAAATGTAGGCACAATAGTATCGGATGACAGTTGTGTTCAACCATACTTCTAAGACCCCCCTGTTCCTTATTGTATTCAAAGTAAAGAAACAAAGTCTCCGGAAGTAGATATTTCTGAACTAGTTATATTTCACTAGTTATGGCAAAAATTAGATTGTGATACATTACATTTGATTTTCCTATTCCTCACCCGAAGACACTGCATTGGTCAGGAAACGAGTTTTTTTTAACTGGAAGTTTAGAATTTTGCTGTTCCTAGCAAGGCAGGGATCTTTAACGTGCGTGACAACACTCACACACGGGACCCACATTTTACTTCTCATCCGAAAGAGGGCGTGTTTTGTAAGAAGTGCTGGCCTAATATTTTTCAAGCCAACCGTGTCGGGATTCGAACTCGGGACTTTGCGCTCAGTAGTCACACGTATACTAACTGAGCTACGGAGCCGCATGTTAATAATACAACAAAACGTTTTGAACTTCAAAATTCCTCCGAGATACCCAAGTTTGAAGAATTTAAATTTTCTGTTGAACCAACTTGCTGTTTGAGAACTGATTGAGGTGATGTCAAAACAGGGAGGAAAGCTTCACATTAACCTTCTTATTTATTTATTTACTTAACGGGAAACCCCTTTTTACCAACACTTACAAATATTTACAATAGCATGTTATAGTAAAAAACAACACAAAACAAAAAACAAAAAGCATAAAAGCACATTCTAAAACATAAACAATTAATCTAAATGAACATTGATCTAATTTCTTGTAAACAACATTTTCCGCAAAGTACTACGGAAATTATTGATCGAAGGGCAGAACCAATCAAGTTGAGGAACCTTATCTGAATAAATTGCACATCGGTTAAGGTATGAATGGTAACCATAATTTGTGGTATGTATATAACGATGTATAAATGCAGTTGGAGTACCTCTGGTGACTCTATTGGGAACGTTGAAGTGTACTTGATGTAGAATTTCAGGACAGCAAATCAGGTAGTTTATAATTTTAAATAGAAAGCACAAGTCCAGAAAAAGATGTCTCTGTTGTATACTTAGGAGTTGGAGTTCATTCATCAAGTTGACAGTAGAGTAAGATGAACCGTACATGTTCCATTTGTAAGCAACGTACCGTAGAAACTTCTTTTGGACTTTCTCTATTTTATTAATATGAGTTTTATAATAAGGTGACCAGATAACAGACCCTATTCCAAGATACTCTGAACTAAGGATAAATACAGTAATTTAATGGTTTCATAGGAAAAGTTTCTAGAGTTTCTTTGTATAAAACCTAGCATCTGCAACGCTTTGGTTTGAACATAGGCAATATGTGAAATATATGAGAGCTTGGAGTCAATTACAACCCCAAGATCTTTGATTTTTACAACACGTGGAAGAATAACATTTTCTATAAAGTAATCCATATGATCTGTATTAGTTGCACGAGAGTAAGTGATCACATAACATTTATTAGTATTAAGAAAAAGCCTATTTAATTCACACCATACAACCAGCGAATCAAGATCAGCTTGAATTAATAAGTGATCACTTGCGTAAAAAATGGGTTTGTACAGCTTTAAATCATCAGCATATAACAGCAAGGAGCAGTATTTGAAGCAGCTGACAATGTCATTAATAAAAAGAAGAAATAATAGGGGCCCAAGGTGCGAACCTTGCGGTACTTCCGAATGCACAGTAAATTTGAATGATACAAATTGTTTGTATTTAACTGCCCGAACTCTGCCATAAAGATATGATGAAAGCCAGTTGTAGATGTTTTCTCCAAGACCAATCTTGTCTAATTTCTGCATCAGAAGATTTAAGTTCACTCGATCAAAGGCTTTAGAGAAGTCCGTGTAAATAGCCTCAACTTCTAGACCATTCTCCAAAGATTGTATAATTGAATTAGTGAATACTAGTAAATTTGTTGTGGTGGACTTGTGTTGCTGAAAACCATACTGGTTACAACTTATTATTTCTTTACAATTCCAGTATAGAAATTTTGAAATCAAGAAATCTAACAGTAGCAGATTGAGTACATATACTTCTATAAATAGATACATCCTCTTTGTCTCCGGCTTTAAATATAGGATTTATATAACTGAGTTTCCATTCTGAATTTGCCAAGAGACAAAGAAAGGTTTAATAAATCTGTTAATGGCGAACAGAGGCCATAAATGAATTTCTTTAATAAGATGGAAGGAATACAATCTGGACCAGGTAACTTGCAATGTTTTATATTGCATATAGCTTTAAAAACGTCACTTTTACTAAATTGTAAATTCTGTAAATTTAGTGATTGGGAGACAGTTGTGTCAGGTGGAACTATGTCTTCTAAATAATAAACTTGTGAAAAATATTCAGCAAATAAGTTCACTATACTCAAACCATCAGTGCCTTTGGTATTATTAAATTTCATTTGTTCAGGAATTCGGTTTGTATTTTTCAGATTGTTAATATGTGTCCAGAAGTTTCGAGGATTTGTTTGTATACTATGTTCTGTACATAGTATGTACTTCGAATAAAGCCGAGCACTGAGACGTTTGGCTAGGCTACGATAGACGATAAACCTGTGGTAAGACTCCAACTTATTTGACAATTTATAATGCTTATGAGCAACTTTTTCATGTATATAAGATTAATAAGTTCCTTACTGAACCAACTAGGAAATGTAAAGGGTTTAATAAGCTTCTTAGGAACATAGGATTCCAAACCATGTTAAAGTAAATAGTAGAAATGTTCAGTGGCATCATCAATATTCTTCATTGTTGTACAAAATGACCAATCAATTGTATTAAGGTAGTGGTTAAAGGATTCATAATCCACTTTATGAAAATCATATTTATATTCCTCATATAGTAGTAAAAGTTGCTCTTTTTCAATCAGTACTTCAAAAGTTAATGTTCTGTTGTGATAACTGTTATTCATTATTAATTCTATGGCTGGCAAAACATTCAGAATAGGAATGTTAGAAAAAACAAGATCCAAGAGTCGGTTGTTGTTATTATAAACCCTATTATGGTGTTTCAGATTAAGCAGAGAAGAAGAGGCAATTAAAGGTGCAGGTGCATCCCCATAGTTGCATAAGATAAATTCATTATTATTCCAGGTTGCTCGAGGTATATTAAAATCACCACAAAGAATTATTTTAGCATTAGGGTTATTAATACCGACCCCTTCAATAGCACTACAATAAGATTCGTAAATCTGAACTGTAGAGGAGGGAGGAATATATACACCCCCAATGATAACTAAGCAAACTATGCCATTGATAGCAATAAAGAGCTGTTCTACATCAAGTACCCTAGTTTTGGTTAATTGTGCAGAGAACGAGGACCGCACTAAAATAAGAACACCACCACCACGCATTTTAGTACTAGTATATTGGCTTTTATCAACACGGAAAATATTATATAAATCAGTTGTAAGTTCATTATCGCCGTAAATTGCATAAAGCCAAGTTTCGGTTATAACTAATACATCGTAATTATTACTAAGGATAATGCTATCTTTAAACTCACTTAAACGGGATCTAACACCGCCCACATTTTGATAGTACACAGTTAATTGAAAAAGGGGTAAATCTAGTTTTTTGTGTAATGTTTACGATTAGTCGGTACAATAGTAGATGTGTTATTTAAATATTTGATTGTCACTGCTTCCCCTATTTTTTGGCGTTCGCTAAGTTCACTTCTAAGCATTTGCAGATAATTTCTTTGTTGTGCAGTGGAATCAGCAGCAACACGAAAAGGTGTATTGACTAACTTTGCACTGTTTTTTAGAATAGAGCGGGCAATAGCACTGTCACTACAGATGACTTTCAAAGGCCTAGGTTTATCTCCTTTCTTCCCCAATCGAATGACGGCCACCGGAGCGACATCATAAATTTCTAATGTGTTTAATACGTGGGTAACAGCGGTTTTATCAATTTGTTGACGTTCAGATACATTAGCAGAGTTAGGTTCAGTAACATTAAAAAGTATAAAGTTCCTACTTCTACTAACCCTTTCATTGATTTCAAAGTAGAAAGATTCACAATTTGAGGAAAAATTTAGAGCTTCTAAACGTTTAACGGTTTCTTTAAGATCTTGAACTTTATTTTTCAAAATTTTACATTTTTAAATCATCATTGGAAAAAGTTTGATTGCTGTTGTGCAATCATCACAAAAAAAGAACAGGGATCTTGGTTTTTAGTTGCATAACTCGAATTTCTGATGATCCTAATTCAGTACATTTATCATGAAAAGGTGTACTACACGAATCACATATCAACATTGAGTCATTTTGACATGTGGTGTTACATTTTGAGCACAAATCCATAATATCCACTAATTTTCACAGCAGTGAGCCACTTAAAGAAGAAAGTAGATAATGAAGGCTACCATTTAAGTTATAAGCACTAATATAAACAAATAGTTTTATATGCATCAACAAAACATATTACATGTAACTTGCCATAATAACAAGTATTATCGCCACCTGTTCTACTAGATAATATGGTTATTCTAATGTTGAAATATAACTTATAAAGTCCTAATTATCACTTGTATACTTAAACCAAACTCCAAAATTTGTTTAACAAGAAAATCACTACAATTTAAGGAATAACTTGATATCACTTTTAAATAATATTAGAACTGGGAACCATTAAATTAAAGCTTTTATATGAGAGGCACATCTACATGCTGTCATGTGAGCTATTATTGAACTGACAATTTTTTTAATAAGTTTCTCTGGAATACGACGGGAAACAAGTCTTTTTTTTTGTAGTGCTTTGTGTCTAGTGACAGCCAAAAAATGTTCGCTTTATTCAGATTCACACACAATCTATCGCTGCAAAGATTTCTTAAGTTAGTCGACTGAAGAAAGTGACGTGCGCTGTTCGTCTTGTTTAACACCCAAGGTTATTGTGGCGTCGCATACTAATCCAGCAATTGCGAAAGGTAATAAATAATTTTTATCAATTTTTGTTACATTTGATGTGTTTTTTAATGTTTAGAATATTTGAAAGGCACTTGTTCAAAACTTCATGCTTTCTGAATACTTGCTGTGCTGAATTTTTTATTAATAAAGGATAAACTTAAATGTGTACACTAAATTTCAGATTTAACGTGAAGTAAACTTTATACTTAAAACAATTCAATTATTGTAATAATTCTCTGTTCATATAATCTAATTTTGAAGCAATTTAAGAAAACTTATACAATTGAAATAATTTTTACTCTTGAAATATTACTTGGTTTTTGTCAAAAACATTTTCTAAGAATTGTGAATACAAACAAAATGATTATAAAAGAATATTTTAATTTTTCAATGCATTGGTAAGTTGAACTACGTTCTATTTTTTTTCGTTCCTAGACAAAACATACTGTATTTATTTTGTATAGGTATGGTATCTTAGGTTTTAAAAAGCAAGACCATGGTTGGTGCTAAAAAGGTGTAGCACTGTTTGTTTTGTGTTGTCGTAGAGAAATCCAGTTTATGATATTCAATTATTGTGATTTATAGATCACGAACAGTGTTGTTAACATTTAACTTAATTATATGTATTTTTATTTCAGATTTAATTGGATAGTGTGTATGTATACTAGCTCAAGGTCCATCCACGAGCCGTCCTGGTCGTTTGTTCTGAGTAGTACTTCGGGATTCTACGTTTCTCCTTTGTTTCTGTTATAACTTTTGCGTGTCCCTAAATGCAGCGACTCCTTTTTCTCTTGATGAGAAGAGTAATTTCCAAGTTAGTCGCACATTGAACTCTGGGACGTCATTTTCGCAGTATCCCAGGTTCACCGCACTGGCGCCCACGCCCAACGCCCAACGGTATAACTAGTGAACCCGAAGTAAATGACAATTTTGCTTCAAATAAATAAATTTAATTATCTTTCTTCTTACTTAATGTTTGATCATTATAATATATTTGGAAGTATTGATAATATTACTATTTTGTTGACTATACATATTTTCTCGCCAATTAAAAATAATTGTAGTGGTTTATCAGTGTTTTCTTGTTTTAAATAATGGGTCTCGACATTTCTGTGTGAATGTTTACAAAGGCACCAGTTACAAAAACATATGTATAGGTATAATAACCCGATCGAGTTACATTTTTGCGGTCATAATAAAATTTGAAGTATATTCCTTACAAAATAAAATTGGCGACTGCTCTGTTATTGGGCGTGTGCCCATATCCCTACTGTCACACTTTTGGTGACTTTCAGTGTGTAATGCAGATTGAAAAATTACACGTCGAAATTTTTACAGATAAACAGCTTTAAATAACATTATATATGTAAAAAATTAATGTCATGGAATGCGAAATTATTAGACCAAATAACGGAGTATAGATGGAGGCAAGGCACGTGTAGAATTTTGACCGGGTTCTGTTAACAAACTAGGACTTCTCGAAAATATCAACCTACATAATTGATCATTTATACATATAAAACCGTAGTTTTGAAAGTTCCCTACAGGATTCATCAACCACATAAGAAATTCATTGCAATAATCCTTTAATAAGAAGGGAGTAAATAAAATCTATCTCTCCATTTACATGACTTTAACAATGTGGTATATCTGCAGATTAGTACTGCTCCTTTGGTCTCAAAAATCCTGAGCAGTATTTCATTTAATATAAATAATTGTTCATTAGTTATTGAGTAAAAAAGAACACAACTAAAATCTAACAGTATTCTTCTAAACTAGCGATACTAAATAAAACTCAATTGTACCTTGAAACTTTAGATAAGTGACTGTGAAGAATGCATTGTCGTTTCAGTTTGAAAGGAAAAAGCGTGCGTTAATATTTGAAGTCATGCCTGGATAATACGTCATAACGGCTTAGTGGTATAGACTTCACATTATTATAATGTTCCATGACTAGTTTCAAGTTATACATTTAAGAATTTAATAGATAGTACTACAGATGTATTCTCAAAATTTGAACAAAGCTGAAACGCAACAAGCTTATTTCCCTCATCAGGATATGAGGCTTTCGATGTCGATTTTGATACAAACTTCGTTTTCTGGTGTCATATATGTCACGCTGTTTACGCCGTTTTATATCGCTTGTAATGCAACTCTTTGAAAATCAAATATTGATTCCGAGATAAATATTTATTTGCCACAGTTCAATCCTACCGCTTTGAGGTAAAACATCATAATAGCAAACAAAATTTTTACAGCCTCAATAAAATTATTATGCGCTTTGTATGCAGAGTATTTTTGGAACACAACTCAATTCAGTTTGTTTTTCTACAAAAGAAAAAGTCTGGCGGGTTATGCATACTTAAAACTGTTGAACCTGCAACACCCCACACAAATTTCTAACAAATAGCAATCACATACGCGATAAAACATTTTGGTCGTCGAGAATACAAAGTAAGGTGACTGGGTTTACTGTATTTTCACGTTCTTGGTGGTTATTTATCGATTTTGTACCGTTTGAGATATGCAATGCTTTAAAAGTTATGTCAAAAGTGATCTGATTTTTTTCAAGTTTGTTCAGGCCCACGGAAAACTTTCTTTCGCATTATGTAAAATACCTTGGGAATTTGTAGGAAAGCATCAATAACGGAAGGGATTGAAACTGATTAATGGCTGTGCTGCACTCCTACACTATAGAGTTTTAGAGTTTCAGAAATGTTTGTAGGTAGAATACGTAAAGTTAACGAAAATCTGCCATTATTGCTCGAATTAGTTACAAACAGTTAGCTCAAGGTGTACGCTGATCAGAGATTCGTAAATATGATTGGGTCACCAAAAATGCAAACCCGAGTTAAGGAAATAATATATCTGCAATGATATATTAATTTTAATAAAAAGATTCAGTATTCAAATTGGCTCAAGGGAATAGTGCGAAATATATCGGAAGCAACGAAATTAAAAAAGAGAGGTAGAGGTAGACCTAGATTAGATTATTGCACACAGGTAGTGAAAGATGTGGGCCGTAGGAATTTCAGGGAAATGTGTAGGTTAGCTGAGATTAGAAATCAATGCACGTACGCGTTCAGAAAACAACGACGTGGCCCAAATAATTCTAAAGTTCAAGTTGGGTGATTTGGCCCGTACTTTACTACCGTTATAGTATTGAAACACAAATATTATAATGGACAAGAAAACGATAAACACAAAAAAACTATATTGGTATTAATCTATAACACCATAACATATTATAACAAGGTAATGTTATAATAAACTATATAAATAAAACTGTTGAGAAAATACATAAAAAAAAAATTAAAAGGAATAATATGAAAACATTAGGATAAGTAGAGATAATTCGTTAGTCTGTTATCATTAATGCATTAATGCGTCATTTATTAGTTTAGTTGCTTGGCCCAAACGATTAATAATTTAATCATTGTTGATATTATTTAGGATCTCATTCTCTACATTCACCAACATGAATGATTCGAGTCTATTATCAGACAAGGTATTCCTGAATCTGTTTTTAATGAGCTTTATAGTCGAAAAGAACCACTAAAAAGCTACCTGTGATATCGGTAAAGATACTGCATACTGATAGGCGAGTACTAATGTGAAATAAGCTCTCTTAAATAGATTGTATTTCAAAATTGCACAGTAGCAGCAAATGACGCAGCTCTGACATTTCTTAGTCTCTGTATATTGTTGATTTTAAACTACGCTTTGATGTTCTATTTACTTCTTCTTCTTTTTCTGCGTTTGATTCTATTGGGTATGAGTCGCTTGAATCTGCATCAAATCCAACAAAATCTACCTTTAGTTAATCTTGAATTATTAATTTAACAGTTTTCCAGTTGCCTGCAAAACTTGTTAAAACTTTTTTCAATTTTGCAGGAGTTGCAAAAGAGTCAAATTTTATAAACTGTTTTGGAAATACTATATAGTTCTCTAACAGTTTGCCTTTAGCGATTTCGTCAAAATTATTCGACTCTAGAATGTTCAAATCCCTACATAACTGGCGTTGATTGAGAATCTTTTGTTAATTGATTCTACTATTGTATCCATAATGACGTTAAAAAAATCAATCCCTGAATTTCTCTTTCTGACTTACTGGGACTTTATCGGAGTTATTCTCATCAAAAAATTTTTTTCTGTGGGCGAGTTTCAGTAAATGCATCTTGTTAGCAAATTCAAAATTTCTCTTTCAAAAGCGCGTTTAATCCATTCTACAAATTGATCTGCAGAAGTTTCAATTTCCATTATGTTTTTTTGCATTTCTTATAATTGTGTATAGAATTGTCAATAGAATTACATTTTAATAGATCTATTCATGCTGTCTGCATGTACCTCAACAGAGGGCCGGTTATAGAGAACAGTTTTAGAAATATCTGTGCAATTAGAACATTTTCATATTTTAGTAATTGTACCTTGTAATTTTCAGCAGTCGATCTTATATTCGGTTTAATTTTTGGTATATCTGTAATAAATAATGCTTTATCGAGTTCATTGTAACCACCAAAAATTTTTCTGATCGCTAAACTTCTTGACCACAAGCGGGTTTCTCCTATCAACTGGAGTTTCTTTGATTTAGGATTGTTGTTAGTATTTAACCAGTAACTCATACGTTGAAGAGACTCCCCGAAGTATACGGCTATTAAATTGAATAATGAAAAACGAAAACGATTCTGCTTTGATGTGAGATGTCTGTCAAAATAAGATTCAGAATATGCGGAAAACATCACATATGGGCAAGATGTGTATTTTCCTGGTTCATAAAAGCAGAAAATCTCGAATAACTTTCTTGCATATTAGCTGTCAGTAGAATCCGCAATACAATTTTTTTCATCCAGTCAATTTTTTTGCAATATATCATGAATCAAGGTATGAAATCCCTTTCCTGTACTATCGTGACAAGGAATAACTGCAAAAAGGCGTTTGTAAGTTTATCTTTTCTAAATATGTCTGAAATATACTCGAACAGGAAAGAGATAAATTTCTTTATTTTTATCGAACATACCTTATAACAACCGAGCATTGGTCTGCAACTGAAATATCTTGAGTGCTGTCTATTTCTATAGAAAAACATTGTGGCAACCGGAATCTTTGAAGGAATTTTTTTTGCATTAATTTCGTGATTATGGCAATGATTTAATTTATATTGTTTTTTGACAAAAATGTATAGAAATTTCCTGCTCGACGTCTAATTTCTCTCTTGTGATACGTTTTACTTCTTGCAAAAATGGTATCTAAATGTTTTTGCAAAACAACATCAAATTTAGACAAAAATAAGAAAATTTTTAAAAAATTTCATGATCTAATTTCTCATTTTTTTAAATGCAACTTCAGCTGCTGTGCCACGATAGGAGAGTCCTTGTTTGTCAATTAGTTCTATAATATCGGTAACAAAAAGCAAAACATGACGGTTATTTACAACTTTTTTGTTTCTTATGTCAACAATGTTTCCGAAAAGAAATTTTTCAATTGTTTGATTTCTGGTGTTGCTACGGTTTTTACAAAGCGTGCTAATAAAACAATTAGTGGCACATACTTTGCGGCACCACTAGCTGCAGTGCTTAGAAAATGTGGAATCTAAAAAACTGTATGCTTTCGGCTAACTTGGCTAGTACCCCAAGGTAGAGTTAGAGGTGTCTTGGGCTAAATTTGCTTGGTTGAACAGAAGAAAATGTATCTTAAATTGGGCGCCGCTGTATCTGCCACGTATTAACTAATTTTGAGTGTTTGGTACAGAAGACCCTTTCGTGTTTATTTATCGAAATTCTTGGAAACATACAGTATGACAACATATAGGGTATACCTTGTCTCAACCAATTAGATGTATTTCTCAACAAGACAAATATTTTAACACATGCACTTTTAAATTACACGACATAAAAAAGATCAACGTAATAACGCATCTATTTCATTTTTGAAGATTAAATATCTTTATATTAACAGCACTATAAAATTCGTATTCAACAATATCATCATATTATGTCGCACATTTTTAGTTTTCATTACTCAAACAGGATTTGTAACTAGTTTACACATTTACAAAATTTGTTATCTCAATCCATGATTTGTCAGATCTGGCATACCATTTACAGTTCATAAAATGAATTAGCTTAGATTTAAATGAGTGGTTTTTCTACTTTTATACAAAACAAATTCGTTACAAATCATTAGACAAAGATATATTTCAAAATAATTTCTTTAGCCCGGTCTCTTGTAAATGAGGGGTACAAACAAAAAAAAGCTCCAATTGTTACAAATTTTGAATAGGAATTAACTTAAGTTATTTTCTTTTAAGTAAATGTCTCAAACTAAAGAATTTAATTTTTAATTATAATTTCTGTTTCTCGAAAAGAATCCAATGATGGTATTTCTACTTCTAATTCGGTTAACGAGTGTATTGACATCTCAAGATTTTAGAAGTTGTTTAATACAACCGGTTTTTGATAAATTCCTTAATAAATTCAGCAACAACATAAATCACTAACCCTTAATAGAGAGTTGTAGATAGTCACCTAATAAACTACTTTTTAGTGGTGCAAAATTTTAGCTACGCTAAACCATAAACTTTATCGGCATTAGCGGCTCATTTTCGTGTAACAAAACAAACTACCTCAGACCAAGCAAGGTCTCTCAAGGAAAAATCGGTATCAAAATCCTTAAGCTTTACGCTTAAAAAACACGGAGTAAACAACTGCCTTACCTCTTAAGCTAATTTCACCATAAACGACTCTATTACAAGCTTCTCGGAGTATGGAGTTGGTGTGACAAAACTATCAAGGCGGTTCATAAGTAAGATTCACCCCGGAAAACCCTATGTACACGGAAATATACAAAGGAAGACATATGTATAACAAAACTAGAACGGACCACAGCGGTGTTTATAAAATAATCCGGAATACCTTGAAATATTTGAGAATAATATAGTATTTACCTACAATATCAAATGTTAAACGGCAGTTTTAAGCAATTACCTTGAAGTTTTGACAATAAGATTTTAATTTAATGCAATCCACCCGAAGCATGTAATTTGTTGCTGCAGTAAGGTATGGATTTTAACCTTGCAAATGAATTACGAGATTATATTAAAAATACAGATATATTTTTCTATAAAGTTTAATATGTACTGTCACAAGATCTATCAACAGTACCTTTCACATTTTTCTTAAACTACCGCATCAAAGTGCAGCATTATTTTTGATAAAGTTTATTAGGTACTGTCATAAAATCTAAAGATAATATTTTGAATAAAGTTCAATGCGATACTGTCATAATATCTAATATTAATGTTTTTCATAATTTTCAGTGTGCGATTGTATTTTTATAACGTTCTGAAAACGACAAGATTAAAATCTTAGTATAGCTAATTTTGGCTGACACATTTGAGAATTGGTTACCTTATAAATGTATATCTGGTTACTGTGCTTATCTAGGAAAGCTCCATTGCGCATTAATGTAACACATTCATAATAGATCTATTACTGCTTTTGTCATAACTTAAGTAAACGTAATGTTGTATTTAACCAAGAGAATATTCTTATGATTATTTTTAATATATGAAATGTAGATACTTGTGTTTGTGCTCCGGAAAAGAAAGAATTTAAGTTAATAGAAACCGTTAAATTTGTGAGGTTTTTATTTTTGCACAGGTTGTAATAGCTAACCTGAATTAAAACGTTAAGGAGTGACATATAAAATAAGCTCAAAGCCAAGACGTTGCAGTACAGTGTTTACTTGGGCAATTAATAAGTACTTTATATCTATACAAAGTGTCTTGTATTTTTGTTGTGTTAGATTTACGCTCTTCAGGTTTCTATACCCGCTTCTAAAAAGTCAGTTACATCTCAGTCATACGACAGTGTATAGTGGCGGCTTTTATGTCATCTATCGTTCATATATTTGACCCTACTAGTACATTTCCATCTTGTAATATATCACAGATCCCATCCCACGCTCAGACCTAATAAATCCACTATCCGATTTGTCAAATTAGAGTTTCTTACTCCTATTGGCCAAATATACTGAAATGTCGGTTACAAATTTGCAAAATCCAAAAAGCGCTTCTCCAATTCGTAATTAACAGTATTAAATATCTTTTGATTCTATTTCTTAAATTGACGTTCATATACCAGTTTACAAAATCATGCATATTCGCTTAAATTTTCCTTCTAATTAATTTAAAGTAGAATTGTACCGAAGAATTTTCCCTTTTTATTGTATATTACAATAATTACATTTAACAACTTTTGTATTAAATGCAAATTCTGCATGTTATTTTGGCTCTATAATTAACGTTACACTGCATATTTTTACTTGATTGACGTGAAATTATATTGTCGATCTCGTAATTCAACAGGAACGATTTACTGAACAAAATCGAATTGCCGAATGAATCTCTTTTATAAAGTTCTCTTTTGCATATAATTTATTTTGACTACGTCAGTTTTTCTAAATTGTAAGGGTTCCGTATGGAACCTAGTAGATCGTAATCGTGTGAGATTTCTGAGAATAATTATGTTTATTATCTCATTAGCGTCGAATTGCCGCAGTCGTTTGTCTTTTTCTAACATAACAAGGTTATTGTGGTGTCGCATCTATCCCGTAGTAATGCGAAAGATAATAAATAATTCTTATCGATTTTACGGAATTTTTATTTCGGCGGCTTCTTAGAATAAATGTTTATTTGTTAATTAGATATTTAAGTGGTTCTAAGTACAGATGACTCATTTTCTCTTGTGATCTCGTAGCTTTAAGAAAATTCTTTATTTAAAGTTGAATTTATCTTATACATAAGTCGATTTGGCTAATTAATTCAAGCTTTAATTGCTTTACCAACCGATTTTGCACATGCAAAAGACCCGTATCTTCATAACTGTAATAAAAGATTCGTTTTCACGGCAAACAAAAAGTGTTTTTAGTGCATATTTTTAAAATTAAAGTATTAGCTATTAACAATATTGTGAATGCTGTTTAAGTAAAATGTGTAAAGCTGGCACTATTCTATGCTATTTACAGCGAATAAAGAGCATATTTCATATATCGAAAATGTATTTTTATTATAATTAATAAGTGAAATTAAATGGCTCTGTATTTACTCTTGAAAATAATCGATTTGCATTCGCATGTAATGCGTTGATACGTTGTCTTTAAACGATTAATTATTTTTACATATACGGCTTAACTTACGGCTGTATTATCGATTTATTGGGGCTTTTAAATACACGGGAAGTGTGTTTTGCGTTCAATATTAATGGCTATGTATCCACAATACGCTTATTATACAGAGTAATTACTTTCACGCACGGAATTGCGTTTTTCGCTTTGCGTTTAAACGGCTAAAAAGTACCCTTCTAATATACAAGGTGTACCGATGAATTTTCGAAGATTTTTATTCTTTTCGGTTTCTTTTATATTTCAGTGGGCTTTGTGTCTAGAATTTGGGTTTTAATGACTTCTCGTGACCTTTTTATCATTTCAATACACACACGCGCGCGCGCACGCACGCGCGCACACACGTACGCACGGACGCACGCACGCACGCACGCACGCACGCACGCGCGCAGGCGCGCAGGCACGTACGCACGCACGCACGCACATACACGCGCGCGCGCGCGCACGCACGCACCCACATACACACACATATGGATTGTTCTCGTTGAAGTTTTTGAAAATTTATTTCGATTGTTACGATGCGTTCGCGTCGTGTCTTCACTATTGAAAATGCAATGCGATAAAATGGAAGAACCTCAAGTGATTATTGATGCGGTTCTAAATCTTTTACCAGCTAAATCAAGAAAGTTAAACGATGCAGCTAACAACCGCT
Organism: Platerodrilus igneus; assembly: GCA_036346225.1. Lineage (NCBI taxonomy): Eukaryota > Metazoa > Arthropoda > Insecta > Coleoptera > Lycidae > Platerodrilus > Platerodrilus igneus. The sequence continues at coordinate 1,631,184 of JARFIW010001011.1, read as the reverse complement.
GTAAAGAACGGTGTGCTGAAAGGAAAGCGCAATCTTATACCGAGAACTTCATGTTGGCATATTTTGATGAAAAATCAATAAGCTATAAATCTTCTACGTTATGGGTACAATATTTGATGGTAAGGTAATGTCTACTAGTTTACGACAACCTTGATGTAAGCAGGTATCCAAAATTAGTTGCTCTTTTAAAAAAGAAGTTGAACGGTTATCAAGGAAAAAATCTAAGGCTATATCGAGAGATCAAACTAAAAAGTTTTCGGTAGAATAAGATGTCAACCAGTATTTAATGATTAAGGTATGTAATTATACAGATACCATAAAAATTGTAAAATTTTATTCATTGTAGGTAGCCCTAATTATTGGAATTGCTGGTGCCTGCCGTTCGGAGGATTTCTCAATTACTACAATCGATCACATTAAAACAGGAAGTTCGTCTTTAATCATCACAGTACCAAACTCTAAAACCAAAACAGTAAGATTATTTTGGTTATCAATCAAAAACAAATAGTAGATTTTATGGGTTTATATCGCAAATGTGCTGCGCTTCGCTTGTTTCATTTTAATCTCCGTCGCTTTTTCTTATTTTACAAAGGAAGAAGATGTACATGCCAACCGTTGGGGAAGAATACATTTGATAAAACGCCAAGCATTATTGCGACCTATTTAAATTTACCAAACCCGTCAACATACACTGTCCACTGCTTGCGCAGGTCTTCAGCTACGTTACTTGCAGACTTTGGAGCTGATATTGCAACTATAAAGAGGTATGGAGGATGGAAGGCTACGATTGCGACCGAGGGCTATATTCAAGATTCTGTTAAAAATCAAACAAACAATGCAAATAAATTGCTAAATAGTGTCTCAAATACCTGTAATTTAAGTCGTAAAAGTGTTAGTTCAATTTCATATATCAAGGTTATAACAAGCGATATCCCTTCAAATATTACATGTTCTTTTGATAATTGTGGATTAGATTCATTAGTTGTAAATATGAATAAAGAATGAGTTTGTGTTTGTTACTTTTAAACTGTCAAAATAATAAAAACTCCTAGGAAGTTTTTCCTTATTTCCTTAGGGAGAAAATGTACTTCAGTAATGATTTTAACACCAAAGAAATTGATTTCTACTCTCGGTCGTGAAAAGACTAACATTTCTTATAAGATTAAAACAAATTACAATTTTTGATATTTTTTATAAGATTAAAAGAACATTCGATTCTTTTATGCCACCTGTTATATTATTATCCAAAATTTCATTATTGTGTTCCATGTATTCTCCTTGGTTAGCAAAGTTAAAATTATTTGTTAAATATTTCAACAAATCCACCTCTTTAAACATACAAGTAAAATCCAGATTCAATAGATAGAAATCTTCTTTTTTGAACTGGGCCAATATATCCATTAGTTTATCCTACAAATTATTTAACTTAGTATGTGTTAATTCAATCTTGCACGGGATAAATATCGGTAACCGTCCTCCTCCACCACCATCCTCTATTACTCTCCTTTACGCTCCTTCACCACCCTCTCCACCACCCACACTCTCCTCCAGCACCAACATTCACCATCCTCCTCCACCACTCTCCACCACTCTCCACCACCATTCTCTTCTACCAAACTCCACCACGGCCTTTCTCCAGCACCCTCCATCACCACCCTCCTTTGAGTTAGATTGGTTGATTTTTCTCTAGTCAACAAACATATGTTAACCTGTGCGAAAAGTTGATGTGTTAGGTCAGCAACATGAAGTGAGCAGTAGCAGGTGAGTAGTGGGAGGTTGTAAAGGGCAAAGACACAGTGATTAGGCTAATGTATGTTTATCTCTCATTCACCCATGTATAGTCTATATAGAGAGAATTACATTGAAAATCCCATCTGCCGCTAGTCTTTGTCTTATACATGTAACATCCTATCTGCCGCTTCTTTTGATAGAAGCTTGACATGTTCCATCTACTTCAGTAGGCTTGAGTACCTTACATGTGATTTTCCAATGCTCCACCCGAAGGTACTATATTGGCCAGGAAGCGAGTTTTTATTACCTGGAAAATTTGGAATTTTGCCGAACCCTTGCTGTTCCAAGCAAGGTAGGGATCTTTAACGTGCGTGATAACACTCACACACGGGACCTCCATTTTACCTCTCATCCGAACGAGGTGTCGGAATTCGAACCCGGGACCTTGGGCGTAGTAGTCACACACATACCACTACGCCACGGAGCCGTCAGGCTTGAGTACCGCAGGGCATTGTACAACGGTCAATCCTTTTCCCATACAATCTTTTCCAATTATTATTTGTGATTTAATGATTAGCGGTGTTATGTCTGGGATATTTCAACGTATGTTCTGTTTGTTTAAATACGCAGCATTGGTAATATATTGGGTGACTACAATACCTTTCTGTGGTAAAATTATAACGGTTATAGCTCTAGGGTTACCGGCAAGAACATAGAAACTCCTGAAGTTGCTTTTGACTTCTTTGTTATAAGTAAAGATTGAGTAAAGACCATTGTAATTGCTGCTATGTGAAATGGCGTTGACGGCTCGATATGCTTTATGTTATGATGAGACGAAGTCACCGTTTATTGTGCAGCGACATTTTGGAAGGCAATATAGCGGCATCGTTGCGTAGTGTACAAAGTTTAAAGAGTTGGAAAATGGTTTAGATAGTCCCCAAATAAGAAGATCATCTATGCAGAAAGACCGTGTTGAGGCCCTGTTGCCAGTATCTCTATAAAGCTCTTCCAAATTTAATCGTTGTGCATCTTTGGAACTAAAAATTCCTAGTTCCGTATTGCAGAAAATTCGACACAAAGGGCTGCAATTGCAAGCATAGGAAGTCCAGATAGATCATGCTTTCGAGCCACATAACGGCCCTCGTCATGCTGCCTTTGCAAATGGGATATTGCCCAGAATCGATCAGGGGTATTTTTTAGACGAACCTACCTTCTACATTTCCGGAGAAGTGATCATGCACAATGTGAGAATATGGGGTTCAAGAAATCCGCATGCTGTCAAAGAACATGTCAGAGATTTTCCAAAAGTGAATGCCTGATACAAATTTATGCACAAGGTCATTGGGCCCTTTTTACCCGAGCGTACAACAACAGCTATCACTTATATGGATATGATGCAACACTTTGTGACACGTCAACTGAATGTCATGCATCCTAGAATGATTTTCCAGCGAGATGGCGTACCACCACATTGGGGATTACTCGTTCAAGATTTCCTGGATGAATCGTTTCCTGATAGGTGAATTTGGCGCGGCGATCCTACACCCTGACTACCAAGATTGCCGGACATAACTCTTCCAAATTATTAATATGGAGCTTTCTGAAGAATAGAATGTATGCAGCACGCGTACCTGATATGGTACGTTGAAAATCAGGACAACTAATGTTGTAGCTAGTTTTACCCAACTTATGGAGTTAAATTAACTATCCGATGAAAGTTGTTCAATCAACATAATCAATAAAAGCTTAAAAAGTTTTTTTTCTTTTGCCAGTATCCTCAGACATGACAGTTTTTTCGTTATATATATTTGTAATCTTGGGAAAGCTATATGTTCACCCAGTACAAATTGAATACAGTGTCTTAACAAAATTAAATCATATCGATATTGGGGAGACAATTATTAATTCAACTAGATTTGTTGAATTGCCCGCCTCTTTTAATAAATTTATTAAACTCGTTCAATCGAATATATCAATACTTTCGTCCATAGAGTGAAGTAGGTTAGAGCAATGAAAAATCAATCTACGGAATTCAAATACTTCCAGTGTTGCTTGTGAAAGCATATCTATGATTATGTGAGAGATACGAATTTAATTTACCTACCCATAAGTTTCTAATGTATTATTACTTAAAAAGATATAAAATTTTTTAAACAAGATGTCTAAAATTAGTCTAATTAATTACCCTTTGTATAAGCTAAAGGTTCTGTAATTGTCAGGAGTAATATTTTTAGGAATAATGAAATTCTCGAATAACTAAACTAATTTGTGTGACGAGCGAAAAGTTTAACTTTGACTCGGCAAAAATTAGAAAGCGCGCTTAACTTTGTCATGAACAATCATAATTTTTTTATGTTTGAGATATATTAATACGTTGTTCGTGGTGGTAAGTTCTAGAAACTTCCACATATTTATTTATATATAGCAGTGTTATAACTTTGAACGTGTTCTTATGTTTCTTATGATTAATCGAAAAGCGTCAAGAGAATTCTCGATGTTTTTTCTGAGATGCCGGTGTCAACGTAAATTAAGTCTAAAATCGTCATGCAACGATTGCCTCAAAATTTTCTTTCCACATAGCTGCTGCTCGCACAAATCACGATTTTAAATCTCCCCGATAAACAAAAATAGGCTAAAACCAAAACAAACCTTGCAATTTTATGAAACAACTTTTTTGCAGCCGCAATTTCTAAACCGCGAGTACATTATTTGAAAAAGGAAGGTTTAAGCTGCTGCGGGGAATTTTCAGGGCAGATAATGGTCGGAAACACGCTTAGCTTTTAAGAACTTCATAAAACTTGTAACCTTATACGGTATGTTTTGAAATACTGTGTCAAACTTTAGCAACACTTTGCTTTTATTAAGCAAAGAGGAGAGTTTTGCATAAAGATAAGTTTGCAGACATCTCGTGTACGGTAAATATTCAAAGCGGCATTTATTTCAGTAAAAATTTCCTGTGCTGAGCTGAGAATGTTTCGCTCTTTCTTGCGATTTTAATAAAAAATGGCAGTTTTATGATGTTTGTATTTGATTTTGATGCATATTTTAAAGTTGAACACGCTTACGAGGAAGCAAATTATTTGGCTTATACCAAGCGTGTTTAGACATTGTAACGAAAACTCTTTTGCAAAACAACAGTTCTTTATTAGCAACTGATTATACAAGTCTTTTCAAGTTCTCGTAGCTGCAGTGATACTCTTAAAGCACCAACGGCAATTTATTTCCTGCTAACAGTACAAAGGTTTCCTATTATATGGTTAATATAGCTCTTTAATGCAAACTCTTGTAACCTGTCAATCAAGTACATTTAAAGGTGTCGCACCGCAGGGTGGCCATTAATCATTTTTTTGGTAACAAATGCATGCTCTACATTCTGATGTATTATTCTGGTCAAAGGCAGTCTAATCGGCGCTCGTTACAAAATATAAAACAAACAAGTTTAATTTATTTAACTGCTTTTATTTCTTTATGAAAAGTCTACCTTAGTCTAGTTCCCAATGCCATTACTACCAATTTTAAGGCACTTATCATATCGTACTACCTTATAGAGATCTAACACTTCATGAGCGAAACACTACAACCCTACCATTTTGATGTCATCATCATCGTCATAACGCTGACTGCCTAAATGCATTTTTAAGTGATGAAACACGTGATGGTCACTAGATGCCAGATCATGGTTATGCGGAGGATAATTAAGTTATTTCCAGCCACACGATATGATGATATCTTGGATCCGAAGTGCCACGTATCAATGAGCAATGTCATGCAGTGAAACAATTCCTGTACTGAGCATACCACGCCTTAATTTTGTATTGTACAACGCAGTTTAGTTAAGGTGTCACAATGTGTTTAGAAACTTATTGTGTCATTCATAGGCAAAAATCTACAAGCAACATCATCATCGTCAGGATCATCAATTTTATTTGCTGTTACGGTTCCTAGGCCACTGACCCACCCTAGTTGTAAATGCTAGAACAAAAGAATAAGAACTGCAATTTAATAAAGTAATACAGTTGTTTTTGATTTAATGCTTGCCCGTGATGCCGTTCAAAGTGTGAGATTTGATGTTGGTTGATGAATGTCAGCAGATGTTTTTGAAAGCTAAAATGTATGTGTGGGAGTGGGTGCACATTAGTAGAAAGTTACTGCCGCTAGAATGCGACGGAGGTTTGGTCAAGAAGATTTGATTTATAAGTAGGCTACGTTCTTGTGGGTGGAATGTGACTAGGAAGTTTATGTTTGGGATTGGAAAAAAGGGTTCTGCTATTAGTACTAGCTTGAAATTTAATTGGAGAGGGGGTGTGAGCGGGTATGAGTATATTAGGTGAAAGAGAATTTCTAAAGATTGGTTGTCACAGGGGCATGAGGGTGTTGGGGTCAGATGAAATTGATGGAGTTTTTGTCGAAGGTTGCAATGATCCGTCAGGAATTGTACTGTTGGCGGGTTGGATAGTGGAATATGAACAGACATGTTTGTGATATCGGAAAACATTCTATAGGTGTAGCTGCGGTGGAGGCTAAGGACAAGGGTTCTTGACAGGATCGTTTAAAAGTGTTGTATACGAGGGATTGTGTATCGGCTTTTGGAATGTTTTGATATTCATGTTGGAGTATGATTCTGTCATGGAGGGACATAGGTCGTTTTTTTGTTCGAATAAAGTAAATAAAAGTTACAATATTAAGAACAAACACAACATCGGTTATAAAACTGTGATATCAGTAAAGACTCCAAATTTATCTAACAAATACATAAAAGAAAAAAATCTCAATTACATTAGCGTAATTAGACATACCGAAATAATGGAAGTTGGTGAATATATGAGCCCAAAAGCGATTATGCCGATAACGGAACACACTCTTCTCTGGATACTAAAATCTAAGTCTCAACGCTGGTTTCACAGTCTGTATTGAACGACTTCGGAAGGGATTGAGGCTTGTCAAATGGCAGTGCGGAGTTCCTAGCTTTGTTTGTAAATCAGAGCACTTTCCTAGAACCAAGTAAGAAGATTTCTGTTTATCGAAATCGAGAATCATGCTTTCGGAAATATTTCTATAAGGATGAAGATGTGCTGATACACGAAGTACCCCTGCTACTTATGTTTATTGGATAGTAGAGCCAGGCAGCAGCATTACAAGGTAAATGATTGACTAACAAAGTCGTATGTCATCCAGGAATCCTTTATAGATTCATTAAACATCCTAGTTCCTTCTCTTCGTATAAAACTAGATCTGATGAAACAGTTTATTAAAGCTCTTGATAAGACGGGTAAATTTTTTGAATATTTATTAGCAATATTCTCTAGAGTTTCTGATGCAAAATTAAACGTGGGTGATTGATTGTTCTCAAATTTTGAAAATGTTCAGGAATAATGACATTATCAGTAAGATGAAATCGGGAGAAAGCAACTTGGCTAAGTTTTCGAGAATTTGCACAAAACTTCTTAGGAAACTAAAAAGTCTACAGAATAAAAAATAGTCGCCAAGATGATAATGAATCACGAGAGACGGTGATGCTTGAAGAACTTGAAGCTGCATTTCCTGCACTCCTATTTTGATGAGTTTCCCGAAAGCCTAGGATACTTTCGTTATGAACAGTGTGAACATTTTCGCCAAGATATTAAAGTTATTGGAAATCGTTGTCAAGTACGGTGGGTCGTTAAATTGCTGGCAGATTTTTGCTGGATGTTCAAAGGAGAAACACTTGGACGAAACAAGAAGCGTAAAAAAATTCTTTAGATAGATCTTTTGAAGAGAAAAGAACTCGATACAGTTTGACAAAAGAAAACAATTACAATAATGTACCTTCTATTAGCAGCTTTACTAAACAACCCTTTTAAGCGCTATACGATGTACAAATCCCGATCGTGCCACCTCGCCACAGTGTACACGCCAATGTCGACGGTACAATGATTTGAAGAACCAACGTTAGTTAAATAAACGTAAAACATATTATACAGTATGTTTCGGGTACTCTGACCAAAATATAACTTGTGCAAGGAAAGATGCAATGACCAGAGTTAAGCGATTATAAAAAAAACTTAGATATCAAGTTTTATGTTTCTAACATTAGTGGTTATTGAAGTTGTCTATTTAGTTATGGAATTAAATAGTTAAGTGGATTATTGGGCTATAGGGCTATAGGTCACGAATATAAAGTCAAATTTGCAAAATTCAAAACCGCGCATCAAATATAACGGTTGAATTTTTCTAATTTTAAAATTCTGAGTTTAGATTTGTATTCAATGACCCCAGAAAACCCATTGATATGAAGTTTCATTAAAATTCAATATTTTTTTTAAAATACATTTCCCATATTTGATCCGCCATTTTGTATTTCAAAAATTTGTCTTCAGATTCGTAATCAGCTTACCTAAAGACCCCTAAATACCAAGTATCATAAAAGTTTAATAATTTTTTTGAAATCAAACGCCACATTTGATCCGCCATTTTGAATTTCGAAAATTTTACTCCATATTCGTAATCAACAACCCCAAAACCCCTACATGCCAAGTTTCATTAAAGTTTAATAAAGACTATCACCATATCTAATTTGCCATTTTGAATTTTGAACATCTGACTTCAGATTCGTTATCATCTACCCCAACAACTCCTAGATACCAAGTTAGAAGCAAATCGGCCAATATTAGAGAAGTATGTTTGCAACATAAAATCTGCGTTGTTTTTTGAGGTTATGTCAAAAATCTGATGTGATGGTGTAAAATGGACATCGTATCAGGTTTTAGCGATCCCAAAAACATACAGTAAACAATGTCAGACGCTCAAATCAGAAAGACAAATTTTTCGTGTGGCTGTGTTATTTGTGCACTTTTGTCTGTTCTATAACTAAAGCGGTGTATTCTCAGTTAGGGATTTTAGTACAGAAACATTTTTGAATGCATTGAATAGATTTGTCGCGCGAAGACGTTTATGTAAACAAGTTTTCAGTGATAATGGGAAGCATTTTGTTGGGGCAAATAATGAATTAAAAATATATATTGATTGGGTGCGCGATACCGTTAGAAGTGTATAAATACGCAACTTTTTACTGAAAGATGAAATAACGTGGAACTTCATATTTCTTCAATCAGCCCATTTTGGCGTTTATGCGAAGTGAAAAGACGTTTGTGCGGTAAAATTATCAAATTTGACCTACAAGCAATTATATACGGTGCTCTGTCAGATGGAAGAGATTTTAAATGAAAGGTCTTTAATTGCAAACGATTACTTGGTTCTAACTCCAAACCATTTTTTTATTGGAAGTTCATTAGTCCACATACTTAAACAGACTGATAATATTAATGTTACCCCAGTGAATCGGTTAAAATCATTTCAATGATTACAAGCAATGGTTAATCACTTTTAGAAGCGATGGCAATCCGAATACTTTACATCAGTTCAGCACAGTAGTAAATTGAAATTATCAACACAACCGGATGTAAGTGGGTTCCGCGTCATCGTGAAGGACGAAAATACCCCAATTCTACAATGACGCCAGTTACATATCCCCAGTTAATAGGTATACGAATTTAAAAATAATTATTATGTCTTAAGAAATAGAATGTTAACCTGTATAATTGAAGGACACATTATAAAAGGCTAATGAAAGTTCCTATCAGACTTGAGCACGGAAGCAACTACTATGTATTCCAGACGCAACATGATACTGCAGGTGCAGGACACAATGAACTATAAGAAAGCAGTTTTTATAATTGCGATTACTAAGAAGTAATACATTGTATATTATCAAGAAGCAGCAGACGTGAAATCTGCATATCCCACAAGATGATGTGAGAGCAGGAATTACATAAATACCCTGAGGAGGCCCTGAGGGTAAGTCGGTCCCGAACTTCACAACTTTAGCATTGTTGGTTGTTCAAACTACTCACCAAAATTTTAATTATTAATTATTGATTTATTAACTTTAAGTATTTTTGTCAATTTCAGTTACTTAATGTTTAGTGAATATAAACGTTTAAGTTGTTGCAACAGAAATAAGTTATTTTTTGTAATTAAATAATTAAAAAATAAAAATGATAGAAGAGTTTTTGGCGACAAAACTTTTTAAAAAGAAGCTCTCAAATGCCCAAAACCTATCTGGCGTAGTCGAAACGAATTCTAGAAGGGCACTAGCAATTCCAAAATCGAAGAACTCGTGGCCGTGAACCTCAATTCTTTACTGGAACAAAAAACCAAACAATTGGACGAAATACAAAATCGACTAAGCCCAATAAAGAAGGAAAACTAATGGAACTGGCAATCAAACGTTTGTGAGTACCATACGTTCATTTTCCTAACCACATTCAATTGGATATTGATATTAGCAAGTAAGATTTGAAGCAAGAGAATTTTATATACGCATTTTATGCACAAGTTATTATTACATTTATTATCACAATTTGTTACTGAAACAATTTACTCAGAAAAGTCTGAACCTTATTATAACAAAGGTGTATAATTACACACAGTTCTTTGCACAATTTATGGCAGCAATTATTATTGAAATAATTTATTCATAAAATCTTATACTTGAAGAGATTATAAAGGTTTATTATTGCACACATTTATGTACAATTATTGCAGCAATTTAATGAAACAGTTATTCAGCAAAGTCTGAAACCTATGTACTTATAACCAAGGTTATTATAATTACATGCAATATACGTCGCGATTAATGATTATATAAATAGTTTTAGTACAAACTCGACTGAAAAAGTACAAATTAAATTTATAAAGATGAATACTGAAAACCTGAGACTGTGTTTAGATTCAATACCATTGTGCGACGGTAATCAAGCGCTATTAAGTATATTTATTACTGCTTGTAAAACATTTTTAAAGTCATTTTGTAAATAGGGCGACGTTGACCGCAACGTCTGCCTTTTACGCTTGATCCTGACTAAGTTAACAGGCAGAGCTTTGACCCTTATTGCAAGACGCGATGACCTAACAGAATGGGACGATTACAAACGGATATTGATAGCGTATTTCGGAGACCAACGTAATATTAAATTCCTTATCAAAGACTTAATAAACCTACGAATGGAAACTAGTCAATCACCATACCAATTTGGTATGCAAGGTCAAGACGTACGAAGTTTAATCCTAACCAAATTGAAACTCGAGAAACCCGACCAAAACATACGTTTAATAAAGACAAAGATGTACGACGAAATTCCGTTAGACACCTACATAAACGCGTTACCCGAACGATTATCGGATAAAATAAGACTTCAACACCCCCAAAATTTAGAAGAAGCAATGAACTTGATTATAAAAAAAGAAAACGTGATGTACTACAGAAGTAGAATTTATAATCCTAACGCAAATAAAAATTACTCACGAATTAAAACAATACAGCCCGCGAGACAGATACCAACACAACCCAAATTTGCATCATTCAACGCGCCAATAAATCATTCAAGCAGTAACAACCCAAAATTTAATTCTAACAATCAATTTCCACAATTTCCAAGATCAGCATTTAATTCGACCTTTTTGAAACCCACAAACGCAAATCGAACAGGGCAAATATTTGGCGCAAAATCTAACAGAAACGCACTCATGACGAGTAATAACAACAACCCAATAATTACTACAAACCAACCCCTATGGACACTTCTGCTGGTAACACTAGACAAAACACGAAAATATCGCAAATCAGACCTGACCATACACAAATCCGAAACTTCACTTCCGAGGAACTACTTCATCAAGAAATAGAAAATTTTAACAATCAAGACACAGATAATTATGCGAATCCAAGTAAAGACGATGAAACAAATAATTCAGAAAATTACGAATGCAATAACCCTTGTGAAAATTACGAAGAGCGCGATGAAGTAAATGCGTGCTCAAATTTTCAGTTGGACAGATTCAAATACGATCAGACGAAATAAATTTAAACAACATTAATCAACACATTTTACCCTATATAGAAATACCTCATGCCGAAATTAAATTACTAATCGATACAGGATCTTCAAAAACTTTAATTAGCCCCAAAACCATGCAGAAACATTACTTGGATTTTGTAGAAAGAGAACCTTTTAAAATCAAAACAGCACACAAAACGACATTGCACCAATTTATTGCAAACATACCTTTACCAAAAACCTTTAACGTAAAAATGAAACATAAATTTTGCATACTCGAATTTAACGATAAATAAGACGGATTAATAGGCATGTACCTTTTAAGAAAACTAGGAGCAAATATTGAAATAAAAACCAATTGTTAAGAACGAAACACGGACATATTCCAATTAAAATTCAAAACAGTAACATTCAAACCGATCAAAAATACACCATCAAACCTCGGACGAAACAGCAAGTAAGAATCTTAGTAAACTCAAAAAACAACATAGGAATTAAATCACTTATAACTCATAGTAAACTACCCTTTGAAGTAACAGAATCTAACATACTTATATTTGAAAAAATAGCCATAGTAAAAGGTTATATAAAGAATCATGAAATTGCGTTTTTAATAGAAATTCCCATTGTAGAGATTAATAATTACAATTATTATCATTTATTTGCTTTCCCTATGAAATTTACTAGCCAATATTAAGTTATTATCCCCAAAACCAAGTTTCATTTCCAGAATGAACTTAGATATGGTTCCACAAATGAAAAATGCAAAGAAGTAGCACCCAGCCAATACTCATGTCAATCATTAACGACGACAGCTATTCAAGCAGATAACCCTTGTGAAGTACAATTATTAAGATTCTCTAATCATTACGAGAATTGTGTGCCGAAACCAGTACAAGTTACAGACATGAAAATTCACAAAGTTACGGACAACAAATGGATTGCTGTATTTCCTCAAGAAGTAATAGCAACCGTCAATTGCAATCAAGACGAAAACAATTTAGCCTTAATTGGACGCAAAATTAAAAAGTGAAATTATTCGGGTATATCAAAACCCAACAGTGACGAAGAAATTTGCAAATCTACCCGAACTACAGTTCAAGATTTCTCAAACCGAAGACAACGAAATTATTAAAAAACCAATGCAACTAAAACATCTAGACTTAGACGATCTCATCCACGCAGTAAAATTAATGAACACTTATAAGGAACCTTAAGTGAGTTAAAAGTGCCAAAGATACAGTACGACAATATTAGTGTTTGGCCAATTTTATTGATCATTGTAATAATTTTATTAACTGTATAATTATTGTATAAAATGTACCTTAGATATAAAAATAAAGAAGCAAATGTGAACAAAGAAACTACAAATGAAACCTTAGAGACAATGAGTTGTAAAAGTTAACTACAACACTTAATTTTCATCTAAGTCGGGAGAAGTTACATATCCCCCAATTAATATGTCGACGAATTTAAATATAATTATTATGTCTTAAAAATAGAATGTTACCTTGTATAATTGAAGGACACATTATAAAAGGTTAATGAAAATTTATATCAGACGTAAGAACGGAAGTAACTACTTTGCATTCAAGACGCAACATGATACCTGCAGCTGCAAGACCCAATGAACTATAAGAAAACAGTTTTTATAATTAAGATTACTAAGAAGTAATACATTGTATATTATCAAGAAGCAGCAGACGTGAGATTTGAATTTCCCACAAGATGATGTGAGAGCAGGGATTACATAAGTACCCTGAGGCCGTGATGGTCAGTCAGTCTCGAACTTCATAACTTTAGTATTGTTGGTTGTTCAAGCTACTCACCATAATTTTAGTTATTAATTATTGATTTATTAACTTCAAGTATATTTGTCAATTTCAATTACTTAATGTTTAGTGAATATAAACGTCTAAGTTGTTGTAACAAAAATAAGTTTTTTTTTGAATTAAACAATTAAAAACAAAATTGATAGAAGAGTTTTTGGCGACAAAACTTTTTAAAAAGAAACTCCCAAACGCCCAAAACCTATTACGTCGTGCAAGGATAACTGCTTTACATGTTCGTGAAGATAAAGGGGTGCATGTAGCGAGTGTGAAAATGTGCAAAATCCAAAGTGTTTTCACTGCCCATGGAACAGAATACTGCTTCATTTTGACTACTTTTGTACATAATTACTGCTAGGATTAAGCAAAGCGTTTGATTTTATGTCACAAATTGTAAGATTATAAGTTGTATGTTAGAATGTGTTGAAAGCTACAGCTGTTCAAGGCGAGCTCTAAGTTAAATTTGTAATTTACTTTGTGAACGTTGAGTCATATAGAAGGTGGTTGTTTGCGTCGCTCCCACCCTGAGCAAGCTCTCTATTTAGGTAGATGCGCATATAACCAAGTGCTCTTGTTTGTGATTACCACTTGTTGCGGTTACAATGTAGGTATCATTACTTATTATTAATTTTTCTTTTGATACAGTCGTTCTTTGATAAACATAATAAGTATGTATATTAAGTAAACACAGTCCACATATGCAGAAAATAAATCATCATGCGTAGATATACGGGGCCACAGTCTTGTCAAAATAGCTACGCAACCACAATGTTCAACAACTCCTAAGAAAATAATACTTAAAGCATACCGAATGTCATCTCCTATGTGTGTGAAATTGCGATTCAGCAGAAGTGAAAATGATTTAAAAGCAAGCAATGTATCTTTCAAAGTCGGAAATCTTTTATTCTTATTTTCTTCCTTCACAATGATGCATCTGATCTTGCCATTTTTCGCGTTCTCTGTTATTTAGATTTCCAATTTACAAGCCAACTTAGGACGGTCCTTTCCTTCATTAGCGTATTGGAATGGTTTTGTCCTCAGTTTCATTAAAAGAAATTTTTACATTTGTCTATATAAAAGCATATTCATTGCTTTCCCTACTTCAATGTTATTTACATTTACTTCAAATTTAGGTTACAAGCTAACTGGTAGAATTATTCGAATTGACAAAAATCCACATATGAGTGTTGCGGTGCTCGTTTGGCCCAGCTCAAATGGTAGTACTGACTCTTGTACTTGTTTCGTAACACATTTCATTACAAACAGACGATGCAAATTGGGCGCCGTCTATAAAACATAAAATCGTTTTAAAATTTATTTTATAATTTTACATAGCGCCTTTGAAAGTTTACACTATTTTAGAAACAACTTCCGACTACAATCAAATTCTTGTACAAAATTTGCACATGCAATCTGTCAACCTCCTAGTGCATTTATAAAGCCGAATTACTGCTGATTTCGATTTCAACGATTTTTATAGGATATAAACTAAAAATTTAAATGTGTACGTCCAAATTTCCCAACGTACGAACGGTTAAAGCGCCCAGAGATAATAGGTGTAGTGTTGAATGCACAAAATTACACATACATGTTCTATCTAGTTCACGCTGGAATGGTTCTGAATTAATTAATTATGCATATGAAACCAGCAGTAAAAACTGTCCTGTCTAACAAATTTGCAGCTAACAGTTAATATGTACGAGATAATTTAAACGGATAATACCCTATGAGCAAAAATACAATCCCTAAAACAAAGTCAGTGAGCTGTGTACGAATATCAATAAAAGAGATGTCAAGATTTACTGACAGGTCCAATTTTCAGCTTTGATATTGCTTAGCAAACGAAATTTTGTCAGCCTTAGGTTTTGCGTGCTTTGACACGACATCAAATGCAGTTTAAACATATCTATTGTGTGGACATAATAGTTAGTAAATGTGATTTAATCTCTTCAAAGTGTTTGCGGCCACGTCTTTATGTGCGTGAAGTTAACCTTACACTTTCTAATTTTATATTTTTGTTGATTGTGCCAGAATGCACTTTGTTGGTGCCTTATTATGCAATAAATCCCATCACAAACGTATTCAAGGTAGATAAAAAAACGAAGTTGAATTTTAAGTTCTATTTAATTGTATTATTGTATTGAGCTACGTTTGTACTATCTTGAGCCACAAACGAGACATCGATGCCTTTAGTAACAACGAAGTAATTAAATAAAAACCATATCATTTTATTTCCACACTTGGGACAAATTACATATCCAGCTTCTGTATAGTAGATAAAATGTATTGAAATTTAATTATAAAGTAACAAATAATAATATTGAACATATATTTATTAAACTTCTACGATTGGTACTGAGACGTACTAGTCGAGTATAGCAAAAGTTCGCACATGTATTCCTCAAAAAGCGCATTGGTGAAAAACTAATCTATTGGAAGTGGTGCTAATTGAAAAACGGTTTGATATTTTTGAATTTCTGAAAACTGTACTGCAATATACTAGCGAAATGCAATATTTTTACCTCCTGACAGAATATTGTTATACCAATAGGCACCACAGCACAGGCAACAGTTTGCAAGCTGGGCATAATCCTGTAGGCACTTGGAGGTCTAGGTAGTTTGATATTGAAAATGTATTTAAACATGTTTGACCTTTAGAAATCGTTAGTCACATGATCACTATATCAGTTGACTTTGGTCGCCATCTATGAAAATTGTTACCTCTTCAAAATTATTTTTCCTGCATGTTTTTTACTACAGGAATAGAGTTAGAAACTCGAGTTTTGCACCAACGTTGCACTTTATATCATTACACTACTTGGTAAAACACTGGCATGAACTATTTTAAAACGGCTTCCTGGCGCCATTGACCTTTTCACGACTTTATATTATGACTTCACTTCAAACAGACGCAGAGTGACCATTTTTGTTATAAACTCAGATTTACAGGGTCCAGCAACCCAATGCAAGTATGTTTAGTGAACAATATTTAGGATTTAGACCGTTGTAATTACCCCATATTAAGCTATTCTATTAATGCGATTTATAGGTTGACGGTGTGATTGGTTTATGACGCAATACACACACGCGCGCGCTCGCACACACGTACATGCACATATGTGTGTATGTGTGCGCGCGCGCTCTGGTTGCACTACACTTCTGGCATTTTGTGTGTGCCCTATCCTGTACACGGGAACGTTCCAAAATTATGGCTTTCACACGGAATGCCACCAATTATGAATTGAATTCTATAATTTTTTTTCGGTTTAAAAGGCTTTGAAGTTAAGTTACAATGTTGCGTTATGCAGTATTTACACAGAGCAATTTTCATTTTTGTAAAAGAAAGAAGCACTTTCAGAGCGTGTGCTTATGATGCTATAATAAAGGATTTCAAGATGTGTATACTCCAGAATATATTGTGACATTAAAATATGAAGCTTTGCTGGTTGCATACACTTATCCTACATTGAATTTACGGAAATATTGCAATGTTGCCGCATTACACTTTACTGCTTAATCGGAGCTGCCTACCAAACTCAATGTGATTATTCTCTTCTATAATACATACTAACAGATTGATTATACCGCAGATCTTAATTTCATGCTTCATGCGAAATATGTAAATTAACGTCTCACGATTTCGAAAATGCTCATTACATATTAAAAAAAAGAATTTTTTTAATTAATATTTAAATTTATTGCATGACTCTGGAGTAGCAATAAAAGTATTAGAAATTTTTTGTCGATTAGTTCCGATTTAATAAAAATAATGTGGGACCAACTGATTTTTATTTATTTATTTATTTAGGAAGGTTATGCTTGATGAAGCGAGAATTACTAAAAACTAATTTTATTATTTAAAAATTTTTTTATCAGGAGTACTCATACCAATTTAATTACAGGAATAATGCAAACACATTTACTCCTAGCGAGAATAATCACCTTGAATGAAGTAACTTTAATTTCTGATTTAATAAATACCTATCAGCATTCTCTAATTATCCATTTAACGCATTAATAATTATAAAAATCAGTTGGGCCAATGTTACAGGAACTTTCTGTACTTTGTACGGCATAATTCATAAATATAGTGCAGAAAATCTTTTTCTGATGTGATACAGAGGGCAGGAGTACTACAAAGTATAAGTTAAATATAATTTGACGGGACTAGCATTGGCCTTTAGAGGTCGCGGAGTTTACAAAAGACTGATCTCGGAGGGAAGAAGTTGAGAATTAGAAATTAAACGTAAATGGAGGCAGGAAAAGTACCAAACTTGTATATTGAAATTTCTGTCAACAATTGAATAATTATTTCTATAAAATGTGTACGATTACTAGTCGGAAAATGTGATGTTTTATAAATATTTATACAAAGCTTCTTGTTTAGACAATATTTATACATTTATACAAAGCTTTTTGTAAAGACAAATAAGATAATTTTATTTAATGTTAAGCTATTTATTAGAGAAACTTCTACCTATAGAAAATTTCATGAAAACTTATATGTTCACCCAGTTAGGTAGTAAACAATAATAAATATTCATGAGCATATTCTAACTATATGTTAGATAAACAAAAAAGGCAAAATACTGTTGTGAATACTCACATAGATAATTTAGATATTATTAAGAGAATAAGACAATATTTTGTTGAGAATACACACTTAGATAATTTAAATGTTTACAAAAAGTAGGTTATAATATTACTATCGTTGACGTTAAACAGAATCACAGCAAAACTCATACCGGAAGCAAGAAACATCCCCGTAGTTTGTTTTGAGTTCCACCTGGCGTTCAGCAGGAAAAGCATCTGCCGCTATCAAACGAAGTCTTCAACTTTCTAAATAGACGAACATCTGGTCTACCAAATAGTTGCAATTAAAAGTTATTTGTATTATTAGTTTGAAGATAAGTTTGCGTTACTATTTAGGAATAAAACATTGTAGTATATATATTCGAATTAATATTTTCGAAGTAAAGTTTAGTAGTAGATACTTCGGGAGTAGATATTTTTAAAGGTGAGGTATTTTGGATTAATATTTCCGAGGCAAAAGTATATTTTGAAGTAGATGTTTTTGAAGCATAATATTTTGCTCAATATTTTCGAGGCAAAATGTTTTTTAGACCATGCCAAAATCAATTGTGTTACCAATTGATAAAGCACATGGTTCCGTGAAACACGCCAATAATTAATCTATTTTCATGTTACCATCTTTTATTTAAAAGACACGTCCAACTAGGCAAATTTCCATCTTACATGTGGCGTAAGATTTCCTATAATATTATTTTTAT
Source organism: Platerodrilus igneus (assembly GCA_036346225.1). NCBI lineage: Eukaryota > Metazoa > Arthropoda > Insecta > Coleoptera > Lycidae > Platerodrilus > Platerodrilus igneus. Next base: position 1,612,458 of record JARFIW010001011.1, on the reverse strand, counting down.
TAGAAACATTATGCTTTTAGATAGAAAATACATACCATAGTTAAACTCGTAGCAATTTCAAGACGATTCAATGTAGATACGTCTGCAATTGCAGACTTTCAGATAACAAAAGCGAACTTTAAATACATTTTTCTGATAACCACAAAACAGGGAGGAGAAATCTTTGAGATGTAAATGAAAAGAAAAATAGATAGATGACATTTCTGGCATAGGTTTAGAACTACACTAGTTGTGTTTTGAAAGAAGAATACACCAATCAGAAAGTCACAGTGGACGTATTTATTTATACAACGTAGATACATAACAAATTCGCGATTTAATATAATAATCTCTGTATCTAGTTTTATTTTCTAGTACAAGAATAAACGTAAATGTTTTTAAAGAAAGCTAAACAAAAGTATTTTATAAAGTGCAAAGCACGTTGTAACATTGTCAGGCTTCGGCCAATTGGTATGGTACAACACGTTAAATTTAACAAGGTCTTAAAATTATATACTACATGACTACTATGATATTTGCAGGATCATTGTAGCTAAGAAAATTATCAACACAGCAAAACCGCTACTAGCCAACAACCAACCGTGCATATTGGGTAACAAATTGCTGTGTCGTGAGATATATTGATTACGTATTGGTTGAACAAGATAGAATGAATGATAAACAACTTCCCTTTAATCCACATACCCTTTAAGAATTGAATTTTATACCAACAGCACCTATCATTGTTTATAAACGTAAATGTGTTTCATTATACTGGTGACGTTTAGATTTTATTATTGAATTATGTATTAAGGAATGTAATGTTTTTAGCTAAAATATTATAATGGATTTATTAATAATATTGCAACATATATATATATATATATATATATATATATATATATATATATATATATATAATTATCATTTTGTCCTTGTCATATCAATACGGAATTGAATTGAGCATTAAAAAATGTAATATCTTTAGCAGTTATATTATGTCTGTTGCTCTCACACACATTATAGTTGCGTAAGGAGATGATTGATTACTCTTTTTAGAATTGGTAGTTAAATACCGAATATAATAATATATGATTTTAAGTAGGTGAAGCTTCTTGACAAAATTTGTGAAATCTCAGTATAATAAATTCATAATAATTACAAGTGTTCGTCATTAGCATCACAAGTAAAACAATATGTTAGCTCTATGACTGAGTGGGTATAACGGATATTTCCACGTATTTGCATGAAAGATTGGGTTTTAGATACCTCATTTGATTCCTGCTTGGGTCAACTTTTTTCCGATAGTCAGGAAAGATGGCGGATAACAAAATGTGTTAAAGTGATAATCGTGACGTTAGATGTTGAGGTTTGACGGCCATCTTGTGATCTCATAATGGTCTAGCGGAAGGACGTTGACGTCCAGTGGTCCAGCGGAAGGAAGCGAAGGTCCAGTGGTCCATGCCGGAAGTTAAAAAATGTCTAGTTGAAGAAAACTATTAGACACTGATGATTTAAAATGACAATAAAATTACAGTGCTGATTTTCCTTAAGGAGGACGCTATTCCCTCCTTATGAGGATTAACATTAAAGTCGTACTTTCACATTTTTCTAACCCCCACTGGTCGATAGAATCCGTCAAAGAATCTGGTGAATCGGTTGTCAACTCAGAAAAAGAAAACGGGTTTTGGTAGTTCAAATCGTTGAAAACTTTATTGATAGTCTTTTACCACAGTTCTCCTCTCTACTGTCTTCGTTTAGATACAATTTCTAAATATCGCGTCAAAGACCCGACACCAGCAGGAGGGATACAAAATCCATTTACAAATATTATGAAACACCTGCAAACTACTTCTTTTGAAAGGGCAATACCCGCAATCGTGAATAACACTAAACTCCCAAATCTTTTCGCAAATTCTCTACATCTATCGATTTAGAAGGCATCCTAAAGACAAATCACGCTACAGTCGCATATTCCGAAAAACATTCGGCGTTATTACTCAAACGACACCGCATTACGGAATTATTAATCACTCAAATTCACCAAAAATTTTCCATCCAGGCATTAGGATTACGACTAATCTTTAGCAGCAACAGTTTTGGATAATTTCTTCTAAAAATGCAATCCGCCATTATTTAGCATGTTCTAAAATGGTAATGCCCACTGGATAATTTGCTCAAATATAAAATCAAACGATTGAAACCGTTTAGTTGTGTTGGTACAGACTATGCGGGACCACTTACAATTAAATCCAGTCGTGTACGAAATGCATAAAGTTTGAAGGTCTAAATTTGCTTATTTGTGTGTTTTGCTACTATAGCGGTACACATTGAACATGTATCACATTTAGCCAGCGATGCCTTTCTGGTAGACTTGCGCCGTTTTATTGCTCGCCGCGGGCGATGCAATCTTAGTTTTAGCGATTGCGGAATAAATTTTAAAGGAGCCAATCCCATCTTAGTAAAAGTTATCAAAAATTTTGCTGAACAACAAAATATTAAATGGTCATTCAACCCACTCTTTTTGCTTCACTTTTGGGAATTGTGGGAAGGTGGCACTAAATCTGTGAGGACGCCCTCACTCGAATTGTTAAGCCAAGTCCTCATTTACGATGAGTTAAATACAACCCTAATTCAAATAGTCATTATTTAACTCTAGGCCCCTTTATAGCTTAAATAATGGCCCTAATTACTTGCAGCCACTTACACCTGCGCATTTGTTAATCATGGAACAACTAACGGCGCTTCCAGATAACGACTTACAGAATTTCAAAATTTCTCGTTTATCTCATTGGCAACTTGTGCAATGTCTTCATTAAAACTTTTGGCACAAGCGACATAAAGAATACTTACACGTCTCTATCAGAGGAATAAATGGAATAATTTTAATAAGTTAAATAATGATTTACACGACACACATGCGCTTGTTAAAAATGATCTTTCTCCGTTTCTACGGAGTTTAGGAGGAATTATTAATACATTTCCTGGGCCAGATGGCTTTGTGCACGTTGCAGACGTCAAAACTGTGCAAGGCATAATTAGACGTCCAATTGCAAAATTATGTCCTCCCCCAAACCTGAAAGTGGTAGTTAGGTTGTATCGCTACGTTAGTTTTACAGTTTCCTATTCTTTGGTCACCTAACTTTAATTGAGCACATTATACTTTAACATTTTTCTCTATTAAAAATAAAATAAAAAAATACCTCTTTTTATGGTGTTTTGGTGGGCGGTACTTATGCGCCCATTTTACTTATTGATCATTATAGTACTTTACTTCTTTTTCGTTCCCACTAATATAAATTGAAACTGGCTGCCGTTAAGTTCTCGTTTTTCTACCTTTGAATAGAATCATTTCTTACGCCCTAAGGTGCAACCCTTAAAAGAGGAAATGGAAAGGATCAAGACATAAAAACTCCATTACAGGACAAAGCAGTTTCTTCCTTCTTGCTTCTCTTGAAGTTACTACGTTCTCGCTAATTGAACTCTTCATGTTTAAAAATATGTAACAATAGAAAGAACAGTAGTGTTTTGTGCTAAGTTATAAATTAACCCTTAAATCGTGCAGTGCGGTTACGAGTAATCGTCCGATTGAAGATATATTCAAGATGAGAATTCCTTCACCAATTAACATACGAAGTTAGTAGGCCACTCTCTTTATTATCCTTAAAATTGGCGACATCCCTACTTCAGTTGTACAAAACAAACTCCATTTGGTCATCGTTACTCCTAGTTTTCTACATTTTATTTACATTAAATTTAAACGTTATCAACTTATTAAGTCTTTCATTTCCCTGCACACAGGTCGGTCTTCACAAACGCCCCATTGCGTTATAGGTCAGTTTAGAACACGAACCATAAGTCGCCTTCAGGTCGACTTAACACACTGCATGAACTTTGTTGCAAATGTAGGAAACGAAACATGCCAGTAGGTAGACCATCAATATCAAATTATGGTTCATGATCGTTGTTATTTTCTCGTGGAAACCTTGGATATTATTCCGTGTCCCCTATAATTTTTACCGAGTGATTAAGTGCCAATTTCAATTATTTTATGCTTTCTAATCCATCGTCTCCTTTTCACTTCATATTATATCAATACCAATTTCTGTCAATTAAACTTGAGAGCCTCTGATCTAATTCGCGCAAATATAATATGCTAGTAAATCGTAATGCTTTATAACTGTCAATAGCCTTCTGGTTGCTTCTTTATTGTTGAATGTATCAACCGTCATTTTAGATATGTAACGCAATTTGGCAATTACTCAGTTTAATTTATCACTTGGTTTGATCAGGTTAATTACAACTTTAACATACTTTAACAGAAATCTCAGTAGCTGCAAAATTTATAGACAGCCAGGTTGTATTTGATGGATTTAAGACTAAACTTGAAAACCACTTTTTGTACTAAATCGTACGAAGTAGTGTACAAAAGTCATCACTGTTCATAAACAATTAATCCCATTTGTCTATACTAATTTAGTATGAGCTTTAGACAGTAATCAGACATTATATTTTATTTCGGCGTGACGGAAATAGCGTCATTGTATCTATTAAATTTGCATACCATTAAACAAAAAACTAAAGCAAGCACAAGTTTTGGATAGTTTTACAATATTATTGCTCTATTTAAACCGACCTAATCAATACCGAACATAATGCAGTAGAATATATCAATAATAAACTGATTTAATACCCTTGACGTATCACACGCCATATGCACAGCAGTTCCGGACTACGAGTTTAGTCTAGATTTTGATTGCATTTCTGGCCACGCAATTGTAATATACTGCAAACCCAGATGTTGCCAAGATAATTTCTATCAAACCATTCACCTTCATAATTTTTTGTTATTATATCGTGGTAAATTCAGTGTCATTAAATTAATTTTAAATACACCTTTCAAGCAAGATTTCCCTTAGTAAATTCAATGAGCCGTTAAAAAATTTCGGTTTGCGGGTTGCTGTAAATTCTGACCTGCATGTTAAATTACGTTACGCTCGAAGAAGGTATGCGATTGCTGCATGGAAATTAATCATTCTTAAAAACGCATATCTAGATTAGTTACCTGCCTTGTCTTTAGAATATATTATTCAATAATTCTTGTAATAAAAATTCATAAGGCGTTTGGGGTTTTCTTTCCAGTTTTAGATCAAGAATGAAATATAGGAAAGGTGTGATCGACATATTACTAACTTTCATGATGTTTCATGCATTTTGCAATGGCTGCGGAATATGAAACATTCAGGATATAGAAGTTAACAAAATTGTGCCATGAACGCTAGCCAATTCCAATTCTACAAACGTGAAGAAATTGAAACCTGAGATGTATTAGAATACCTTCTTTTCCATCTTCGGGTGATACTAATTTACATATATATTTTACTAAATGCTATTTCAGAACTAGTTTACTTTAGCATATATAGTGATCTGCGTAGTCAGCTAGAACGATATTAGCTGAGTAAGTTGTAATATTCATTATATGTAAAAATGAGAACAAGAACTATCAAAACAAATACGATTTTTGGCTACAACATTCGGCGATATCTGTGGAAAGCAACTTCATTTAAAAGATAAAAATGCTCGTGATTATGATCACTTAGTTAGTGTTCGTTAGCAATTATAAGAGGTCTGCAGTATAAAAATTGCAGTGTTGGGTTTCAAGACCCTCACTCAATTCTAATATTTTATTTAATCTCAGCGAATACTTTCGATTCAACGAATTGCTATTGATTTAGAAGATCGTGTAGATGAACCGCCAGTAACTATGAAATGACAAAATACGTTCATGACAACTTGGTTAAGTGCAGATATATAAAGAGTTTTTGTTTTATAAGTTCATCTTTATAAATATTTGGTTCTTATCGAAACACAAACCCATTGCTCTAAAATAGATTAATTGATTTGTATCAAGAACAATTTAAGTTATTTGCGCCAAAAACCTATACACCTATGACTTCACTGAACTTTTTTTAAGAAATTTTATTACACACAGTTTCTATTCAACAAGAGTTCTGCAATACCTTACAAACTAAATCAATTACAATGAAATATGTCACGGTAATTTTGGGGTAAGTCTACAAGACAGCGTTTCTAGGAGAATACGGTGACACAGCTGCTACGGGTGGCTCAAATGAATTACTAAATCTAATACACAAAGTACATATCTCATAAAATACTAATACACAAGCTAACTATGATCCCACAATAATAACAATCTATAGGCATGGAAGCGGTAGGAATTCTAAAGCATTAGAATCTCTACACAAGTGCAAGCTATGCAAATCTTCTCTCTAATAAAGGAAGGAGTCACGTGTAAATACTTTCGCACCGGTTAGTTTATAATTTAAAATCTCCCTGATGGGAATACATAAATAGCCTTTCTCCGCTAAGCTACCAAAGGGTCAGTGTTCCGTCCAATCCTGTGTATATTCATTTAGTTTATATTACTACTATAAAATTTACGTTTATTTGTTAATAGTAATATCTGCTATTTCTTTTAATTCTTGATAAATCCTGTCCGCTTCACTTTCAATGTTCTATCTTGTTTGCCATATATGTTGGGTGACTGCGCGCCCTAGCACAGTCCATTGTCACCGCTTGAACAATAATTTTCTGTTTCGGAGGTCAGTCCCCGTATAGGACTACCTCACCATCATTTTGTTTTCGACCTTATTTAAGATCGGTTTGACGCAGCTCTAACTTCTTTTCTATTCTGTGCCAGTCTAAAACGTTCTACATTCCCTTCGCAATTCTAAATTTCTAGTAATTTGACTAATATAGCTTGGTCTAGGTCTTCCTATACTCTTCTATCTTTTTCTTATATACCTGGCTCTATATAGACATTAGCAACTTGATGGTTGTTAAAAATCTCCAACATGTTTACATGATTCCCATTTATAAGGATATGAAATATTAACTGATTATCCCCTCCAAAAAAGGAAAAGTGTTAAAATATATGTTATGGTAAGGCTTAAGCAGCGAATCGCTGCCAACATGCCAGACCGCTAACTAATTGTGAGCTATGTCATGGTGACATTTAGTTAACTGATTTTTATTTATTTATTTATTTTTTTGTTTTCGGAATTACTTAAGGTCGGTTTGACGCAGCTATAAATTCTTTTCTATTCTGAGCTAGTCTAAAAAGGTCTACATACCCATCACAACCTAAATCTTTAATAATTTGACTAATATAGCTTTGTGTAAACCTTCCTACTCTATTTTTATTTGGTAGTCTATAATCTATGACCTTACTAAATAGTCCCTCATGTATTAACTGGTGCCCTATCATTCTATCTTTCCTGACCTTTAATTGTTTCCACATACAGGGTTCCTCACCTATCCTTCTATAAACTTCCTCATTTGTTGCTCTATATGTCCAACTAATCTTTAACATTATTCTATAACACCAAGTTTCAAAGGCTTTTATCTTATTCTTATCTACCTCTTTAATTGCCCAAGTCTCTTCATACGTACGACTTTAAGAAACTTTTTCTATTATCTAAACTAATACTATTAGCTATTAGTAAGTTTTCTTCTTTAGAAACATTTTTCTAGCTTGAGCTATTCTAGCTACTATATCCCTTCTGCTACGTCCGTCCTTTGTAATTATACTACCTAAATAGCAAAATTCATCTACCTCCTCTAACTCAGTATTACCTATTTTTAATTTTGGTTTAGAACTAGGCTGTAACTCACTTGTCATTATCTTTGTCTTTCCTGAGTTAATTCTCATACTATAGTTACTCTGTAGTATCTCATCTAAAATATTTAAAAACTCTCCTAACTCTTTTCTAGACTCTGCTATAATGGCTATATTATCTGCAAAACGAAACATGTCTACTTTCTGTCCCTATATACACTAATACATATCTCTTTTCTCTCTCTCTAGCTAAGTTTAAAGCTTCCTCAATATAAACATTAAAAATCAAGGGAGATAATATACAGCCCTGTCTAACACCATTTCTAAGCTTAGCTTCCTGTTCTATTTCATCAAATCTAATTACTACGCTTTGGTTTTTATATAGATTGTAAATAATTTTTCTATCCCTATGAGAGATTCCTATTTTCGCAAAACACTGAACATAACAATCTAATTAACCCTATCAAATGCTTTTTCTAAATGTACAAACGCAATAAGAGTCTTTTTGTTTTTTTGTAACCTTTTTTCGATAATTACCCTAATCATTAATATTGGTTCTCTAGTCCCTCTGTCTTTACGAAAACCATATTGGTCTTCACCTAAATAATTCTCAGTCAAAGCTTCTACTCCATTTTTAATTATTTTTGTTAGTATTTTGGAAGCGTGGGAAGTTAAACTAACCGTTCTAAAATTCTCACACCTATCGGCTCCTGACTTTTTTGGGATTGGGATAATAATATTTTTTCGAAATCTATTGGGACCTCACCTGTGTCATATATTACTTTTACTAGTTAATATAATCTGTCTAAAGTTTTCTGACTTGCATATTTTATTAATTCTGCGGGTATATCGTCTATCCCTGGCGCTTTATTTAGTTTAAGATCCTTAACAGCTCTATCAAATTCCTCTCTTAATATTGAGAACCCTATTTTTACATTCTCTTCTTGGTCGTTCTCTAACTCATCCATATTGTTTCCCTTATATAAATCTTCTAAATATCTTTTCCATCTATCTGTTACCTCAACTTTATTTGTTAGAAGCCCATTATTCTCGTCTTTAATACCATTATATTTTTTCCTATCTTCCCCGAAAAACTTTTTAACTGCCCTGTAAGCCCTGTCTTTCTTACCTACTCTCAAATCATCTTGTATTCCCTAGCTTTTCTACCCTCATGTACTATCTTATTTCTAACTCTATTATATTTTTGCTTACTTTCAATATCCAATTCTCTGAAAGGTTTAAGCTTTCTTCTATTCTCTATTAAATCTAATATTTTTTTTGTATAAAACATAATAAATGTGTCTTAAAACAAGCTGTCTGCTTCTGGTATCATCTTAAAGGATTTGTAAGTGAGCACTGTGCTCGCCAACGGACTGGATACTAGATGGAATAATTTAAGTAGACTGTAACATTAAGTGCAATAAAGCATCTTAGCACTGCGACTTACAACATTTTCTATCGATAGAAACACATTGTATAGAATAATCTCTTTCACACACAGCTCAGTCTGTATTTATATCGATATAGAACAATGGGGGAAGTAACATGTTATCGTTTTATATCAATGCCACCTGCAAAAGTCTATTTTCTAGACAGCAACCGCCAAATATTCCTAGAACAATAACCAATTAACTAAAACAGAAGGCCTCGATATACTATAATGACTTCCACTGAATTTTGTTGTCCGCATGAGAACCACGTCTGTTTTAAGTAATTTTGTAACCCTCCCTATAGCATTATGGCGTACAATATATAACATATTGTTTTCAATGTTGCCTAACTATTATAGAAACGACAACGATGTATTATATCGAACTATAATTGCGAGAATAAAATTAATTGAGGGAACAATTTATTGGGCGAGTTCAACACTTGCCTGATAACAAAATAGAATTTGTCAGTACCATTACACGCTATTATATTTTTACTATGCGCACTTTAACGAATTTATAAAGCGACGTTGTATAACGTTTTAGTCGATGTTTGCTTCTTTCAACGAATTTATAACACGAAGTTTCTAGTCTTCTAACGAACCTATTAAAAGCACTTGAACGATAAGCAAATATTTCAGGGAATTTATTAACTGTTGTAAAATATATTCCAAGTATACTATTGTACTAAATATTTATAGGACGTTTTAAATAGGTATTCGTTTCAATCGAACTTGTTAAATGATAGTTCGTATTAGTTGAAATAGCATAAAAAGATTAAAGTCGTTTAGATTAGAATCGTTAGGAGGCGCTAATTAAAAATAACTAAAACAAGGTAGTTGGAAATTCAAATTTACATGAAGGATGCAGAAATAGATCGATTTCGGAAATTTAACGTAACATATGTAATGCTTAACCTTAGGCAAAAATTCAATACTAGAGTTTATTACCTGTGGGTTTTCAGTAAGCTAACAATAGACATCACAGTGAACTATAATTTCTTATTCGCTTTTGCTTAAGCAGCACTTGTGTTCGAGTTACAAAATACAACGCTACTAGCCTATGCGTAACAACATACAGTGCACTCACTAGTTAATTTTGAATATCTTAAAGTGCTAGAACACTCAGAAAGCTGAAACTTGAACGTAATATAGAGCTACTCACTGCACAATAAGAAACATAAATAAAGTTGGCAAAAAATTTAAATAAGTAATCAAGGGTACACAGAAGGTATACGAAGTGGCTTCTCGCTAGTCAGTGAAGCAATACGGGATTCATCTGAACTCTTCGAATATCCTGCTAAACAGGCGTAGAAATGTACCAATATGCAGAAACCTCTTAACTGAAATACAGTGGGTGGCCCAGTACTTCCATAAACCATAGACGTAAAAACTCAACGTAATGTTCAATACCAAGCTACACACAACCCTACAGGAGCCCTCTGAAAGGTGATTCTACAGGTACTAGAAGGTCTCGCAAAGGTGGGACAGCTAAATACAATACAACACAAATATGGCAGTATCACCTATAAATACTGAAGCATAAAAATCGATGGGATCCTGTGGAACTACAATGGGAGGTTACAAATTTATATCACAACGGAGTCGAAAATACTACCGCCAAATCATGAATCAAAACGTAGATACTCTAACTATACTAACTGTAGCTATTAAAATCTTATTATAAAAGTGATGCTTGCAGCAGCATATAGCACCTCGCCTTCACCATCGGACGGTTCAGCCATAAGAGATCTCTAGGTTTGATAGCAAACCGTGACTACCACACCCAGATTAAAGTTACCAACATAACTAATACGAAATATACCAGATACCATAAAGATCTGATTAAGGAAAATAATATCGATTAAAGTAAATGTTAAAATATACAGAGCCAGCGATTTTAAGTAATTCCGTGCAATTACTCATACGTATTTATTTTTTTTTATTATTTCTCTAATCAGTTGTTATAAGTACCAATGGCGTTACGAATTAATTTTAAATTTCCCAAAAGTAACAATTTTAAAGTTTCACAGTCTACCTTAGTGTGATGCAGGAGAGCGTTCCTGTGAAAGACATAATAAAAAATAAAAATTAGGTAAAATGGTTGAAATATAAAACTACTTAAAAAATACTACTAACCTTAGAAGGCTTTACTAACTGTCAAAATTACTGGGCGCCAAACTGTCATGACCTAGTAATTTCGGCGATATATTTGCTACCCGGAAAACGGTTAGTCCGGATAGCTTTCCTTGCTTTCGATTCTAAACTCGTCTTATTAGTTGCCATCTTTTGAACCAGACTTAACAACACTTCCTCGCTTTTTATTCAATTACAGAAATTCTCGAAATAACAATTTCTCTGTAATATGACTTCACCGTTGGTCGTAACTGAATATTTTCTCACAATGCTCATCTTTACCTATCTCATATCTATCTGTAAATAAAATTTCATCTCACTTTAGACTGTATTAATAGTAAACTTCAAAACATATCACTACACATCCATTAACTGTAAAAAAAAACAAAACCTAGTATAACCTCCATTGGCTAGGTATTATTAACAAAACTGAAGAAACTTTAAACTGAAAGTAATACTATCATTGTACCATACTAGATTCCTAAATTGCCCTATACGACATTATGTAAATCCCAATTACTTGGAAATGACGAACAACTTACTTTGAAGTATCTAGCATAATCTCAGCTTCTGTTTTCACCATGAAATTTACACACCTAAATTTACTAGCAATACATCTTGCAACTAAACTTTGCGTTTCACTTAATACGCAAGTTTTGCACTTTGAAAGTTTCAAATTTCCTTTCTAAATATTTTATCCTTTTACGTAAATAGCTAATTCTGTCGTTATACGAATCAATTATAATTGTATTTATAAGTTCGCATTTACATAATTTTCAAGCGTCAAACAAAATACAATAAAAAATGCGCGGAGCAGTACTCACAATTTGTAAGCTAAAGGTTTCCAGATTAGCTCCACCGATGGACTAATTATTTCCACGACACATTAAGACTCCGCATTTCTGTGATTTAACTAACATAAGTTGATGAGTAAAACTTTGCTTTTCACTCTTTCACTTCACAACCAAATCGCGATTTAAATCCACGTAACACGTGTTTGAAGATCCTGGTCAATTCATCTAGCAAAGTTCAATACAATTTGCAACCGGATTGAGGATCTTGACCTCTTAACGTAGACGTTCCCGTCCGTTACCCTAAAATCATATTTTTGTTTTTGTCCCAGTTAGCTACTTTGCCCATGGCCAATCGCCTGTACACGTCCGTTGTTATCGACGCATAATTGTATACTTGTCCAGCTTTCTTCATAACAATCGCTATATTTTTAAGCTGCTTCTCTTGGGTTAAAATTCCGCATTCCATTCACATACAATATAATTATTTTAAATCCTTAGTAGGGTCAATTGAGAAGTGAAAACAATCATTAATTTTATAGTATTTTATGTGTTTGTGGTTTTTGAGGTTTATTGAATCCCACGTGAATCGATATAATACTAATGTAGACAATAATGTCTTTGATTTAACTTTTTTTGAAATAGTCCTTTTCTAAACTGTAAATTACCCGAATTTCTACGACATTTTTAAGGGTATTTTTTTACTGTCGTTTTTAAACTAGCTAAAAGTGATACATGATTTCCTATATACCAATATATGCATAATTATTTTGTAAATGTTACACAGTTTTAGGCATGCTGTCTGATAATTTACACATATCTGACCCAGTTAGAACAATATCGGTGTTTTGAGTTTAGATTTGGGGATTGGATGTGGGTATGTTTTTCTTGTGTGTTGCCCGTGCGTGTGTATGTGCGTATGTGCGTGCTTGCGTGTGTGCGCGTGCGTGAAGTGTGTGCGCTCTAGAATGTGCCCGTGTATGTATGCGTGTGCCGTTTTTGGCGTTTATACCACGTAAGTTGATGATGGGAAGCAATACCTACAAATTCAGATAACGTTCTTAATAAAAGAATAAATTTGGTGCCGATTAAAAGACGTAACAATAACATAAAAGTTTTGAAAAAATAGAATAGAAAAAAGTCTCTTTGTACGAGAGCTCTTATGCACAAAAAACTTGAATCATCAGGTTTCTAAACCGCAGCAATCCTTGCGATACCAGGAAACGAAAATAAATAGCACACCAATTTTTAGGCTACATCATCTGAGCGCGCAATTATATTCGCAACAAAATTAGTCGGAGGGTATCAAACTCAAGTACTTAGAACTAAGCAGTTAATTCACTATAAAACTAAATACAAAGTTATTTCTTTTATTATTACTTAGCTATGCATACACATTTTCATCAATACCTTCAAGGTATTCTTTTAAGTTTAACAAAATACACACTGGTTTTTAACAAGATAAAGACAAAATAGGTTGCAACAGTAAAAACGTTAAGTTATCAAATGAGCCAGTACTACTGCATTAACGATACATAATTTCCTAATCCTATCCTACCAAATACAAAATTAGAAAACAGGTTAGCTCTTTTCGTTTTCAATAAATCTTACCTTTAGTCATAAATACCAAAGACGTTTAGAACATTAATAGGTAAGATAAATTCCCAAAGATATTTTTTAAGAGAAAGATATATTGAGAGTTTATTTGCTTTGCAGCAACGGTAAGATAAGGTTACATCTCAAAAATAATTTCAGAGGAAAGGATAGATACCTACCTATTTATTGTTTAGAGTATTGTTTAGATAAGATAAGACCTTAAAGACAATTTTAATGAGAAAGATAAGCAAGTAATAAACCATTAACGGTTTGAGACATTAATCAGCTAAGATAATATCTTTGAGATATTTTACAGGAAAAATATAACTAATTAAGCATTGATAGTTTTATATATTAATTAGATAAAATAAGGTTACCAAGATATTTTCAAAGAAAAATATGTACATAAAACATTTATGGTTTAACCTATTAATAAGATAGATAATGTCTTCGAGAAAAAAATCAAAGAAAAATATAACACAAAATTATTTTGGTTTGGATGCCCTACACTTGGTAAAGCGCACCGCACCCCTACAAATATACATAACAGAAAGGGACTTCCAACGAAGTAGAGTGATCCCGTGAAATTCTAAAAAAGGATTTTTAATCATGCGCTCCAAAAGGGGAAGTTTCGTGGAAAGGCACTCGTTCATACTAAGAGCATGAAGGAACAGGTAGAGATGGGAATGAAATCTCTGAGCCCCTGCGTCGTTTAAGAGAGAATCATCCGACTATATTAGATTTTCCAATGCTCCACCCGACGGTACTACATTGTCCAGGATGCGAGTTTTTTTTTACCTGAAAATTTGGAATTCTGCCGAACCCTTACTGTTCTAGGCAAGGTAAGAATTTTAACATGTGTGACAACACACACACTGGACCTTCATTTTACCTCTCATTCAATCCAGGCATATTTTTATTAAATATGCCCACCTAATATATTTCAAGGGGTCCGTGTCAGGAACCAAGCCTGGGATCTTGGGTTCAGTAGTCACACGGAGTCGAGAGAGAATAAGACGCACCCCAGTTCAAATAACAAATTCACTCTCAGCGGCTTTACGTAATTTCAGCAGAAGATAGTGGCGATACACAACTAGACGGATATCCGCCACGTCCACGGCCCAATATCGTGAAGAAACAGCCCTCTAACTATGCAGCGACCTAGAAGGTAAAAGAAGAATAAAAGATATGAAAAGTTAAAAGAGGGAGAATGGAGTTTCATAGCAACCAGATACAAGAGAGAAGCGGAAAGACTCGCATTGCTCAACAGAATAGAAAAAGTGATGCATTTCGAAGCACTAATTTACCAACCAAAATGTGGTCAGTAGCTGTAGTGGGGAAGTACCATTCTTATGTGATGGACTGTTTATCTCGGGACTAAGGCAGGTTCAACGAATGAAATAAAATAAGGTTAAAACGGAGACAGAAGGATAAGAAAAAGTAGAGTTTTTAGGATAAATATTCTGAAAGGGTAGAGAGTAGAGAATGTGTCCATTAAAACAGATAGGATTGAAAAACCACCTGCAACGTTAGCGATAAGAAAAACCCTATTATTCCAACCTCGTAATTAAAAACAACTAAGCTCCAAATGAAGCCTAGACAGATCATCTCCCTACCGAACGCAACCACTGCTATAAGAAAATCAGACAAAGGTAACACAACCAACTTAAGTATACTCATATGGTAATTTCAAAGACAAGTAGCTACCTTACATGTAATTTTCAAATGCTCCACCCGAAGGTACTACATTGGCCAGAAAGCGAGTCTTTTTTACTTAGAAAATTTGGAATTTTGCCGAACCCTTGCTGTTCCAAGCAAGGTAGGGATCTTTAACGTGCTTGACAACACTCACACACGGGACCTCCATTTAACCTCTCAATCGAACGAGGGCGTAATTTTTGTAAAAAATGCTCACCTGCCATTTTTCAAGCAGTCGGCCGTGTCGGGATGCGAACCCAGGACCTTAGGATCCGTAGTCTTAAGCTTACTACATTGATCCACGACACGCCTAACAAGTAGCTACTGCAGACATAATTATACAATAGACAGCTAATTGAGGATAGAAATACGAAAATGTTTAGCACACCAAAAAGGTTTAATACTGAAAACGACAAAGACAACAACCCCTCACCAAGACGTTCAGGAAAAACAGAAAAAAAGTACTAGCGTCCCTACGATATAAAAATGGTTGATAACGGAATTTGTAACAAAAGATTGAAATATTTGCAAATAGATATTTTTTATAGTCGCAACTGTGGAAATTAACTTTTACCACAGAGGCTTACGTTGCAATCCTATATGTAGTCAAAAGTAAAAGTAGTAACCCGTGATCAGCTAGTACAAGTCGCAAAATTTCGCTGAGTTGTGTAACGAAAGATATGTCAACCACGATGAAATGCGTTGAGTTATATAATAATAATACGAATAATAACCAGATAAAAAGAGAAATTTATTGAAATGTGTTGCTTACTGAACACTGCTATGTATAACAAGAATATACAGGGCATACCAATATTAGGTTTGTCCGTTTGAGGTTAGTTTCCTGTTTTTGCTTCCAAGTATTTTAACGTACGGCCTAAGCATTACATCAGTTAGGTTTATTTAATTGTAATTTAAAGTAAAAAAGCTGTTTATGAGTCATTTCCATTCTTATAAAAGCGTACTAATTTATTTGTGATAATCTTTCAATTAAGATATGCCAGTATTGCCCTTTTTTGTGTATTGCCACTTTTCCAGAAATCGGTGTCCAATGCTAATGTTGATTTATTAGGTGCAAAGATGTGTACTGCATATACAACTTGATTACGATTTTGGCCAACATATTTATATGACCAAAATGTAAAATCTGTAATTCCCTTTTGGTGCAAAGATAAAAAATTTAACAGACAGCTCGATACTTTATTCAATTGGCGTTTTCTTCTCCCTTATACCATATATAGCAATTCAATTTTGGGTTCGAAATAGAAGGCACGTGTTGCGTTTCAAAATACAACGAAACGTATAAATACAAATGTGGCGGGTTATGTATCAGCCATTTCTCTACCACTGAGGAATTATTACACACTACGTCCGGCATAACTGAGTGTCGTTTTTTAAGTAAAAACAGATAGCGCATCGTGTTCGCGCAACGTGTCAAGTAACACCGATTTAATATCAGCTACTTTCGTCTGTGTCCCCACTACTTAGCAACTACGTTTTAATTCAATGTATGTGTTAGTTGTTTGGTACCAGAAATCACCCTTGATTGTTGTTCAGTAACTTGGAGTCGTTTATTCCGTACTTTAGAATATTATCCAGTGACTTGAGTGTTAAGCAGCAACGTAGAACGTTAAGCAGCAACTTAGGTTATTTATTTAGTATCTTAGAGTGTTAATCAGCAGCTTAGATAACTACTTCGTGCCCTAAATTAATAAAATTGCAAAAAATTTTGTTCAAATTAATTATTTCTATACATACGTTTATATCAACGGCAAAATTCTGTATAGATTTATTACAGCACGCACGCTCTACTGTTTATAGCACTTGAAATTATAAATTTTTTTTCAACTTTCACGAAATTCTATTCACGTAACAATTTTCTTTCAAAATAGCACAGTCGGCGCGTAAATTATAAAATGCTCCTCCTTTATGGGCTTCGTTAGTTTTATAGAATCAAATTCCTTCTCGAATATTCCACGCGTTCTCATTGGTTAACAGAACGTGTAAAAGGTGTTACAATTATGGGTTATATCTGCAACCTGTTGGGTTTTGTTAAATATTGCATTTTATAAACGTTCTAAATTGCACGTACATCGGAACTTTCTAGCGGGACTTGATTAGCAAATGGTATTTTATGTACGTTTGAAATCGCACGTATTACTGTCGCCTCTAATATCCATACTTCATTTAAATATGCTGGTTTTATTAAATATTACATTTTGTATATGTTCTAAATTGCACACGTACATGGGAATTTTCTAGCGAGACTTGATTAACAAATGGTATTTTATATACGTTCGAAATTGTACGTATTACCGTCGTTTCTAATATCCATACTTCTTTACGCAAATGCGTTTAGATTGAAAAAATATTCATTTCTCGTTTGTTCTTCTTCGAATATGTTGAATTTGTATTTATTTTGAGCTTAAGAATGTTTTAAAATGCTCTAAGATGATTGAATTGCTTCCGCCATTATTTATTTTAATGAATGTAACGAAGTAATTACGGAATGAGCTTTCTTTAATTAATTGTAGGTTGTTATTGATTTTATACAGGGCGATTTGTATTTGCTTTTCTATTATGGATGAATTATGTACAATTTTGAGTTTTAATGTTTGGTTTTGTGGTTTTTATGATATTTACATGAGATATTCCTCCTTTGTGACCATATATGACCTTAAATAATCTTATAATCATAGCAATATATATATATATATATATATATATATATATATATATATATATATATATATATATACCTAACACATGTGCAAGAAGCTTGCTTGATTGTAATTGAATATCTGCAAGTTTCATCAACTCAAGTTTTTTCTTTGTATGTTATTTTGTAAAACTCTGTTTATATTGTCTCTTGTATACATTGTAGTTATTCGAAATTATGCAGATGTATTATTAAATGAAGTATTTTTAATGTACAAAAGTTTTCTTAATATGTTATGAGAAATGCATTGAACTTTATTTGGCGGCTCTTAAAATCTTTCAACTATATTTTACAAAAATAAAATGCTTCTAAATTCATTATTTTTTATAGAACTCCTATTTATTGCAGTAGCTTTTTAAACACTATTATACTGAAATCAAAATTAAAGAGGATGCTTTAATAATAAGTTGTCGGTTTTAAATTACTTTCCCCCTTCATCATCTGATTTAATTTCTCAACGCCCAAACATTACAGTCAATCTGAACGACCAAATCTCTTCAGAGAAGGGTTGATTGGACGATTTATTAAAACATATGCTTTACTACTAACAAGCTTCTTCAAAATTTACCTTGTTCTAAGGCCAGTTATTTACACAATTGGTGCTAATAAATTTGAATGCAATAGAATTTGTGCAAGTTGTGTGCAAAAAATATTAACTGAGGAACACAAAATAAATCATTTGGATCATTCTTTATAGTTTTTGGAGAGCTGTGACGACGATGGTGATGAGTTCTTCAGTAACTTTGTGACAGGTCAACTATAATTCAATGAGTGGCATTATTCAAATCCTTCAAGAATGCTGTGGAAATTCAAGCAACAGCCATCGACATGGAAAATCATAACCACAGTTTTCTATGGCCGTTCTCTAGATAGACCTTCTGCCAAGAGGGAATTACAATAAATGCCGCAGGTATTGTGAAACTTTATTACAACTTAAGTGTGCCACTCAAAACCGCCGGTGTTATTCTGCTTCATAGCAATGCTGAGCCTCACACTGCAGCAAAAGGAATAATTCAACTAGATAAGCTAGAATGGGAATTAATCGATTATTCACTCGACAGTCCCGATTAAAAATCCTCAGCTTTTCATCTTTTTTCAAAAATTAAGAAATTTCGGGATGGGAACCGATTGGGGAATGATGACGTGTTGAAGAAAGCTTACTGTCTGGCTGTATAGAGTTTTTTTGATAGCAATATTCAAAAGTTGTTGACAGTACTTCACAAATGTTTAATACAAAGGACACTATTTATGTACTGGCAACACTGGTATTGCCAGGTGAAATCTGAAATTGCCTTCGTAAAGTTTGACAATTTTGAGGTTATAGGTACTCAGAACGTTTTGACGTGCGAGTACTATTTGTGTTTTTGCAGAGTTTAAAATTTCATCTCAGCCAAAATATGGAATTAACCCGCGAAAATTTTCGAACTATGATTTATTATGACTTTCGATGTGGTCTAACTTAAGAACAGTGCATCAATCAACTGAATTCAACTTTTGGCGATGAAGCGCCATCCACAGCCACTGTATATCGCTGATGCACTGAATTCAAACGTGGACGTAGTTCGCTCTCGGACGAAGTTAAAGAAGGTCGTCCAAAATCGATCGTTGTGTCGAAAAATATCGATGCTGTGCGAAAACTAATTGAAGAGGATGTAACATATCAAAAAATCGAGAGACGTTTAAGCATTAGTATGACCAGCATACATAAGATTTTGCACGAACATTTGTATATTCGGAAGTTGTGTGCGAATAGGATTCCACATTTGTTGACAATTGCTCACAAAAATGCTCGTGTCTGTTGGTGCCGTAAAATGATTTCAAAATACAACTGAGGTGCATCCAAAGCGTTATACAACATCGTCACAGGTGACGAGTCGTGGATTTATGTGTATGAGCCAGAAAGAAAAGGCCAGTCGGCAGTTTGAGTGGTTCAATGTGAACCAAAGCCAACAAAAAGTTGTTCGTTCTCAAAGTGTTAAGAAGCAAATAGTGGCGTTTTTCTTCACGAAAATCGGTCCTGTGGTAACAGTGGCTCTTGAAAATCAAGAGATCGTTAATTCATCATGGTATACGACCATTGGTTTGTCTGAAGTTTTCGGTAAATTGAAAGAAACCAACCCAAAACGACGAATTATTTTGCATCATGACAATGCGAGCTCACACACATCACATGCAACAAACAAGTATTTGGACACACAAAAAATCTAATTGATGCATCATGACAATGCGAGCTGAGAGCTCACACACATCGCATACAACAAATAAGTATTTGGACACATAAAAGATCGAATTGATGGGTCATCCGTCTTACAGCTCGGACTTGGCACACAATAACTTCTTCCTGTTTCCAGTAATTAAAGATAAACTGCGTGAACAACAATTTTCATCGCCCGAAGAAACGGTTGAGGCTTTCAAAACGCATGTTTTAGAGCCACCATCTTCCGAGTGGACAAAGTACTTTGAAGGTGGTTCAGTCACATGCAAAAGTGTATAGATCTTAAAGGTGATTATTTTGAAAAGCAATAAAAGTACGTTTCATCAAATTCATTTGTTTATTCTTTCTATTCTCAATACACAAATAGTGTCCCTTGTATTAGTGGTGACTCTGTACAAAAATAAAATAATGTCCATGTTTTCATTTTTCCTAAGCATTATGTTCCTAAATAAGTTTTCCCTGTTTGCTATGTTAAACTAAATGGAAATGTTAATACTTCAAACTTGTATGAAAGCGTTATTGGTTAGTTAATTGGACACGTATAAATGTTAGTTTATACTAGTAGAGCAACTACAATCTTAGCTTTAAGTTTATCCATTTATGATACCTAATCTATGAAACCTATTACTGAGTTCGAATGAATTTCATTTGCATAATGAATCTAACAACTCTTCACTACTAAAGCCAAACTAACTATGCCTTTCTTAAGTATATTAAACTTGAAGACACTTTGCATCTAAATTTACATGATCAACATTGTTCTCTTGTAATTATAATTCCAATTACAAAGTTTTCAAACAGGTAACAATAGCGAATCCCTGTGTGATAGAATGTGCCGAAATTGGAGATTTTGTGGTAAAAGTTTTTAATGTGAACAGACGAAAAGACACCAACAGAACTTCAGAGTTAAGTTTAATTGAGCCACTGCGTTACATTGTGTTTTGTTGGTAGATAAGCGGATAATACAGGAGTAACTTTTGTAATTAATCTAGTGTTAGTACGACAGTACGAGCTGCCCAAGAATGTGAATCACCTACGTTTCGGTATTTTCAAGAAATTGACTTTTCAAGCACCTGAATAAATCATTGCGATATTCAAAACTTATTTCATTACTTTAATCTGCATTAAATAAACAACTGTGATCATTTGTGCTTCTGGTATCGACATCAGAAATCAGAGTATGTTGTGAAAGAACTAAATAATATACAGGGTGCTTTATTTAGAATGGGTAATCTTTGAAGTAGAGATACCAGACACCGAAATGTTAACATTTAGTCCTACATGAATATTACCAATATTCCTGGTTTAGGAGATATAGGGTGTTCAA
The DNA here is from genome assembly GCA_036346225.1 of Platerodrilus igneus. Classification (NCBI taxonomy): domain Eukaryota; kingdom Metazoa; phylum Arthropoda; class Insecta; order Coleoptera; family Lycidae; genus Platerodrilus; species Platerodrilus igneus. The sequence goes on along the minus strand of JARFIW010001011.1, from coordinate 1,590,929 downwards.
AGTTGAAAATTTATTTTGAAAATTTTAAATAATTTTGAAAGCTTTAAGAGAATCGATTTGAAAATCTGCAGTTTTATGTTTTTGCATGAAAATTACGTATTTCGAACTGACTTTGGCATTGCTCATAGAAAGCACTAGTTACAACCTGTATCCACACTAAATCAAAACAACTTTTTGTCTATTAAACTACAGTTGAAATAAATAAAATATTTGAAAAGTTTTTCTATTTACACAAAAAGCTGCTTTTGTTTAATTTGTGTAACTCTCTTGGCTTTAGAGTTATTAGCTTTTAAATGGTTCTATGCATTTTGTGTATGGAATATTTCCTGTATGTTTGTTGTGGTTTGTTTAGTATTCTTCTTAATCTTCTTTGGGAATTAAACCACTCATAGTTTTTAAAATCATCTTTATTTACGTTTCGATCCATGACCTAGGATCGTTTTCAAAATAATAAAAACTTCAAGTTTGACATTTATGACATAAATTGAAGGTGACTTTGAGTTATTGATGTTCGAAATATTTGGTTTGAGTACACTAAGCAAAAATTTTTAAAGTTTAAAAGAACGATTGCCTTCAATTTGTGTTGCGGCCTGGGACCGACTTGTTTTAGGTAGCCAATGCGCTTTCTAAAAGATGTTCGACTATTAAGCAAGACTGGTTTATTATTTTTAATTATATTCGCGATTTCTTGTTGTTTTTCAGAATATTTTGTAATAATTGTTAAAAGAAATAGCAATATAAAAAGAACAATAGACTTAAATTGAATTTATTTGTAAATGTAAATCATTCGGTATTGAATAAACATCGCGGGTACTGATCCAGAGCGTGTTCCGTCCAGCTCGTAATAACAATAACATGACTAATTTTTCTATTATGCCTAACTCAGAAAACCGCATACATTTAGAATGAAAAGTTAGGGTTCGTTCTATAGCTATTTCATTTTAAACTTAAGTATTTTCTTTCCTGGTTATATGGCGCCCAATTTCTCGTAGAAAAATAATTCTATTTTTCTAACTTCTTTTGCATATGCTTCCGCCGAACTAGCTCCAGCTATTCATTTTTCCAACTATCTGAATCATTATTTCAACCTCTATTTAACCGCGGGCCTCTTTTACATGGAAAATCTCTCGATAACATTTATTCGGCGCTTTTTACGCAATACTAACTGTTTAAAGCTTTCTGCCTACAACTCGTTAAGAAAATGGTTGTTATCAACATCATCTCTAGTTGTATGACTTCACTTACAGTATTAACCGGTAAATTTGCTAAAATATTACGACGTCGATATACGAAAATGTCCGCAGGAATGCCAGCATCTTGTTTCAAATTAAACACAACATGGTCGTTTATAGGGGACCATATGTGGTACATAATAACCCTAAAGTTTCTGCCCAACCGTTTACATTAGCTTTTACACCTTGTTGCCAATGCGTAACAAATTCATCTAAAAGTGTAAAAAGTCCACGCAGTGCATTTGCATCATTTATTTGAGAACAATCTTATTAACTTCAATAGCTTAAATCGTAGAAAAGATACAGAGATAGAATACTACCCCACACGAAGTAATTATCACCCATAATTTATAATTGGGTACTTCATTGCACTTACCCACCTACTACTCCTAATAAGGTACAGTTCTATTGAATTATCAGTCTGGTTTCCGCAGCACACGTGGTAGTTGTGTTTAATTAATACACTGAGTGACTTCATTACCCCTGTATCCAGTAGGGTATGTACGATTTCTAGAGTTTTGTGAAAACATATTGAAGAATATGTTAGTTAAAAAAACAGTTAAAGTTACAGATCCTGATTTTGAAGGCCTTTTAAATGCGTGATATGATGAACTTGACTCTTGTGATGTATTTAACCCTGGTAGTGACGTCGAAGGTCATGTGGAAAAGTGGTCGAAAATGACGACCAAATCAGAAAACGCGCTGTCAGATGGTGATTACAGCAATGAAAATAGGTCAAGTAAGGAACAAAATAATGCGTTTGTTATGAGTAAAAATGGGTTTAAGTGAAGTATGATAGAACCTGCTAAAACAACGAACCCCAGCATGCAATATCGTGTTGCGAGTTCCTGCTCCTAAAAGTATCGCAAAAGAGTCAAGAGTCAAGAAATTGAAAACCAAAAACTAATTACGGGATGCTGTATATGTTCGTAATATTAACAGTAAAGAGTTACTACCCCTGATATGACTTTTATATATAGCTGGAACTCGCAAAGCTGCTTACTTACCTATTTGTGAGATGTTTTCTGTTCACGTGCCAAAAATTTACAAGTGCATTATGAATAAGGCGCAATTTAAATTTTTAAGAAACTGCCTTAAATTTGACAACATGCCAAATAGAAACCGTGAAGATAAATGTTCTGCAGAGTTATGGTCTATGTTTATTGCTCATTGCACCTACAGTTACACACCTCACGAATATTGTACAATAGATGAACAACTTTTAGGGTTTAGAAGATGCTGTCAATTTAGAGTACACATAGCATCGAAACCAGATAAGTATGGTATAAAAATTGTCACTATGTGCGATAGTAGAAGATACTATATGGTAAGTGCCATTCTATACATCGGCAAAAAAAGTAATGAAAGAATTCGAAATCGTGAAGAGTTGTTGCTAATTTAGTACAACACTGACAACTTCTATCCATGGTACGAAGCGCAATGCTACGATGGATAATTGGTTTATCTCAATACTATTGGCTAATGAAATGTTGCAAGTATATAAACTTACAATAGTAAGAACACTAAGTTACAAGAAAAGGAAATACCACTTTTATTTTTACCGAACAAGGAAAGAGAAGCTTTGTTCTCCTAATCTGCATTTTATAATAAAAAAACGTTGGTTTCATATACACCTAGAAAGTCAAAGTCAGTAATTTTGCTATTTACGATGCAGTCAACTACATCTGCCAACAAAATTACTAAAAAACCAATGTAATCGAGTTTTATAATTCCACCAAAGAAGGAGTTGACATTTTCACCAAATCGCCCATTCTTACACTGTGGTTCGAAAGCCTAATAGATGGCCTGTGTGGTATTTTTATGGTATGTTGGATTAAGCAGCGATTAATGCTATGGTACTTTTTAAAACTGAAAACACCATAGCAAAGTCGCCAAAAGAAAATTTTTGAATGAACTAGGCCTCAAGCTTGCAGAACGTCATATGAAGATACGGCTAGAAAAAGCTTTTCCAAAACAATACAATAGAGATTAAAGAAAGCCTCGCCCATAAACGACAAACAACTACACAACTCATGAAAATGAATCACATAAAAAGATATCAAAGCCGAGTAGGTGCGATTTATGTCCAAGAGCGCAAGATAAAACGAAAAATATTCATGTCAAATGCCATAGGCCTTGTTTGTCTAGAACACCGAAATGACATTTGCAATACATGTAAGAAATAATAAATAGCTGAAATGAATTGTATGAGTAATAAACGTTTCAATTTATTTGCCTTTTTGAAACTTTTATGTTGGATTAGCATAACACTCCATGTATCCATATACAAATGCACGGAATATGTATCCATTATAGGGTTAAACGAATGCTTTTACAACTGTGCCATTTTCACTATCGAAACACTAAAGACACTCTGGAAATTTCCTACTATTACTAATGAAGCTTAGCATTACGTATACCACGAATGCTTGTATTAAGACATTACCCTGTTCTTTTAACACAATGACGAATTCACGAATTGAACCATTTCTTTTTGAGGTGTTTTCTTCCTATAGGCTTCTTAGAAAATAATCGTGTATCTGTAAATAAATGAAACTTTTTTCTTTTTTTTAACTGAAAAATTTTTTTAAACAAACCCATTGTACGTTCCTGTTATTAGTTTAAGAATTTAGAAAGTAATTTTGTTTGCCAAAAGCGTTTTGTATTAAACTGAGTAAATTTTGATATATTTGATTTTTGTTATGTGTTTTCGAATGTTTATATGTACTTGTAATGAAAGCATAACTTTGTAATAGTTTTTATTTGTTTTTTACCACTAATGTAAAACCATATCTCCAACCTTGTTGTAATAATTATATTGTAATTACATAGAGGCGTCATTAATATTAAGTTACTTTAACATTTGATTTTGGACACCTTTTATCAGCTAGCAGCTTTTAAATACGTATACTAGTGTCTTTATTGTTAAGATTTATTATAGGTTCGTTTCAGCATTAGTGTATCTGATTATTTCTCGAGTGAGCTTTAGACCAGAATTACTTTCCTGATCTCGGAGTTTGGCATTCTTTTGTGATTTCTTCTGGGTCTTTTCTCTAGACTGCCCAGTTGTCGCTCAAGAAACTCCCCGATCAAGTTTGGTGTTTCACTCACAATAGCATTCCGGAACTCCCCTCAAACACTTACACCACCCTTCCCACTAAGTTAGTCGGTAACCATTCTTGTAGTACAGTGAACTACTCGTACACTAAAGCATATGGTAAAGTATTAAATTTCTCAACAGCATTTTCAAGCCGTACCTAACAAATAATTCAACAGTTGTGTTTTCCTTAAGTTTATGCACTTTTGCTTCGAAACGAATGTTAAAACATTATTTTACTTACTGTTCGTCATCAACCGTAACCTCGCTCTTCCTAAAACGTCTACTTTGAGATATGGAAATGACACAAAACGTCATTTGTGAAAATTACGAAAACTGATTAAGCCGCTTAAATTTTTTATCAGTTATAGCGTTAGAAGACAACAATACATCGTTGTAAATATTTAATTTTTAGTGTTTGCATCAATGATTGTGGCCTCCGTTTAAAAAGTCGAACTCTGAGCTTCACCAAAAAGTAATATTTTACAACTTCACTGTTTTAGGTAATGACTGGTTATGTCAGGAAACGGAAATCAAATCTTAAATGTTCAACCGAAACAAATATTTGTCGTGTGTTATAATTTTTAATCTGTTTTATGCCTTCTTATAAAATTCTATTAAATGGAGTTTTAGAAGTTAGTGTTCTCCTCATACTTATTGAAGCCTTAAAGCTTGTTCATTGTGTTGTTGGTCGGCACTATTTCAACGAATTTTCTGATAAAAACAACAAACCTGTAAATAATGCATCTAGAAATTAATGCAAAAAGCTACAACTAATCGATTTAGTAATATTTCGACTGAATCAAAAGCTTATCCCTTTAATTTCGAACAAACTTCACGTATAGCTAAAATTAAAGGCTTTAATGCAATCGTCGTAATCTCCGGAGTAAGCGCACAGAGGTAACGGGCATTATTAATATGTAAAATGCACGAAATCGCACGTTTCAAATGGTTTTGAATTTATTATTTATGGACGTGAAACCATCTCGTCGTTTCTAACTAATTTGTAGTTTCAGCAAATATAGAGAATAATTAAAACGGCAAACATGTGCTAAAATATAGCCCGTGAGCTGTGCTCGCATATCTATAACTGGGGTGCTGAGCTTTACCAATCAATGTATTCAAATTTCAATTTTCCCGATGTTTATAAATGAAATGTCTATTTAATTAGATTTGTGTTTGGCATAGAATTAAAAGTAGTTGAAGTGAAAATTGTTCGGCGAAGTTTAGAGTTATACTAACACTGAAAATGCGGTTTATATAAAGTGTCCAGAAACTCTCTTGTCAAACGGAAGCCACACATACTATACATGATTTTATACCGATGTAACCCAAATTACTTTCATCTAAAAATGCTTCATAAGGGAGCTAGAGCTCTTTGAAGATTACGCCTTTAAGACAGTTTTTAAAAATATCTTAAAAGTGCCGTTATATAAATTGTTCAAACTATACAAAATGATTAATCCCCTTTTGACAATTCGATCACTGTGCATACGATATATTTATTAAGATCACAAGCGTCCCGTTTGGGGGATATAACAAATAAAAGCAACATCCAATAGCACAACGGAACCAAGTTTACTACAGGTGCTCTACATGACGAGCATTTGTTTGAATACATAAATTTATTCTTTTCAATAAAAATGCTTTAATTCTTGCAAAAATTACATGATTATTTTGATTTCGTTGCAAGCACCTTCAATTCTTTGTCACATCTGTATACGAATTTTCTATTGGAACACCACAAACGAATGACTTCAAGTAAGCCACAAATACAGAAATCACCTGGTCAGATCTGGTGATCTTGGAGATCAACTGATTGGAGTACTTTTTCCAATTCATTGGCTTCCGTGAGTGTAATCAAGAAATTGACGAACATTTCTACTATAATGGGCTGCGCTTCATTGTGTAAAGAACATAGATTATGTCAGATCATCAGGGGAACTTCTTCAAATAAGTCAAATAAAACATTTTGAAGAACATTAACATAATCCGGTCCCGCTAAACGACCAGGTAACCACAGTTTCTAGCAGTTTGTCTACAATGGCATCTACCCAGCCATTTATGCCAAACCATTGATAATGCTTAATATGTTTTATTACCTGAGTATTTTCACCAACATACGAATCTTTATGTGCATCATGTTAATTAAAAATCCCCATCCCTGGCAAATGTAGCTTCATCGCAAAATAAAATATGGGAAAGAAATTAGGATCTTGAATTTTTTGTTCTGCAATCAGTTTGAAAAATCTAGGCGAGCAAAGAAATCGCCATCTAACATCGCATTAACTTTCTTAAAATAAAAAAGATAAAGGTTTTCTTCATGAATAATATTGCACACGGAAGATTTGGAAATGCCATGAGGCGTGGCAGCGAGTGTTCTGGCGCTAACCTGAGGATTATTTTCAATTTTTAACAAAATATTTTCGTCGTATTAATACATAAAATATTTTATCTTTAATTATTGGAAGTTATTCCTCGTTGTAAGCAACCATGAACTAAACTACAATTTCCACGTCAATTACAATATTTAAACCAAGAAGATAGTTGACTGAACTGCTAGCAAGCAAGAGACCTCCAATAATGCGATTGGCTAATCTGAAGCGAAAGAGCGCCACCGCATCTATAAAAACCAACAAACCCCTATAACGATGGTATACCACCCGATGAGGAGATGCTGAGACTCACTTAAAGCGTATATAGTATACTTTGCAGCTATGGCTTAGTATACATAGGAGAAACAGGACAGTCAGTACAGACTATACTAAACGAGCATAAGCGATGCTTAAGAACAAGTCAGTAGAATCGCTCAGAGGTGGCCGAACACCAACATGAAACAAGCCATACCATTTAAATGTCCACGTATGAACAAAAACCTGTCCATGTCATATAGATGTCATTTTATGTTTATATGATTGTAAACTTTATAATTGTAAGTATCCTATATAATTTTGTTATATAAATGTTAAATTATAGACTATTAGTATCCTGATGAAGAAAATAAACATTTTCGAAAGCTTGAAATGGTTATAAGAAGTTTGTATTAAATCCATGCCCAATCTGACTGTATCCCCAATATTTATCTTACTTATACATTATAAGAACAGTCAATATTACTAATTTTATATATATATATATATATATATATATATATATATACAAAGAGTAGCAGACCGAATTAGCAAAATTATACATAAACACAACATCAAAACAATCTATAAGCCCGCTAATAAAATTTCACAAATATTACCAACCCCAAAAGATCCCGAAAACAGTCTTAAAGCTCCAGGCGTATATACTATACCATCCAGCTGCGGTTTAGTATACATATGAGAAACAGGACGGTCAGTACAGACTAGACTAAACGAGCATAACCGATGCTTAAGAACAAGTCAGTAGAGTCTCTCAGCGGTGGTCGAATACCAACATGAAACAGGCCATACCATTAACTATGATAAGACGAAACGAATTGCCAGAATTCAATTCTTTTGCAATAGAAAAATCAGGCAATCCGTAGAAATCACTAAAAATTTTAACAATCTGAACACGAATGACGGCTATTACCTTTTCCCATTTAGAAAATGAGCCTATGTTCACAAAAGCAAAACCGTAACGTTCACTGATCCGCTACACTCTCCTCTCTATTCATGATCAGTCAAGCATTAAGTTCTTGCCCTTTATAAACTGCCCCATTCGCTACTTTCAGCAGCTGCTTTGCCATAAGTCATGTTTTGGCTTAAATAGGCTCGTGAGTCTCCTAATTCAGAAGTAACTTTTCATACTTTTTACACTTGTCTACTTAATATTTTATCATTTTTATCTTTATTATTTTTATTTTTGTATTTATATTTCATTTTCCTTTCTTGTCCTGATGAAGCCCCTTACAAGAGTGGGCGAAACGTCGACCTTAGTTTATAAAACGACGCGGTCAAATAGAGTCCAGTCATTGTAGCTGAGTGTGGTGGATATTGTAAGATGGAGCTGTAGGGGTTGTTTAGAAATAGATTTATTTCTTTTCTAGTGTTGGAAATTCGTTCGCGGAGTAGTGAGAGTTCTGCTCCGCAAAGTATTTTTCGACTGGAATATGTGTTAATGTGATATTTTATTTTAAGGAAATTGGGAACTATGTCAGAATTACGGCACTGTAACAAAAAGGTGAGTAATTTTGCTAATAAGTGCCTAAGGTTACTGAAAGTATTTGTTTTGTTTACGATATCCTACCCGTAAAGGTCTATGCGATATCTCTATCTTACACTATCAACGTCCCTCAGCTACAACGACTGGACTCTGTTTGAGCGAATTTAATACATACAAGTCCAAAAGACCACCGTACTCACCACAAAACCCACTTACGCAGTTGCGTGCAACTTTCCAAGAACCTTTCACACCCTAAACCTCTTACCCTAGAACTCTGTCCTCAAAGACTGTCATAAACCGATCAGAACATATCCTATCCGAAAACAAACTACATATCCTTTCCAAGGGACTAAACTTCTCAATTGCACCCAGAAAAATTCCCGCAAAGGAAATTATTACCTCTGTAGAATCAGCGATCTGATCTTTGTCCCAAGTCGATGCCAACCTAATTCGCTTTGAAACAACTAAATGTCTCTGTCATGCCAAAACTCCCAACAAAAACGTGACAAAGCAAGAAATGACGGCCTTAAAACACCTACGAGCAAACAAGCAAATTGTTATACTTCCTGCAGACAAAGGTAATGCGACTGTAATTCTAAATCGTACAGAATACAAAAAAAAAACATTAACCAATTATTGCAAGACGGTACCTACTCTCCCCTAACCAAAGACTCCACTTCAAAACTTGAACGGAAAATTTCAGCACTTACCAAATCCTCTAATATTCCCAAAGCTATCCAAAAACGCATAATACCCTGCGAATTTAAACCACCTCGCTTGTACGGTCTTCCAAGAGTTGATGTACCCCTTCGTCCGATAGTAAACACAATTGACTCGTCAACATACCATCTGGCAAAATACCTAGCAAATTTCTTAAAATCCTACTCCGGCTACAGCCCTACTAATGTTTTGAACTCCACCATTTCACAGAACTAATTGCAAATATTGAGTTAGACCCTAATGATATACTAGTCTGTTTTGACGTAACATCCCTATCCACTAAAGTACCTGTCATAGACTCTGTCTAGATTATTAAACAAATTCTATCTCAAAAAACGAATTTGAGTACCTGGCCACGCTCATTGAAAAATGCTTATATTCTACAATTCTAGAAACAAACTTTTGGCACACCCATGGACTCACTTCTATCTCCTATTGTTACCAATATATTAATGGAGTCTTTGGAATCCCTGGCTCTATAATCCGCAGACCTTAAACCAAAAACTTGGCTCCGCTATGTAGATGACCCTTTAGTAACTTGACCCCAAGGACACCAAACGCTCAATAATTTTCTAAATCACATAAACAATCAACATAAAGATATTAAGTTCACTATAGAAATTGAAAAGAACAGAACTCTGCCATTCTTTGACGTTCTGGTGGCGCGCCAACCCAACGGACGACTAGGTTATTTCGAATATAGATAACCCACAGACACACACACACACACACACACACACACACACACACACACACACACACACACACAGGCAGATGCCTGCATGCGTCGTCACATCATCATCCGTCACAAAAATCATCGGCAATCAATTCTTTAGTCACCGTGCAATTAAGATTTCACAACCAGAACATTTATCTAATGAAGTGACCCGTCCGAAAATTAGTCTTATAGAAAACGGCTATCGCAACTTAGATATCGGCAGAGCATTAAGCCCGCATCTGCATCCAACACGAACCCCCCAACCATAAACCACGCTGTAATTCCGACTCACGATCTTTAACGATCCTTCCATATATATACACAGAGTAGCAGACCGAATTAGCAAAATTCTACATAAACACAACATAAAACAATCTATTAGCCCGCTAATAAAATTTCACAAATATTACCAACCCCAAAAGATCCTGAAAACAGTCTTAAAGCTTCAGGCGTATATACTATACCATCCAGCTGCGGTTTAGTATACATATGAGAAACAGGACGGTCAGTACAGACTAGACTAAACGAGCATAACCGATGCTTAAGAACAAGTCAGTAGAATCGCTCAGCGGTTTTTATAAAAATTACGCTTATTTTACAGTTTTTCCTACACAACATTAATAACAATAATTGTTTGGATCAAAATATTTTGACATTTACAAATATGTGACTGTTGGTTAGTCAAAGGCAACTTCGTTTTCTAGTAATCAAATGAAATTTTATACAGTAAACACAATAATTTAAGCTTGTTTTTCCGAAAACGGTGCATGCTGACCATTTGAAACAAGAGCACATAAAAGATGGGAAAAACCAGGTTTTCAAATTTAATGTAAAATATGTAAAAAATTGAAGTTAAAAAAGATTGTAATTCAAAATGTCCATCATTTTGTCAAGTTCGAACAATTTATATAACGGAATTTACAAGATACTTTTAAAAATTAACTTAAAGGCTCCATCTTTAAGGGGCTGTAGCACGTTTAGGAAGCATTGTTGGATTAAGGTAATTTGGGTTAAACCGACGTAAAAGCATGTCTAGTAAGTGTGCATTCCGTTTGGCAGGAGAGTTTCTGAACACCCTCTATAATATGCATGAAGTTCCACATTTAGCTTTTAAAAATACATAGGGCATTTTAGAAAACTAGTCACAACTTTTTTAATAAACGGGAATCACTAACGCCTTAATTAAGTTTTTGCAAATGTATTCATTCACTATAAAACATCTGCTTGATTCGCATCAGTGGCAATAGTGTAGAATAGCACGTTTATCCTTTAATTAACTGAAAAGCTGTAGTAGCTTTATGTGCTACGCAAACGTTCGACAATTAATTGTAGACTAACTCGCTTTACACAAACAATCAGCACATTATGAGAACTATAGTTATTTGTTTTACAATTATTCAATCAGTAATAAAACCGATTGATAAGCCACAAGTGGTGTTTCCCAACTGAAACAAAAAGTCAAAAATAAAATACTAACCGACGGATTTATCTGTAATAAGCTATAAACTTATGTTCAGATTTAGACAAATATTCATCAACATTTTGTACAACTTTGAAAAACGGTGTACAACGTTCTAGTTCTTGCAACACGCAATTCCACGTGACTGAGACTTGTCTCAATTTGGTTAATTGTGCAAGTGATAAACCGATTTGACGAGCTGCAAATACAGCAAAAGCGGTGATACCTTGTTTTCTCCTTATAAATTTCCAACGAACTCAATTAATGTTTGATTGATTTTCGGTTTGAATTCGGCTGCAGAGCTCTCTACACGATTGTTGTTTAAAGTAATTAATTTTGAATTAACCTAATAACGTGCTTAATTTTTCCACTTCCTTTATTGTAGTAAATATAGTTTCTAAGGATATTTATTGCATTAATTTTTGATGCGAACGCGATCAGTCATTTTCTCTTGACATTGTATTTCATATTTATGTGTTGAAATGTAGCAAAAGTAATAAAATCATGAGATAAACGTAGTCGTTTAACAATTCACGTTTTCGTTTCGCATCATATGTATTTAGTCTGTGGTAAAAGTCCAAATTTATTATGATACTTAGGGTGCGTTGTATCAACTCGAGTTAAACCAGAGTTATTTGTAATCCAAGATCAAATAGCATAAATGCGTTGTTGTAGTGCTAATTCAAGGTTAAACCTAAGTTAGAATTAATCCGCCAATGTTGGGAGTTTAACCCTAGATTAAATAATTATAACCTTACTTCTTGGCTTTCATCATATTATATTTTACAGAAATAATTTTTTCGTGACATGGTTTTAATAGGTGCCGAAGGAATCGAAGAACTTACCGATGACGAAGACTTTCTTGAATTAGTGGACAATGAGCTAAGGGAGCCTCGCGTTATACGTGAAAGAATGATCATTTCGAGAAATGGAATGATTTTGAGTTTAAACAGCGATTTCGAGTCTCAAAAGTTGTAGCTATATACATAATCGATACAATTAGAACAAGAATTGATTCAAAGAGTAACAGGTAGCTATTAAGGAGATGTGATTTAATTATTACAGGTAATTGATTTTAGAAATGATGCTTTGTCTCCTACAGATATGGTGCTATTAAGTTTGAGGTTTTTAGCCACTGGTTCCCTCTTGACAATTGTAGGTGAACTCAGTGATGTTGATAAGGCAACTGCTTCGAGAGCAATAACCAAGGTTATAGAAGTCCTTGCACAAGTACGAGCAGCCTATATAGAAATGCCATCTACTGAAGAGGAGATTTCAAACGTTCGTCAAGGGTTTTATAATATTGATAAATTTCCACGAACTGTTGGTGCAATAGATTATACCCACATTAGGATACAATCACCCGGCGGAGAAGACACTGAGCGATTTCGAAATCGTAAGTGTTTTTTTTCTTATAATGTTCAAGCAGTGTGCGACAGTGAATTAATAATAAGGAACATTGTATGTCGTTGGAATGGGTCTGCCCATGATTCCAAAATTTTTCAAAATTCTACTTTGAAACTGAGGTTAGAAAATGAAGAATTCAGTAAAGACAGTTTACTGGTGGGTGATACTGGTTATGCAGTTAAAAGCTACCTTAAAACGCCTTTAGCAAAACCTACTACACCTGCTGAACACCTTTTTAACGAATCCCAGATACGTACACGAAATCCAATAGAAAGATGTTTTGGTGCATGGAAACGGAGGTTTTTGTGTTTGGCCTTTGGCATACGGCTGCATATCGATAAAGTGGAAGCAATTGTAGTTGCATCAGCTGTTTTACTCAATATTGCTGTAACAATGAATGATTCTGAACCAAAACTTATCAGAGATGAGGAGCACGCAGTCCAATTATCGATGAACATAAATCAATATCAAGTTGATCAAAGGAATTTTACCCTTAATGAAAATAATTTAGTGAGACATGTTCTAATTACACGTCATTTTCATGAGTTATTATAATTTTTTATTTAACTAAACCATATTGTAAATATAGCCAATAAATACCTAATATCTATACTATAAATTAAAATTTGATTATGTATTTAATTGAAAAAATTTAGCCTATTTCTAATAACTATGTACACCTATAATTACAAATTAATTATACCTACTATATACAAACTTAAGAACAATTTACAGCTTCTTCAAGAAAGCAATTTCTAAAACATGTTTCTCTTTAAACATTTTCAACTTTTTCTGAAGTAGCAAAGTCTCATTTTTCAAAAATGCTTTATGCTTTTCTCGAAGCAACTCTAGCTTTAAATTATGCTCCTCCAAATAGCTTTTTTTTGAAGCTCAGCGAGCTCGGTTTTAGTCATTGCCCACTTGCTGAGCTTATTGCGCAAGGGCTGCTTCTCCGTTTCGCCTACAAAATGACAAACAGTTATTGTAATATCTTATACATTATTTCATGCTTACCTTCTTTAACTTTTTTCTTTCTCAGTGGCTTTGAAATAAGAGTCCTCAATTGGCAGGTAGTGTATGTTTGCCAGCTAGTGCTGGGTGAGCACACACTGCTACTCAATAGCACTTTCACTATAGTTGTGTTCTGCAATTGCTGGAAGATCAATATGCTGACCAACATTATCTTCAGATTCTTGAACATTATAGACATTGTAATATTAGCAATCTCACACAATAACATTCATAACTAATTGAAGCAACGCTTGTTTTTTTTTATGTTATGATACTTACCAGGATGTATAATTGGTTCCATGTCGATATTGGTATTTATATTCTCAGCATCGTCATCATAATGTGATGTCTCACCAGTCATTTGTGTGCCCAATATGTCTTCAAGAATGGTCTGCTCAATATCGGAATTCTTTATTTCCTTTAAAGGCGGACCACCTCCAGTACCATACAAATACTGTTTATAATCTGCATACTTTTTGCAGGTACTCTTTTTTAATTTTTATACTTATTACGCAGAGTCTGAGCATCTCGATAATTCTCTCCGCTAGTTTGATTGTATAAATCGCACACTTTCGTCCAAGCTTCATTTTTAATTTTGATATTATTGGCATCAGTTTTTTTACTTTCTATCGCGGAAGAGAATTTTTTAACTGTTGTTAAAAGTAACATGTTTTCTTTGTCCGAAAAATTATCTGCACGCTTTCTTTTATCGCTAGTCATAATGATGATACGGTATATTTAGCTTTAATGTATAATTTATACAACTAACCTTAAAACTTAAAAACGAATAGTCTATACAATAGTAATGCTTAATGATTTACTTAAAACGAATTTTATATACTACCAATAACTATATAATTTGAGGATACCGATAAATAAAATAACAGAAAAACAATATGTAAATGATTTAACGAACAGCTGATTGCAAATTTTTGACAGATCAATGCTACCAATATAGGAAAATACTTGATTTAATTAACTAGTAATAATTTTTAATTCGTACAGCGTAGTCTGTAGTTAAACTAGAGTTAACTTTAATCGCGAGTTAACTAACTCTGGAATTAATCCGAACTGGTACAACGCACCCTTAGGGTCGAATGCACCGTATTTTCACTAAAACAAGTTTGGTTAAGCTGGTTTAAATATTTAAGTTTTAACCTTATGCACCGTAAAATAAACATACAGGTTTTATTAAGCTCATACATAATTTCTCTCAGTTTCTTAGATTTTAGCGCAAACAATACACTTCTCCATATTATACCATTATAACGCTCCACTTGTCCATTGCCCCGCGGATTGTATGAAGTAGTCCGACTGGTAGCAATACCGCAGGATGTCAAGTACGATTTAACTTCATTCGAGAAGAAGTTGGTACCACGATCAGAGTGGACGCATGAAGGCATCCCGAATACTGAAAACGCTAGCTCTAAGCATTTAATTATCGTATGCAAAGATATCTCAGCACACGCAAAAGTAAAGGGCAAACGTGAAAATTCATCAATTATGCTCAGCATATATCTATTGGCAGTACGCGATGGTATGGTTCCTTTGAAACCCACACTCAATCGCTCAAAGGGGAGAGGTAGCTTTAATCAGGGTATTCGTAATTTTGGAGAACCTTGGTTTGATTTCACAACACTCCCTGTAGGTCGCAGTCATCCTCCTTGCATCATCAACCGTATAAGGTAAGTTTTTGCTTCGGATTCAATGATACATTATTGTAATTCTAGGATAGCACAGTGAATTATGAAGTTTCCATGACTTTTATCCACTGTTTGTTAGGTTTAAGAAGCACGCTCGTGAAAACGCGTCGGCAGCCCCATTCTTGTCGCCAGGACTATAAATGGTGTCGTATTTATAGGAAGACAATTCCAGTCGCCATCTCATGATTTTGTCATTTTTTTATCTTATTGCATGTTTTTATCGCTAAACATGGAAGGCACAAATTTCTAATCAGTTATAAGTCAAAAATGTATTTCATTAAAAAATACCTCCATTTCCGCAGGGCTTCCACAATTGCACTAGCCTCTTTCTCCACAGCCGATTGCTTTTGCTCTACACCAGAGAGGGATCTAGAAAAAAACGCCACTGGTCGCTCGTCTTGCGACAAAATCGCAGCAATAGTAAAATCAGAGGCATTCGTTTCCACAGTAAAACGACCATCATCATCAATAGACTATACCACAGTTTTTGCTACATCCCTTTTAATACCTTCAAAGACTGCGATTGCACTAGGTGCTATAGGAAAGCTCTTGCTCTAAACAAGCGGTTTAATTTCATTCGAAAATCTCGGTACCCATCTTGCGCAGTATGACAACAAACCAATAACCCTTTTCAGAGACGCGCTGTTTCCGGGCACCGCAAGTTTCAACAACGGATTAAGCCTATCAGGGTCGGGCCTTAGAGTTTTATTTTCAATCAGGTAACGAAAGATTTTAATAGTTCTCTGAGAAAATTTACATTTGTCTTTATTCAGTGTTAAACCGTGCTTTTTAGCTATGCTTCTAAAAATCTCTGCAAGAAAACGTCATGCTCCTCTTGTGTTTTCCCACACACAGTAACATCGTCCAAATACGAATAAGTATCCTTAAGATTCTCAGTTTCAACAATGCTATCTATCGCCCGTTAAAACGCAGCCACTCTATTTGTAACACCAAATGGTATGCGGCAGAATTGTGTTAGTTTCTACCCTAATAAACTCCGAATCTTCTTTAGAATAACGTCTGGATTGAATCGCAATCGGGGTACAGCTTGGTAGCAAGTTAGCAAATAATGAGACTGGTGGGATGTTAGCTACCGTCAAACTGCGAACTGAGAGTGGCTTCTTTCTCTCTCCGAAAGATACTTCCAACGAGCAGTGCCGCTTTAATACGTCATGACCAATTATGACGTCGCTACAGAGGTTTTGCAAGATTGATAATTTAACTATTCCATAACTATGTTCCCTTGTTTCTAATTCAACTATACAATGAGCTGAAACTTTGGAAATCATAGTTGAAGAAGCAAGCACAACATTACCGTTAGAAGGGAAACTTCTAATGTGATGTTACTTAACAAACTCTTCATCTATAACGCTTTCTGAGCTTCCGATGTCAACTAGAGTTTTAAACCTTTATTCCGTTTACCCCTATTTCTATCATAGACTTTACTAAACAAGCAGGGACCATCGCTTAAAACATAGCAGAAGCGTTGGATGGTGCCTCACTAGAAGGCTTCGGGTTTACTTTTACAAATTTTTGAATAGTGCCCTATCTTACCACATTTGAAACATGTAACATTATTAATCGTTTTCGACTTGATCCATCATACCCTCGTTAGTGACAATATTTACAAATTTAGAATCAGAAGTGTAGACCTGAGACTGCAGTTGAGCCATTTCTAGAGACCTCGCTTTATTATAAGCATCTTGCAATTCTAAAGTAATGTCTTCTAATAACCTTTGACGAATATTAGATGACGTTAATTCATTTATGAAAACATCACGGATGAAATCATTTTTATTTCGCGGAGATTGCATTGAACTTTCATTCTTTGCCCAGTACTTTCAAGGCCTGAAAGTACCGATCAATTGATTCTCCTGGTTCCTGTCGGCTAGTAGCTAATGAATATCTGGCAAAAATTTCATTTTTCGGCTTTACATTAAGTGATTTTGGTACGGCCACAACACCTTCCAACGATTTGCATTCGCTAATATGTTCGTATACTGAGGGTGCTACATGCCTGATGAGCAGGTTTAGTTTTTGAGTGTCACTAGCCTTTGCAGCTTCAATAAAATTAGTGAATGTCTTGTACCAGTGAGTCCGGAACCTATGAGGGTCAACCGCGTTGGTGTCTATCTCGAGTTTATCGGGTTTTAGTAGTTTGTCTATACTAATGTATTATTGCTGAATAAATTGAAGTCTAAACCTGACATTAGGCTTTATTCAGCAATAATATGACACTACTAGTTTACAGAAATGTGACAAGTAGCATCAACAACCTAAAGCTATAGTAATAACATAAAAGGATTCTTTAGTACAAAGTAGCAGGAGCCTAGGAAGGTAACTAATTCACAACATTCTTTATTTCTATTTAAAATGTGTGTTACCCCTAAAATACGTCCCAGATCGGCAAATTTCACGCGAAACGAAAAACAACATATGTTGAACATAGTTGCGAAATATGCCTACATTAACGAGAATAAAACACCCACCGAAATTTCTTGGTTGGGAAACAACAAATTTTGCTAAAAATAGGAGATGAATTTAATGCAACAAGCCATAATGATGTATTTCGATCTGCACAAGTACTGTGGAAGTTTTATGAAAATAAAAAAAATTGTGAGGAAGCAGGTTGCCGCAGAAAGAAAGGGAGAATGCTTACTGGTTAAGGAACCATAACAGCTATTAAAAAGGCTTGCACCGAGGATTTAGTAATTTCTTTAATGAATAAGAAAACGGTGTATGTCGATACAAATGTATATGATTCGGATGCCAGTACAGAAGCAGTTTGTGCAACATCCAATATGCCAACTGCGTTTGAATTTATATTTGATGAGAATGAAAAGTTTGATGATAATAATGAGGTACATATTATTACTGCAATATTATATTTTAATCTGTTTACATCTTTTAAGAATTCTATGAATCCCAAACTATTAGGGAAAATGTTACTGCTTCCGTTAAGAACGAATAAGCAGTAGGATGTACTTCTGGAAAATATAAAGAAGTTCCTAATGACGAGAGTGATTTTCGCGAATTTTGAGCGAAAACATAAGTTATGTAAACAGCTATTAAACTTATTTACTTTTCAGCTTGGTTCTAGTCACAAGAAGGATTCAAAAACTCGTTTTTTTTTGAGTAGACGAATACCTACTATAATTATTAAAACTTGAAAGTCATCAGAAGTCTCAAAGATATACGTCCTTATTTTAGATAAACGGTATGTACTTCTAGATACGGACGTGTTATACCGCACTCTCCTTGTAGATTAATTTATAGTATAGATTACATTTCATTTATTTCACCAATTAGTTTTGAACTCTAACAAAAGTAATTAAATAAGTAAATTGATACATAGTGAAGGACTAATATTCAAAACAATGTCAGATTGAATTAAATGTGGTGTGAAAATGGGATCTGTTCGTCAGGCTGCTCAATGTGAACAATGTCATAGACTTCATCAAGTGAAATGTGCTGGATTATCTGTTGCAAATGGTGAATTGATTAATCCTGGTAAAAAATCCTTTAAATGTAAAAAAAATGTACATTTTCTGCATTAACACCCGATGCGGATGTAACTCTTATTGATATAATGCGGGAATTATGTGCTTTAATAAGAGTAATAATATGTGTGATTCAATAGATGCATGCCTTAGGTGTATAGAAGAGATGAATGTTCTTATGAAAAAATTGATCAATGAAGTCTAGAAAATTGTACGATAAAGAAGAAAGGCAGAATTGAAAACTCAATTAAACATTCAGAAGCAATATTCTCGTTTAAGTTCTGTTGAAATTTTTGGTGTACCGGAAGTAAAGAATTTGTTGGAATGCACTGAATTTAAATATTTGTAAGAGTATGATCGACTCCATTAATAGATTAAAGGTTCAAAGTAAACCATAGGAGCCTAAGGGAAATAGTTGTGAAGTTTCTAAGGCGCGTTGATAAGGAGGAATTTATTAATCTAGATGAGTCAAGCGAGATTTGAGTACTACACATTTACGTGATATGTTACCAAATCTTAATATGCAGCCCCCAAAACCAATTTACATTAATGAATCATTAACGTCGAAAAGTAAACAATTGTTTACAAAATGTAGAAAATATGAAAACTACATAACATCAAGCATTTGCGGGAACGTTTGTCATGTGTAAGAGTGACAACAGTAAAATTTTTACTGCTAATGAGTTACGTGATGTGCACTAGCTTTAAAGGCAACAAATTAAATATTTATTATCAAAATGTGCGTGGACTAAACACTAAACTGAATCAATTTTATCTAAACTGTTGTTCGGAAGATTACGACTTGATCATATTAACTAAAACATTTTTAAGTGAACAAGTTAATAGTTCTGAATTATTTTTCGATAATTATGTAGTGCATAGAATTGCAGACCTACTTATGCGGGGAGGGGTATTAATAGCAATTAAATCCACTTTTATAAGTCAAAGACTAACAGCTTTTGAAACTATTTGTGAAGATTTGTGGGAAGGATTTGCTATCAACAATGAATATATTTATGTTGCAGTGTTTATTTTCCCCCAAGGTCAAAAATTGTTTTATATCAAGAAATTTATATTTGCTTTGAAAGAAATTTGGAATATAAATTGAACAAAATTTTAATTTAGAGAAACTTTAATATACCGTGAATTCATAGTCTAGTATATGGAAGCACAGATCATGTATTTACACTACAAAACATCATTTTTATATACCATTTCGTACCACTAGATCTAAATACAACTTTTATCTTAACACACCTAAGACTAATCATGCAAGAAATTCACCTATTATATACACAATGTGTTTAATTTGTAATGAAATGCTATTAATGTCAGAAATTAAGTTAAAGATTGAAATATTAGAATTAGAATTAGCCACAAAATATAATAAAAATAGTTAATTAGGTTTGTGGGCAAACTTTTATTTCTATATATTTACTTTTCATATCGTTTTAGAAATGTAAGATACATTGTTCTATTACTATTTTTAGGTATTATGTTTAGATTTAATAACAATTATAATATTATAGTATTTTTAGCGTTATCTAATAGTGTAAATTTAATTTTTTGTAGTATTGTATGTATACAGTAGAATTATAACACTATACATATTTTTGATTATAAATTTTTATAAATTTGAAAAATAATTATTAACAAGTTCTTGCCGGAAATCATATATTCCTGCATTATTGTTATGCGGAATGGGTAGATTTGCAATTTGGCCTTCTTGTATCAAGTAGTTTATCTCTGCCTCATTTATATTATCTGGTATAGGTGGAAAATCTCCGTTCATTACTCTGACGATATTATGTAACACAGCACAAGCCATAATTATTAGATAGCTACTTGCTAACTTGCATCTAACTCCATATGCTAAAACTGGAAACCTACGCTTCCAAATCCCAATTGTTTTTTCAACTATATGTCTAATTATATAAACGTTGAGCACGAGTCGTTGGATTTTGATCAGAGAGTTAAAAAATTTAGGCGTAAAAAGAACAGTTGGGATTTGGAAACGAAGATTCCACCACCATCACCTACAAGAATATGTTTTAAATATACTAAATATTTATCACGTTATTTACCAAGAAAGATAGAATTCTGACATGCACCAGCATCAAGACGAGTCTTAATTCTACTGTTAATATAGATAGTGCCGTGGTGGGCGGAACCTGGCTATCTAGCAACAATACATTGATTTTCATTTGGTGGTCACGTACAATTTGGGTGTTTCTTAAAAAATAAAATTTTCGATTTCTATAAATCTCACCATCATCACCACTTACATATGAATGCATAAATAAAAACACTTTTATACACTGTATCAGTAATTTACCAGGCGACTGAATTTTAATATGTGTACCGTCAATGCATCCTATTACTTTTGGAAATCGAGGAATTTGGAACGTTCCTGTTTGTGCTCCCAATAGATCATTGGAGTTGGGTATTTTTACATATATTGGTCGCAAACTTGCTATCATTGTTGAAATTCTATTAACAATTCTCTAAACCATTGTCTGATGCATTACCATAAAATTTCCTAAAGTGGTTTGGTGTCTACCAGAAGCATTGAACTTTAAAGCTGTTAACAACTGCAACACTATTGTTCCTGGAGGAAAAAGAATAATAAGCCTGTTAAAATGTGTGGCGCTTTCAAATATAAGGAAATTCAATTCTGGCTCAATATTTCCCAAAATGTAATAAACGCTAGGTTTTGTTAAACGAAAACGTCGGAAAATAAATATCATCCATATCTGCAAAATAATCCGTCCGATGGTAGAAAATGTCTAGGAAATTCAACGTCAATGATATTGGAAGTATCTAAATTATCATCAATAAACATTTCGTTTTCAATTTCCATTCTCTAGATTCCAAGATTTAAAAATGTCAATGGTGATAATTATTTAACGTCACAAAGACGTCAGGTTTACCGCCAACATTGAGCTTAACTATAAACCAATTTTTACTCGGTGCATACGAAATTTGGGATTTAAACTGACTTAAGTTGTTAAGCGAGCTTAAATGTGTACAATGCATTCGGGCCTTATAGTTATGCATGCGAATTGTCTATTTGCAGAGCTACTAAGTTGAAATTGAAGGTTTAAAGGGAGAGATAAATCAAGCTGAAACGTGGCATTTACCATAGGTAAAATGACATGTTACAATCTAACATACGCAGATATACCTCATGCAACAAGGGGCCTTATTCAATTGCTACAATGATGATTTCTAAAAATAACATCAAACAGTTACAATTTTACTTTAACTATTTTAATCATGTATGCGTAGTAATAATTATTATCAGCACAACAAACGTAATAAGCCATGTTTTTAATTAATAGATTGTTTTTTATCAGAAAAGGTCTTCTACAGGAAACACCTTTCTCATTAAAGTTTTATAGCTGAGTGACGTTTCAAGATTACCTCACCTAGTTTTGTCACTTTATCGAATCTCAAAATGGGACAACTTAAAGCGGCTAACCTGTGTAACGATTTGGAGGAGGACGTTCCCAAAAGCACCGTACGAAAGAAAAAAAGGAGGTTGAAACAGATGAGTAAAAGGGAAAGAATATATAGGTAAAGGTGTAAATTGCACGGGGTCGAGTGGTAGGCCGGTAGATAGAAAGTACGTGACCAGCTCTACCGCTTAGCTGGTTGCGGAGAGTGGGGTGGGTAGATAACCACTCGTGGCGGAGGAATAGTGAGGTTGGCCAACCGCATGGAAAGAATAGAAACTCGGAAGGCGTCAGGGATGCCGTAGAAACAAGATCCAACGTCGCGATTCCACTGCGACGCGTAGGTACCTAGTCACACCACTGCAGGGGAAGGAAGCACAGAAGATAGAAAAATAGTGGGTATCGAAGGACAACGCTAGCTGAAAGAAAATATTAGTAATTAAATTAATAAACACCAGGATTCAAAATTCTTGGGTACATAATGAGGTTCTGACAAATAAGCAGTTGATATAAAATGAATTAATTTAACTTAAAGATTAAAGTGCTCAAGATAAACTAAAATGGCGTAATGCACCATTTCTTAAACATCAAAATCACACTATATATTAGAATTAATCGTAGAGGCCTCTGACGCACCTTTCTTATATTACTAATATTAAATTCACGCATTACAGATGTGTGAATTATTGCTACAAAAAATTGACTGTTAAGCCAACTCTGCAACAAGTGTCATGACAGGACATATTAATTGTGGGTTTACACGATAGAATTATTTCTTACAGCATAGGTCAAGTGCCAGTTAAATTTTGTGTACACCTTACAACTAAAAAGTTTAGTAGGTTAGTTACATGAAATAAACAAGCAGCCAACACGTACATATTTTAATGTAGACCACTTTGGTTAATTTGGGGTTAACCTTCAATATTTACGTGAGAAACTCAAAGCGCTACCAGATGTGAAACATTCCAAGTAATATAGTCATCTGACATCCACTGTGATCAGTCGAACAGTTGGTAGAATAACTCTCATAAATTTCGAGATATGTGAGGAACAAAATGAAAAGTAGAACGTAAGGTAAAGGGCATAAAGTTGGATCTTATAGGCTGAAATCAATATCGTTTAGGATTAAGTAATTGTAGCATTACTATACATACCAACGACGATAACAAATAATGCGCGTAATACGGATACAATAAAGTTGCCTCTTATTTTATTAGTAAAGAATTAATTAGTAGTAAGTAAACTCGACAGAATCCATTTACAAGTGTAACATACTGTTTTAGTACAGTCGGTTATGTAAAAATAACGCTCTATTATTTCACAAATTGGTTTTGTTTGTAGTTTAATTTTAGCGTCCCAATTATTAGGATAACGATTTTGTAGCATAAATATGTCTGCGATTTTAAACGGCTTCAAAAGCTCCGTTCCCAAGTAGCCAGAGCAGGGTTTTTGGAAAATATAATTCAAAGATTTAATTAACATTCCCAAGGTACGAAGCTTTACTTGGAAGGCACTTAACGTGTCAGATTAGTAGTATCTACTAATAGATGGCAATCGAGTAGCTAAGACCCTAGTTATGTATATAGCAGCCCCAGTTGTCTGAATAACTTTCAATTAGTTTGGGTACTTAACAAAAATTACAGTTTCGGAGTTTTCTTGTGAGGAGACTGGTTATCCTAAAGCAATTGTTAGTTTTAATTAACTTTTAAGATTTATGACAGGCTTAACCTTTTCGATTAGGAGAGCTAAACTGGACTGGGTATTTTTCAATTAACTTAAAGGTATATAAGGAGTTCAGCGTGGGATGGAAAGGGCTTTTTTTATTTCGATACTTCCGACAGACAGGTGGTATATTTCTGTACTTTTGATAGTAAAGTGATGTGTGTTTTTTATTTTATTCTGAGTAAGTACTTTCCCAGTTACTAAAACAGAGTGTATGGTATTTTTTTTAAATAATGAACTCAAAGGTTGTGTTATGAATTATGTATCCGTAATTGTTTAACTAAATTGTGCCGACGTTTTGTAAAAATACCGACGTTCAGATTAAAGCTCTGAGTTTGGGCTTAAGTTGAACGCGTTGAAATTTTATTCCCTGTGTACTTATTTAGGCAGACAGGGAGGCTTCAGCAGGGTACACCGCTTCATTGTTATTTCGACGGTAGCCTGAGGGCTCACGCACTAGCTTAGCAACGATACCTACCTGATTACGCAATTTTCAGGTCGGGTATAGTAGTAAAGGACCACCGTAGTGATAATCTTTATTGTACTTGAACGAGTTCCGTTACAGTAATAGTTGACCGGTGAAAAGGTCGTTTCATGTTCCGTTAGTTGGAGACACCCTTGTTAACTGAGAGCGTGGGTCACAGTAGGTAACCTTATTAGAATACTGTATATATAATTAATTATTGTATTTGGGTGTTTGAGCCCGAAATTGTTTCTTATATCCTTAAAAAGTAGACTAGTCCTAAGGAATTTAGACATTAATTTTGTTTAGTCATATAGTGTGTAGCTAGCCCGGGACTATAAAGCTACACAGTAGTGCAGTGGTAAAATTTTCTGCGTGCGTATTTGTGACAATCTTTTCCCATTTTCTAAAACAAAGTGCAACGAGTGATAATACCTTGATAAGGTCCGTAAGCCTTCCCCCGGTGGCGCCCTATTGTATATAACGGCAAATATTGTATATATTTTGTACTCATATGTCACTAGGTTAAGGTTTAATTAGTTGTACAGTTAATAAAACAATTTAAATTTATATCTTAGTGTGTTGTAGCATAATGAACCTCACCCTCTCACCGACGGTAGCAAGCTTGCGAGGCAATGTTCCGAAACGTTTGGGTACTTTAAGTTCAGGTTATGCCCTATTATTTTATTGTTAATTTGATACCCTCACGAGGCAGGAATGTATATATAGTTACACAAGGTGTAATATTAGCAGAACGAGTTTGCTATGCAATGAAACAAGAACAAATGCCTGCATCAACGTTATCAACTTTAGACTAGAGTTGAACTGCGAGCGTTGGATAAATACCAACAACTAATAAACAACAAGTAGAACGACTGTAACAAAGCTACAAGGTAAATTGTGTAGTGAAGATTAGCCAAGAGATGGCGCGACAGGTCCCAACAAATCTAATAATAATTATAAAATAAGAGCTGCTAAACTGTATGAAAATCAGCACATTACACCTGGCGTGGCCTACTTGACGCGGCCAACTCAGTGTGGGCGACTCTACGCCCGTCAACTAGGTGCAAGGACAAGTTGTAGTTAGGCGCAAAACCCCGCCATATTATATAACAATGTGTGTTAAGCCAGTTAATACAGAACATTTTAAACACGCAATAAATCCAATATTCGAATGTGAGTAAAGTTAAAATGTATTTAAAATACCAACCTTTTTGTTTAGAGTATTAATAATGTAAGTTGTTACACATGATGTGTAAATTTTCATTATTTGTTTTTCGTTGGTGTTCAAGGTATAATATTTCGAAACGCAATAATAGGTTAATTTCAGGACTAATTCCTACTTCCAATAATCTCATATTGCGGTATTTCTGTTCAAAACCTTATATGGTTCGTTGTAGGATTGTAGTAAAGATACATCATTTTGGGATTGTTGAGATGGATTATACCTATTGTTGAATCTATATTTAGGTAGACGATTTTACGTGTTCTCATTAACTTATCTAATTATAATATTTTATTTATTATACAAGGGTTCGTTCCAAGTTGACCGCGCCAAGTTAGACCGTCAAACTCTTAGGTTTACGAAGCCGGACATATAGTGAGACTGATTTTCAGCGCAAAATGTTGTTACCCTACAGCTTTGTAGACACGCCATATGTGACCCTAAACCATATCTCAATAATAATCCAAGCGGCTCAGTCTTGAATAATGATATCATAAGTAATAACTTATTTCTGTCACACGTCACGAAAATGGAAATGCAAAATATTGCACAACGATACGCCAGGGTAAGTGAAGTTGTATAACCGGTAGACGATTACATTATTTTGTGAAAATAATTAGAGATGATTTTAGATTCGTAGTAATAGAATCTCAGCATGCAAAACATGTGCACCAAATAGTAAGGAAAAATCTAACGGAACAACAGCGAGATGCATGGAAAAATATAACAACTGACCCCTGTAACAGGTACAAATTACCCCATAGTTATTGAATCATGTTTTCATTGGTGATAAGGGTTGTTTTTTTCAGTACCATCCAAAGCTAAAATACTAAGGATGTTCAAAGGGATCATCCAGTCCAAAAAAGTTCACTTGTCAAAATCAGACATAAATTACATGTAGTTGTGTTATTTCGTTGTAAAGGTATTGTTCAGAAAGAGTGGGTGACTCCTGGACGAACAACGAATCAATATGTTTACAAAGAAATTCTAGAACTTCGAAAAACAGTCCTCCGTACACGTGCAAACATTGCTAGTAGTTGGATTCTTTATCACAAATAGCCGCCATCTTATTCTGCGTTTACTGTATAGCAATTTTTAACCTCAAAAGACATTTCAGTACTAACACGGCTACCTTAGTCACCATATCTCGCCCCGTGAGATTTTTTTTATTCCCAAAAGTCAAATTGGCACCCAACGAACGCGTGATGTTTCATTGAAATATTTATAATTAGATTCATTTTAATAGTTTCTGGTATTGAAGGCGGTTTGGATCACTTCTACTGTTGCATCGCCATCCATAACACTGTTAACAACTGCTTTGTGGGCATTTGTGTGTAGGTGTGCTGCGCACGATGCTCAAGGTACATGCATTCATCACATCTAACACCTGCACGAGGACCCTTCGGAGCGGACGCGTCTGCTGTAGGTGGTGCTGCAAGCTCAACACCATCCGACGTTAATAAACCATGTACCGCACCATGGTAACGGTTTATATTTTCTGTTGAATGTAGAGCCGCATATATCGCATGTGAATACACGGCACCTAGGTTGTTTGGTGGACAATGTACCAGCTGCTGACGAAGAAGCACGCTTTGTAGCCATTAGCCATTAAAGGAGATAAGTCATTCAGGTACGTACGGTGACGAACCAAGTTGCTCCATCTGGTGAAAGTAGCGTAGCGCACCTCGCAGGAGAATATTTGGATGATTCCGTTTCCTACAATAGAACCTAGTGTTAGAATTTTTTTAAGCAGTGCCATTAAACTGCTTACAACTGCGAATAACAACTGACGATTTTGGTGATAAACAGCGTCTTATATAGCAAGGAGCGTAATTAGTGATAGTGAAATAAAAATTAAAATGTGGAGGTGAAGGTGGAGATGTAGTTAAGAGTCGAAGGTTAGTCGATAGCAATAAATAGAATTAGAGTGTTACATTTACGTATCAAGAGACTATGTATAATGTCACTGTGAATACTGCAGTCCTACTACATTAAAAATTTAATCTTAGACGCCCATATTTAAAGAAGTTAAGACATCTAAACTTAAAAGTATATTTTCGGCCAACAAGCCTCCTGACTGACTATTAAATTGCAATTATTCTATAGAAGTTTGTATTTATATAATAATGTAAATAGTATAAATAGGAATGCTTTTTGCAAATGAGGTTCATATAGTTATTGATTGAGGAAGTGTACACATCCGTGATTTGTTATTCAGGTGGTGAGTTGTTTAACAAACCTCTAAATACTTCTATTTGAAGTTCATATTCCGTTTTATCACTAAGCTGGAAGAGGAGTTATCTGGAGGCAATCCTGGTATCAACGTTGCAGCGTGGATCGAGAAAACGCAATGGAAGTCGAAACAAAAATGAGTATGGGAACGAAGTCGGTTACGTTCAATTTCACCCGACTGAATATTTTCCTTCAATTTCCGACTTTCTCAAATTCCTCCAACACTTTCACCTCGACATTTGGTATAACTACCTGTTATGAGTGACGCTTCTGGTCAAGTATTACCATTTCGTACTTCACTTTGTACATTTTATTTTAAGTCTACAATAGTTCGTTAGTCAACCAACGTTACACCTTTATATCGGTGTATTATCGTAATGTCCTAATTCATATTAGTATTGTTATCAACACATGCTACATGGTTTGAATAATTTAGAAGTTTTCTTTCGCATTTGGTTGTTAATTCGATAATGCGCTCATCGCGTTACTAAACGTTCTTTCCCGACAATTTGAAAGTGTAAGAACATATTACTCAATATTACTTTACAAAGTTACAAATTATTTGCACCAATTCTGCTCTACACTTATTCTTCTGATTCTTCCTTTCTGAAATACAACACGGAGTATACAAGGATTGGATTACACCCGTGTTTTGGTTACCGCCTGCTATTTCTAGCGCCTACTACTTGGTTTCCCTTCTGCTGTTTATATTAATGGTTTACTCCCCTGATTATTGGTAGCTATTCGCTGATTTCGAGTTACTGTTTGGGTTGCTGCCATACTGTTTAATTACACACCACCTTGGCCGTTCCATCTCCGGCACGGATTAATTTTGGTGAGATTAGTATAAGGCGTTATGATGACTACATCTATACTGTGACTTATGATATAGTCAAAACCATGAAAGAAGTCGTCTGCGTCATCACTTGTATTCGTACGAAGTAAGATGAAAATTTTAAGTCAATGTAGCATCTAATTCATAAATACCCAGTAAATATTCCGATTCAGAAGTTTCCCTCAAGCTTTTATAACTTTAAAAACTATATTCTATTTACAAAAAAACTAAGAAAGATATCCTATTTTAAAGAAAAGGTATAATTTTACCAAAGGTTAGTCTGTTAAGTATATAATTCAAAAGATACGGCACATACTCATCTCTGTCGTTTTCCCAGATGAACGTGTTCACGTACGTCTTTACTTAAAACACGTACAAATCGTATTATTATCTTTATCATATACATTAGTTAAGCTTTTAAATAATCTTAAACGTATGTGTTGAATTGAGTTAGACACCTATGACGTAGAGGACTTCTTTCGTGGTTTCTACTATACCAGTAAAACGTCCGGGTACTTACGTAATTTAACTGGATGCGTACTAAATTCTTATCCTATTCTAATTTATACACACATATTTACGATATCCTGGAACGCAACATTTGATGTATCTATTTAGTTCTGACACGCGTTAGTAAACCCTCCCGCGCCACGTAAACATGATGTGGATAACATTTTACTGAGCGAAATATCTTTAACTGTTTAATAGCAAGCAATTTTATTCTAAGAACAATATTTTATTCCGGCACTGATAGTACAAATATTTTATTTATTACTTTAGTGTTGCAGTATACTTTGTAAAGCAATGCTCCTTGAAAACTTTTTCATTAGTGCATTAGGCTACAGGCATAGTCATTAAACGTATATATAAATATTACCTATATGTTTTGATTTACTTGATTACCTGAAAGATACGGAAAGTGTTTCTCGTTTTGATAAACTGTGAATCTATATCTATATTATTGAGTCTTTTTATTACTCGGGTGGAGTTATTAAAATGTTTACCAGATAGACTAACGCTCTGTCCTAATCATTTCTTTACTAATTATTACATGGTTGTCTTTATTTCAGCATAGCGATTAGTTTTATTCGGTTTATCGTATACTACCCACCCCAATCTCCAATTCGTCTAGCACGGCAAATCCTTTCGGTGGTGGTACGGGAAACTAACGTAACATAAATGGTAACAAGTCGAAGAGTAAAATTGTAGTCGGAACAAAAAAGAGGAAAATAAATTTCAAACTCGGTTTCTTCCAAAGATATCCTCTCCAAATGATAGAGTCGGATATGATAATTTGAAGAAGTTACGGGAAGTTAGCATTCATGTTGAAAAGATACATCAGAGGTGCTGGAGGAACGAGAAAAATATAGGTGCCACGCATTATACGTGTTTCACTGGCTCTAACGGGAGGTGCAGTAGGAATTGCAAAGCCGTTAATGATGCAAAACGGCTAGCTAACAGTTAAGGTAAAGTGTACGACAACAGGTTTATGAAAGCAACAGCTGTTGCGAAAAAGGCAAATAGACAGTTTCTAAAACACTATAAGAACGGTACGCCACTATTATTAAAACCCTACAAAGGACTTGATTGCTTTAAAAAATTCAGTAGTTAAAACTAAGCAAGTTACCTCTAATTGCTCTTACCGACTTGAATATAAGAAAAGACGCATCCCACAGTCCTCATTTCCGCATTATCTTATCCGGAGATCAGTTGAAGAAAATTAAACCGTGTGCCATCGAGTCGGGCGTGATTAATGTGGATACCACAAGAGGACAAGGTAGTCATTAGATGGGATACCGAAAACGTGGAAATACTGTTATATTACGAGCCCTCTGTAGATTTGAGACCACCAGAAGAAGTCGAGGGTTATTTTCGAAGTTGTGATATTTAATTCAAAAAGTAGGTTGGGGCAGACTTACAACACTTACAATTGCGGAGAGTTAGTGTTAAAGTTTCTTACTGAAAATAGCTAAAACAGTAAACGTATTTGGGTATGGTAACGCTAAATCAATAGGATTCATTTACCTATAAATTAAATTGAAGCAGGACGAGGAATACGTTTTAGGCTTTGTGGAGTTATATAGTTGTAACACTATGCAAAACATACACTCTGGGAATAATGTTTTGTGCTTTGATAATTGTGAAAGACGTTAAATTATCATTGAACCGGATTCGTACGAATTGGAAGAAATATATGCATATATGAGTATGGTACCAGACATTAACAAGAACATTGATAATTTTTTCCAATTAAGTGTGAACAATAGCACGTTAGAGTGTTCTCTGCATCGAAGATAACCGATCGATTTTGGAGCAAGTCATAAAAACAGTATCAGAAGCATTTTGAATTTTACCAACCGCAAACTATCTGCAATCGAAGTGTATATGGCAGACCAAGTGAACATCAACCGCGTCGTTTAGAAATGATTTTCTAACACATAGCATATTGGAATTCAGGCTCTCTATACCACCTGGGTATAATCTGGAGAAGGAGCATAACCACGTTATAAATTACCCATTAAGTGTATCAGGAGTCGATAATATAACAATCAGATTGGTTGATCATTTTGGCAATGGGTAAACTTTTCACCTGGAAACTTATACTAGCGTTAGACTGGTTATAAAAAGCATCTAAAGAAATGCCCGTCGATTTTATACATAAAACACGTTACCACGCACTTCGACGAGTAAAAGCGATTGCTCGACAGTGTCAAATTGTTAAGAGACTCGCTTTCGAAACAGTCCGTTTTTAAGATCGTTGGGATTAAAAGTGAAAAATATTGATCGATAGGAGAAGACGCAGCTTAGACTTCCTACAGCGAAAGCAACATTGGACCCGGAAGATTTAAATACGAGGATGTACCTAAATTTGACGTGTATGGAATTTATAAATTGCATGAAGCCATAATAAAAAGTATTATTATACATATTTTACCTTTACATTGAACGCAGATAACAAACACCGATCGGATTTCTATAGAAATCCAAAGCAGTGGCAACATGAAAGTTTTATATTTATGTAGGAATCCACAAGGTAGCAGATCCAGCCAAAGTATACGAATTTACTTCAAATACACCAGACTTTCTGTTCGAAACAATCCAAAATAAGTTGAATAATATCACAAAATAAACGTGTTGAACACCTGGAATTACACAAACTATTAGTGGACTTGTGTTCCTCGAAAGATCAGAACCAAAATTCATTGTACACACCTGCTGGAAATCCGAATCTATGACCGTTTTGTTTGTGCTAAACTGCTCAAGAATACTTTCGGAGTTTCTCGAAGACTACAAAAATCTATTGTGAGCATGTCCCAAGAATTAATACCTATTAGTGTCAAAGTCCGGTGTGAACTGCCACAAGTCACCCGAAAACACGGTCACCTTTAGCATATAACGCATCATTTGCGAGGTTCAACGTATAACATTAAACAATTATGCCAAGGCTTCTCTGGCTATCGGAAATGCAAAATCAATTGTCTACAGTGGCAGTATTCAGAAAATGGGAACTACACGAATTCCCGTCTTTGTCTCAAACTAAGTCACACAGATGGAGAATCAAAGTATCGAGCGAAAGAGAGAAGGTTTGGCGGATATTGCTGGAGCTGCAAAATTGTAAATTTGACCGAAAGAAAGAAAATGCCACGGATTTACCCATGCTTGAAAGTCTATAAGACGCAACAGCGGATGTTGGAATGGAATTGGAAATTTAAAAAAATTTTGAAGCGTCGATGAAGGCTTATGCTTTAATTATACATTAGTCTGTGCTTGAATACAATTTGTTTACAAAAACTGTTAATAGATTTGTTCACAATTAAATTAATTATAACTTGTATTTATGTCTTAAAATAAAATTCAACAAGAATTGTTTTTAATTGTATGAAGGAATGTCTACTTGTTTTAGTAAACACATCATAGCAACCCTTACCCCTGACTGAATGCTCTACCACCTTGTAGCGGTTACCCCTGAAAGAATATTCAGGTCCTATGACGAATACCACTACCTGAGCGGGATGCTCAGACATCATGGTAGGTCTTTTGTATATAAACTTGTATTTATGTCTTAAAATAAAATTCTACAAGAATTGTTTTTAATTGTATGAAGGAATGTCTACTTGTTTTAGTAAACACATCATAGCAACCCTTACCCCTGACTGAATGCTCTACCACCTTGTAGCGGTTACCCTGAAAGAATATTCAGGTCCTATGACGAATACCACTACCTGAGCGGGATGCTCAGACATCATGGTAGGTCTTTTGTATATAAACTTGTATTTATGTCTTAAAATAAAATTCTACAAGAATTGTTTTTAATTGTATGAAGGAATGTCTACTTGTTTTAGTAAACACATTATAGCAACCCTTACCCCTGACTGAATGCTCTACCACCTTATAGCGGTCACCCCTGAAAGAATATTCAGGTCCTATGGCGAATACCACTACCTGAGCGGGATGCTCAGACATCATGGTAGGTCTTTTGTATATAAAGAATCGATTTTTTAGAACCGGAGTCAGTTGTAATACAACGAGCTTAAAAGATGTACGCAAAAATATGCAGCACACCCAGAAATTTGTAGCAGCAGCTGCAAATGAAATACAGCAGAGTGTAGTAAGTGTTCGCTCTGCTAGTAAGAAGTATAATATCTAAGAGAAGCATGCGAGAGAGTCTCAAAAAACATTGTGGATATTGGGGTTACGAAGCAAGAAGATACAATTCCAGTACAAAATTATTATGAATTTTCTACTTTTAATGTAAAAAATTGGTAAACATGGTTCATTATTCCCATCTAACATACGAGCAATTTTTGCTGGAACGTCGAATTGTGGCAAGACCAACGCTCTAATATCTTTACTTTTACACAAGAATTGGGCTTAGATTCCAAAATGCTTAAGGTTTTTTTAAAAGTCCATATCAACCTAAGTATAAGCTGTTAAGGAATGTATTTGAACCTTTAATTGACGAAATTAGTTACTATGGGTTAGGAAATTTTGACGATGTAATATGACCTGAAGATGCTGAACAAGATTCAATTATAGTTATATGATATACCCGCGAATAAGTAAAACTAGGTCAACCAGTTTTTTTTTGTTTGGAAGACATAATTTACTCGTTCTGCCCATGCCAAACCTATGCTAGCGCCTTAAAACATAGACTCAGAGATAACTCCAACGTTATTGCATTATGGAAACAGGATGACAAGAACCTTCGCCGTATTTTTCTGAATCTTATGAGCGGTGATATGCCATACCCAAAATTTAAACATCTGCCTGCGGTTTATGACTACTGTCAAAGATTTTGAAATCAATAAAGGACGGTATAGGAAGAATTTCGATGAGTAAATAACTATTGGATGAGACAAAATGGTTAGTTGTGAACCAGAATTTGATGATGGCAGATGCCAAAGATTTTATTGCAAATAAACGTAACCTTCAGTTCATGCAGGATGCTGTAAAAAAGTTGGAGGAGTACGAAAAGGGGCACAACACGTCTCAGCAAAAATTCAAACAGACCCATAAAAAATCGATTGAACTTTTGCAAACCACTGCATCCCATTTGCAAGGTATTACAGGAAAAATACCAGTTGTAAAATAGATTAAAGTTGAAGACACGAATTCTTTTATAAAGAAAATTGAACCGTCCGTTACGAAAGATCCTATACATCTTTACTATGCGGATATGTTGACCCGAGATAAAAATGGAAATATAGACAAATCAGTTTATGGAGTAAAGTATAATGCTGAACTCAATGAATGGATATTTGGGAACAGCGGGCCCGAAATTGATTCTGAAAACAGCAACAATCTTAAAGGATGTGATTTATCCGGTTACTTGAGAACGAGCAATCTTTCAGCCCCGAAGACAGCGATTCCAACCTATAAGAACATTTACCAAAATACTTGAACATGATCAAATCAGCGTCGATTGTCAGCAGAAAAAATTTAAGTGCGTTCGTAACCAATAACAAGAAATTTGAAGAATATGTACTAAAACATCCCCCATATTCACGGGCAAACGTCTAAAAGCATACAGTTTACGGGTAAAGGTTTCGGTTTCCATGAATGGTTTTACAAAAAATTGATCACGAGTCCTATTGAGTACGTATAATACAGTATTGCCCGAAATAAACAGTACTGAAACTATGTTGGCGGTGTTTTTATGCGTGCGCTGTCACACTCAAGTTAGCTAGTATAGACCTGTCAAGTAAACCTCAAACAAGTAATTAGTAGGGCCTAATTGTTAAAAATGGTGTTAAGTACAGAGGAGAAAGTGTTTCTGGTAGAGCATTATTTTCGTTCATACGGAATCGGCCGACGTAATGGTGCAAGTTTGCTATACGTGTCTGATCAATTCACACAAAGGTTTAATAAACGTTCTCCAAGTAATGCTGTAATTTTGAAGGTTATTGAAAAGTTTAGAAATACAGGTAGTGTATTGTGCCAACGAAAAGGAAACTCGGGGCGTCCCAGGACAGTTAACAACAACAATAACCATGAACGTGTTTTGAGCAAATCTTAGAAAATCCGAAAGTCAGCCAGGCAAGGACAGCGTTACAACTTGATTTAAAAGAACTTCCTTTCAAAGAATCCTGAAGGAGCTGGGTACATTTTCGTATGTGATTCAGGTACATCAACAACTACATCCTCGGGATTATCGCAGTAGAGTGGAATATTGCGCCAGAATTCTCGCGTTACAGTATGAAAATCCTGAATTTTTGAAAAATGTTTGGTTTTCAGACGAAGCACATTTTCACTTGTCAGGCTATGTGAATCGTCGCACAAATCGATTTCTGGGCTTTGCCAGACCCGATGAGGTTCAAGAGGTTCCTTTACATAGTGAAAAAGTGAGTGTCTGGTGTGCTGTTTCCGGACACGGAATCATTGGTCCGTACTTTATCGAAGAGAATGGTAGGCAAGTCACACTTAATCAACAGAGGTACAGACAAATTTTAACACGATTTATCCCTGATCTACGTCAATTCTGTCGTGCACGTAACTTGGCATTTCGAAACCAATTTTTCAGCAGGACGGGGCAACTTGCCATACTGCTGCCGCAATTCGTCAATTTCTTCAAGAACATTTTCCAAGCAAATTCATATCACGATTTACTGACTTCCTTATCCTTCACATTCTCCAGACCTCACACCTCCAGACGCATACATTTGGGGCATGGCTAAAATGCCGTTTTCAAACGGGCACCACAAACCATCGATGAATTAAAGGATGCCGTTCGAGTCTTCTTCGCAGCCCTGAGACAACCCTTATTCAATAACATGACCAGAAACTTAGAACATCGTTATGAAGTCTGTCTCGAACGAGGAGGTGCACATTTAGAACATATAATAAAGTGTCAATAATATGTATTTTTTAAATATACAAAACAATTACAATTTCAGTACTGTTTATTTCGGGCAATACTGTAGAACAATATTCACGAGTTAATCGACCTGTTAAAATTATGGTAAGCTTCCAACAAGGCTGGAAATTTAAACGAGGAGAACATAAACGAAAGGGTGTCTTTAATAGAAGGGTTAAGAAGGAAGTGTATAACAGAATAGGAGCGATAAACAATTGCTCGGTTTCAAAATGTCTATTGACCTCTTAGGACATTCTGAGCGTAAGCACTTACAATCTGGTCAGCAAGGACTCCCTGGACGTAGTTTTGTAATAACTGCACGACATGCAGAAGAAACGTCTTGTCAAAGTATCGGGCCCGAAAAGTGACAGTGGTTGTGTTTCTAGAAAGTTTGCAGTTAATTTTGTAAATAATGCGCTTTCAACCTGTTTAAAAAGTTCATATGACACTTGACGTAAAGCTAAATTTTTCAATGCAAGCAACAAATGTATAACAATGATTGAACATTTTGTGGAACAGACAGATGTAGCAAGTAAACAGTATGTAGACGTTGAATTCAAGAAACATTTAGTTCCCTATTCAAAGGTACTCAGGATCTGATCGTTAAATTCACGAGAATGCATGGTAAAATATTGAAATGCTTGAAGAATTAGAAAAGGCATATATAAAGTAGACCGCAAAAGATTTATATGCACGTAATATAAATACTCAAATTTAAGCATTCGAAATATCCAAAGCTGTTACGGATTACCCTAGTAGCGTAGAATGCTTGATAAAGAAAAACAAACTAGTCAGTATTATCCAGACAGGAGTAAGAAAATCATCGTAAACGAGTTATACAAGCAGGTCCGCAAAAATTTTCTGCACCGGCATACAGTGTTTAAACCTATACAACAGATTTCTTACAATTTGATTTGTCCAAATTTCTACCCTACGCTAGTTTGGTTAATGGATATAAATACATATTTATTGAACTGAACTGCTTTTTAAAATATGCTTTTGCTCGGCCATTAAGAAATAAAACTGAACCAGAGGTAACTAATGCAATGACAAGTATATTTAAGAAAGTGCAACAGGATAAGAAGGACATTACAACAAAAATCAATTGAAACACCGTCGAGTTGATCAAAATTTCAAGTTAAAAATGGATTTTTCTAGCGGTGACGTTACAAGTGATGTAATAGTACCGCAATTAGTTCTCAACAAACTAGTAGGTATAACCCATTATGCGTTAGGTGATTTTAAACCAAATTCTCACCACTATAACTTGGAATTTTAGTTAGATTTATATGGTCATACAAATTGTTTACTGTAGTGGTATTTCTGGAAATTATACTGTAAAAATGGATTGCTTTGAATGGAGGGATTTCTACAATTTTCAAATGAAATTTAGGATTAGACAATTTGTCGAAGACTTACAACACATTAGATTGAATGGTTTAGGCGGTGGGTAGATGCATTAGAACTACAACTAGATCGTGATTTCAAGTTGAAGCTGTCTATCGATATATCTAATATAAGTGTATGGGTGGCAAATAAATTTCAAGAAGAAAATTTGTTTAATATGGAAATTGAAAAAGATCGAAATATTGTTTCTTTAAATGAGTACAGGTGCTTCAAACTATTGAACATGCTGAAAATTATTATGCTATAATGCGAAAGAATTGTATAGTAAAAGCTTTCCAAAATTTTATATATTTGTAAGTGTTATAACAAGTGCAAGTTGAAATACGACAAGAAGAAAAAGTTGCAATTTTATTAGAAAGTTAGAGTCGCGCGAGCAATTGTGTGTAATTATAGCAGAATTACGAATTGTTTAACAAAACTTGAAATAGTTATATGCCACCTCAACCAATACTTAGAAGATGTGAGTGCGATCGCTCACGCTATTGTTTAGAGGATGGGTTATCCCGATTTACTTGATTCTGGTTATCATAGCGGATCCTAGTTAAAAAGACGTAATAGGTTTAATAGCTGTACGTATAATATTTAATATTAATTTTTAAATTTTATATTATTTTTTATTTTAAGGGTTAATGTAGCAGTCATCGTTAAAGATTGAGATTAAGTTGCTTTCTAGGTTGCGTCTGTTTTAGTTCCGAGACAATCATTCATTGCATAATACTAGTGTTCCCCCACTCTAGGCTGCCGATCACGCTTTGGCTGGTCCAATAGTGTTTTGCTGTCCACCGTTTTTTCTATCGCTTTTGTTCAGTGAGAGCACTTGCTCATATCTCTTCTACCTGGTTGCTATGAAGCGCCCAACATCGCACATCCCTCTTTTATCATTTCTGCTTTGCTATTTTTTCCTTTACTGTTTAAGTCGCTAGACAATCCTTATATTGTTTTCAAAAAGTGGAAGATGAGTAGTTATACAAAATCCTCTTCTAACATATAATTAGAAAACCCCAATTTCACGTATCCCTCCTAACGTACCAATAGCTTCATAGGTCATAAGTGTATTAGAAGTTTTTGTGTATTTAATGCTAAACAACACATCTTTAACATAGTCCCGCTCAATTTTGAAATTTCTTGACAGCCCTCAACTTATTCTGGAATATATTTACATGAATAAATGCATTAAAAACTCTGACGCTCTCATACTGTTTTTCCTGACGATTTTGTCCAAAGCTTTAAATTCAGGACAAAAATTGAGATACAATAACTCCACATGACTGAGTTTTCTGCATTATCCCGAAAAAATCAAGACGCATGTTCATCAGCTTACTAATACATTTTTAAACAAGTTTATATTAATTTAAATTAAAAAACCAAATTAAAGAAGAGGTTGATATTCTGACTTGCATACCAAATTACCCTTAAAAAGAGCAAATGAATGCTCCCAAATAATTAATCATCCGTAAAAAGTAATTTAATGGTTAGTTCCTATCTGGCGTTTGGAATATAATATTCAATAATTTTCACAATAGAAATTCATAACGCGTTTGAGGTTCTCTACCCTTTTGCACGAGAATGAATTATAGGACTGTTGTGATCAACATGTTACTAACTTTTATAACGTTTCGTGTATTTTTGCGTCGACTACTAGAACTGCAATCCTTTAGGGAATAGAAGTTAACGTAATTGTAACTTGAACTTCATTAATTTTAAATTTCTATCGTAATTATGTTCAAAATAAGAAGGAATGGAAACTAGATACCTATTATAATGTATTTTTATCATCCCTGTACTGATACCTGTATATATGTTTTAATAGACAGTTTAACTCGGTATCTTAAAAAATTCTCCATTTCCCTTTAATGAAAATCCTTTTTCATAAGCTGTTATATTAAAGATCCTAACAAATCTCTTTGCCTTGATATAGAATTATTTTGTGACGATAATCTACCATATGGGGCGCTACTTATATAGACAAATAAACGTGTTTTGTTTATTTACAGTATGTGCTGGTGTAATAAAAATTAGAAAATCAAGGAAAATGGGAAAAATAAAATAACTGTGGGTTTATTTGAATTAACGCAGTTTGCTCTATTGCATGGTCTACTCCCGACTTGAATCCTGGAATTTGACAGACAATTTGATGTCCTCGTAGAGCAGGCGTAGAAAGAAGATCGATGAAGCTGTGGGCAATAAGGCAGGTGGAAGCTTCTCAGATGATCACTTCGTAATTTCTATGGTAAATGTCGAAAGCGGTTGTAGTCAAACACTTTATCCTGTTCCATTGAAAATAGGATTGTGCTCGGTGCCAGGTTGTTGATGCTGATGTAGCTGTTTCTGGTGGCTGAGGAATGTGCGGGTAATTCATGGAAATAGAACAGGAACTCCGTGAAGGGTGACTCGTTTTAATTCGCCGACGGATTAGGCATATCCAGTGAAGTGATGGAATAGACGGTGATAAGTATAAACCCTAATCGTTCAATTCCCTTGCGATCTAGTGGTCAAGCATGAACACTAAGCCTGGCGATCCTTCTCAGATCTGGTGAGCAAAAGCGAGCAGTGAGTATGGCTAGTGCTTTTGTTTATACCCACCCGCAGAATGCATTGTATGGAGATGTGATTTGAAGTTTCCGCTTGATAATTTAAACTTCATCTATTTTAGTCGTTGCACCAAATTTCCAACCAATATCTGTTAATGGCTGTGTGTTTATCGTAGATTATCGAAGATAGAGTATATATATATATATATATATATATATGTGTATATATATATTGCTGTGATAAGGGGTTGTTTAAGGGTGCACGTTATAGTAAAGGTCGTTCAGGAATGAGTAATTAGAATAGGCAGCAGAAAACTGCACTTATTTAAGGAAATAATTAAGAAATAGACATACTTTGTAGATAGTAAGTAGTCAACACCCTGTATATAAAGTAGAAATAGTTTTTGGGCGACGCAGGTAAATATAGGAAGACGCATAGTAGGCGTAGGAATGAGAAATACATGTATTAAGTAGATAGTAAGTATTAAATACCCTGTAGATAAAGTTTAGTTAATTTAGGTAAAACAAATAAGGATATTTTTCAGTGGAAGCACGCGTATATTTAGAAATAAATGATAAAGTGTAATTAGACACGCATTAAAAAAAAGAGTTCCAGACGACTAAATTAATACGGATATAGAAATAGAGTTTCAGGTAGTTAATATAAATGCGTACAAATATCTAACCATTTTTTGATAAGAGAAATGATTAAAAATTGCGTGAATCGCATGTAAACATGATAATTTAAAGTCGAGTTGCATCAGTTGTTTATTGAAAAGCAAGTAATCTATCAAAATACAGCATGTTGATAACGAAAGACAGCTGCGGGCAAGTTGTCATTATGGGGAATCGTGGAGCATTACATCAGAAACTGCTCTAAATGAAATTATTTGATTGGTCAGAAACAAGCGAAGAGTTCTAGACCATACCCACGGACGGAGTGGGAATTCGAGAATATATTAGCAAGCACCTTGATAAGAAAGTCAGTTTTGAACTCAACGAAGGCCGAAGTGCGTTGCCATTAAAACAAAGTAATACGTAATAATTACAAAAGTGAAATAAAATGAGTGCGAATATGAAGATTATAATTGCCGTTTAAACGTAAGTACGCTTTTAATGAATTTATTGTAAACTAAAACATAAAAGTAATAGGGTTTTGAGGTCTGAGGGAAATAGACTATGATTCTGATGTTAAGGGAAAAATACAGTAATACAATTTAGATGTCCAGGCGAAAAGAAGAATAATACAATTTTGAAGTACAGGGGTGAAACAAACTACAATTTTAAATCTGGGGCAAGAATGATAAAAGTCTAAGTTTGAAGAATTGAAATAAATTGGGGTGTATAATTTAATGGTGGTGGTCCATAGTGTAATGGCAATAATTTGAATGGAATCCAGAATTGGGAAGATCATTTTATTGGAAGCGTCGATGTGAAAAGATAAAACCAGGTCAGATTTTTAGTTATAAGACATTTGTTTTCTATATAAATTTTTATTTTATTTTTAATATTGAATTTGCTAAATATGATATGCTTGTGAAAAAGTCAACAAAAGAGGTTGCATACGTATAGAATGAGTAATATGATAACAGGTTTAGAATATTCTACACTTTGTTGGTAAAGATAATAAGTTTACTTTGGTGACTTTGGGTTTTTGAGTACATAGTAGATGGTTGTTAATAAATGAAATTTATAAGGTAAACTAATTGAAAATGTATTACAAATAATTTCAAAAGCTGTACATAACATATTGGTTTCGTTATATAAAAACGAAATTTACTGAATTTTATAATTCCAAATAAATGCTAGCCGAGGTCATAAGATTTAAATAGTACAAAGGCGGAGCCACAAGTTGAATAGGAAATTGATAACCCGCAAGGCGGTAACGTATCGAATTTTGCCATTGGTAGATAAAGTTGTTTGAAGATAAAGTCCAGTTCATAGCAACATTAAGAAAGACAGCCGGAGGAGGAGATAATTACAATTTATAGTGAATATTAAAATGGTGGTCCAATAATTTAGAGTACGTAGAAAATTAATAAGGCGCACAACGAAGGGGATCAAGAATTCCAGTTCATAGTAATAAAAATAACAGCCCAAAGTAGGGGCATGAAAATTCCGCGAATAGTATAGCAATATATATATATATATATATATATATATATATATATATATGTTAAAAATGCTTTTATTTTTCTTGACCTTTTCACTTTATATTTGTTTGATTGTTTGAGGATGATTCAAGAAAAATAAAAACATTTAACATATATATATATATATATATATATATATATATAGTGTGTCTACTTAAGTTGGCGGCATATGGAAAACTTTTTTATTTTTGGGTTTAGGAGAAAAAGTCACTCTTTATAAAAAGTTCTGCTTGTTCTGAAACCTAAAATAAAACCTTCAAATAGCTAAATTTATTAGTCATATACGAGGTTTATCAATAAATATGAATTTGGCGTAAGAGTAAAGTACCTTTATTTTTGATAATTTCGAAAATTGTTATTATGAAATGTTGTTCAGAATCAAAAACCACGTTCAAATATGCAAAATATCCGTCGATTATAAAAAAAATTTTGACACTTTTCTAAAATAAAAATTTATTTAAGCTTACGCATTATTTCATTTAATCTAAGATGCAATGACAAGAACTGTCCATGAAATGTAATTTCTTAGCATTTCGAAAGACTTTCTTTAATAATAACAGTAGTTTAATAATAATGTAATAGTTTTTGTTATACATACGGATCTTATTATTCCGTCCCTCAATTAACTAACTTTCTCTTTTCGAGAATCTTTTAATGCAGACCGTTATTTACTCTTTCTACAAAAAGAACTAAATGATTTTCTTGATGATCTACCCCTACTTGAACGTCAACAGATATGGTTCCAGCAGGATGGTGCCCCATGCCATAGCAGGCTAGATGTAAGACAATATCTTGAAAATTGTTTTAATGAAAGAGTTGTGCATCGGTTTTTGAAAATTCGTTGGCCACCTTACATTCCAGCTTTGACCCCACTCGACTTCTTTTTTGTGGGGCTACTTGAAAGAGGTGTACCTCCAAGGGCCATTCACAGATGTTGTCCATTTAGAACAAACCATTAAAGAAACCGTTCAGAGTATAACGCCGAGTATGATAAGAAGAGTGTTGACAGAGTTTCGAGATAGAACGAATACCTGTAATTATAGAGAAGGCGGATATGTTGAAGCGGTAGTTAATTGAGGGCCGAAATAATAAGATCTGTATGTGTAACAAAAACTATTACATTATTATTGAACTATTGTTATTATTAAAGAAAGTCTTTCGAAATGCTGAGAAATTACATTTTATGGACAGTTCTTGTCAGTGCATCTTAGATTAAATGAAATAACACGTAAGCTTAAATAATTTTTTTTGGAAAAGTTAAACAAATTTTTTTTATAATCGATGGATATTTTGCATATTTGAACGTGGTTTTTGATTCTGAACAACATTTTATAATAACAATTTTCGAAATTGTCAAAAATAAAGGTACTTTACTCTTGCGCCAAATTCATTATTATTGATAAACCGCGTATATGACTAATAAATTTTGAAATGTGAAGGTTTTATTTTAGGTTTCAGAACAAGCAGAACTTTTTATAAAGAGTAACTTTTTTTCCTAAAACCAAAAATAAAAAAGTTTTCCATATGCCGCCAACTTAAGTAGACACACTGTATATATATATATATATATATATATATATATATAAAATACTCATATTTAGACCAGGGTAGAAAATTAAATAATCACATCAAATAATTTTAATCACCGTGTAGAAGCTTTGGGAAAAGGTACGCGTTATTAAAAAACCGTGGAGAATGAAAATTCATTCGTTTTATTAAAAAGAAGAGATTTAATTTATTTACAAGAGGCCTTCTATAAAAAGAAGCAGTAGTAAAATGCTCTACGTGTAATTTGATTATTCCGAGTAAAGAAACAAAGAGAAATTACTTGCAAAATTTATATTAATTAACTCTATTTTAAGTATCCGGTATTAAACAAAATGTACAGATAATAATTAATATTTGATTAGGAGTCACTAAAAATTAAAGGGTATTATTTTAATTGGAGTTAATGGAACCATTAGTAACATATAATATCTATAAAAACTTGTAAAAACCCAATAAAATGCAAATCGTAGAAGTGTTATTTAGAAGTATTATGTTTGAACACCTGCGTATTTTTAAAAAGCTCATTCTGCGTAAATTTGGCAGATAACAAATGGTTACAGAGAATCCTGGAGAAACCGTAGCTTAATAGGTACGGGAAATGCTAAAGGTGGGTTATTTCACAGTCCACATGGACTGAAATAATCGATAATAAAGAATATCAATTTGCACCAATAAGAACAGGGTAGATAGAGACAGATAATATGCGCAAGACCGAGACACATATAGTAAAAGGCGTGAGTGGAGCAACGTCACTGGGTTGCGATTGGTTGAAAATAAGAGGCAAACTTGAGAGGTAGAAATAACATTTCTGTATAAAAATTAATTAGTTATTTCCAGACGTTGCAAGCCTTGTCGAAATTTCTGAGATTTAACTGATGCGAGTGCAAATTTCGTAAAAATCGCATGCCGGGCTGCGGAATGGGAACCTAGCATGCGAAATTCTGAAGAATTGTCCGTTTTGGGGACAAGACCGAC
This sequence comes from Platerodrilus igneus, assembly GCA_036346225.1. Taxonomy (NCBI): domain Eukaryota; kingdom Metazoa; phylum Arthropoda; class Insecta; order Coleoptera; family Lycidae; genus Platerodrilus; species Platerodrilus igneus. Next base: position 1,546,045 of record JARFIW010001011.1, on the reverse strand, counting down.
AGACGGGCTAACCGCTATATATACCCAGGTTAATATGAACAAGCTCTCTTAGATTTTCGACTGGATTCAATGCGTTAAACAGTGCTTTTTAGTTTTCCGAGTTTGATAGAATAATTTAAACAGTTTGCTCGTATATTTTGGTGATTTAAAACAGTTTGTTCTTTACGCGCTACAATGAATGTACTTTAGTGCACTTAGAAAAGAAGATACAAGGTAATAAAGTTAGTATCACTGTACTAATTAGTCAAAATTTGCAACGACAAATGAATACACAAAAGTAGGCAGTTTTGGCGTATATTGGTGAAAGAAGCATGAATTTCTTTGCTATTTTTCGGGGGTGTTAATAATTAAATGGTTCATAAACGTGTCTGGATCCACAAAACAAGGTTCAGATATACACAGATGAGTTCCGGAAAAGCCCCGAAACAACTTTAGATGAATGGTGGTGGAGAAATTTTAAAAGCGTTGAGAATCAGAAGCCGTAAATATAACCCAGTTGGAATGGTGTGATTAACAAAAGGAACGATGTACATTGAAGCTACGAGTGCAGTAACCTTCAGGTAAATTATACTATTTTGTATGAACTTTGATGTTTTCGTGTGTGTTGAATAACTTTATAATTTATTTACTTAAAATGGACAGTAATGAAGTCGTACTAACAAATTTTTAATTTTAAGGTGAAATTTTCTTGTTTAAGTCGAAAGGAGTATTTAGTATTTATGTTCATGATGAAAATTTGGGTATGTCTTTGAGCTCAATTAGACGAACCTGGTTAATTAACGTAAAGGGGTGGTAGATGCTCCCTTTGTACTCAGACTCAGGTCTGCATATATTGTTATATTAATTAGTAGGCATCCTACAAGGACTTTAATTTTGGATGCACATTAAAATGATAACAAACTTAAATCTTGAAATTTTCTGATACTGAAATTTATGCTGAATTTTTAATTTTGAAATTTTAATGTATTGTGAATATTGATGTAAATAGAGTAAACGTTGATGTTTGTGGTAGGAATGTGTTCGTTTTTTTTTATGAATGAGGATGAAGGTTTATCTAGGGGAGCAGCCGAGGCGATGAACAGAAGAAAGTCAACGGACCAGTTAATTTAGGAGGTTTCACAGCAATATATATAATAAATAAGATGAAATATTAACTTAGACTTTTATGCAAAGCCCAAATGATCATTTCAAATCGAGCTAGTAATTGGAAAATGGAAAATATAAGGTCTTGGACAGGACTTGAACCTGTATCCTGGTTTTGCGGAACCATGCGTTTACCAATTACACCACCGAGACCGATGACGACAACTAGGAAATTTACAAATTTAAATCGTGTACACAACTATACATAAACCTAACTTTACGTTTGGCATTTTTGTCAATCATATCTGACATTGTCGAGTTTTTGACTTATGTCAGTTATAGACAGGAAGTGACGTTCAAAATTACGGCTATAAGCCAAGGTACAGTCTTCCTACTGGGCTTATACTTAAACACGTGAGAGGTGCGTGACTCGCAACTGTTTGATACGTAACTACATTTTCCTTATGTAACTGGGTTGATACACTGTAATATTGCATATTATGATGAAGTTTGATTACTAATCTAATATTTGTGGATTTCGCTAAATAATTGCCGCTTTCTTTGTATTTAACTACACTTAGTAGTCTTACATTTATCTTGTATTGATTGTTACATTGTAAACTATAACTGCAATTATTTCATTAAATCGAATTATTTCTAATACACAGTGTACAAAAGCTTCCTTAATTTTATATAAAAATGTATAATATAGAAATTACGTTCAAATATATATTTTACCATAAATAACTATCAAATTTTGTGGTTTGAGTTTAGTACCTTTTATGAAACTAAAATTTATGTAAATGTCTTGCTCAATTTACTATTCATAAATTTATAACATACGGTGTGCAAATGTATTTACTTTATCTGTTTATGATTAATTTTTTCTTCTCCATCTGATTTCTATTTAACGTAACATCAAGGTGCTACAACTTTCAAAATTTCGTTAGTGATGTTTGAAATTAGATTTTGACAAATGCAAGCAGTCTGTACTTGGAGTAGATGGTAAGTTCGGAGGTACGCTAAGAATTTTCATCAAGTAAATAATGGTGTCTATGCAGTGACCTGATCAATTATCCACTCGAACTCTAGTGCTTGAACAATGATCACAACTTTTCTTTTAAAATTATGCATAATAAATTATAAATTGGTTATAATGCGACTCTTTGAAACAACTTTATCTGACATGTTTTACAAATAATAGAGGGGTGCCCTAACCTTATAGGTGTGCAAGGCCTAGGACACTGGTCAAAAACTAAATTAAGCTTAGAATAATATCTGTTAAATAAAAATCAGTTTTGTATAAAAATTATAGTCAAATATTCTTAACGTATCTCTTGTTTTCAGGTTTTCCTACAATCATCATACGCTATACCTATATAGGTAAGTGAATTTCTGTTAATTGCAAGAATACTTAAGACTAAATCATTATTGAATGATGCTTGGGTGTATTAACACTATAGGTGTACAGAAGTATGCAGGATAATTTCGTCGTAGTGCCGTTTTTTTGCTTAATTCTTAGCAAAAAATGTTAATATAAAATCTTCCACGGTGCTCCACTTTGCTTCACGAGATCTTCAAAGTGGTCAACGTGAAAGCAGTTATCTGTTTAAATCGCTTTTAATAATTGGGACCCCACCTGTTGCAATGCCTTCCACTTCCAGCCGCTTTATTAAAGTACTCATGGAGCACCAATATTGAATATATACAGAATGAGTTTTTAGTGGGGCAACGGCTGATAACTCCGTTATTGTAAAAGCTACGTAAACTAAATTTGGAGGCATATGAGGCATACTTAAAGTGTACATTTTAAAAATATTTTGAAGCATACAGGGTGTTCCATAATTCCAGGGTATATTAAATTTATATTTTTTTAAAAAGAACACCCCATATATTATTACATTTTTGGAAAGCCCCTAAAAATAGCTTTAATTTGATATCAAATTGTATTTATCTATTCCTTTTAGTTTTTGAGATATTCAACTGTTTTTAGAAAAAATGATCCTGATTAGATACATTGCCACTGCACTAATACACAACTTATGTTAATTTTCAAGATGCAGAAAATTTAACTATATACCATTGTATATTTGTAAATATCACACTATTAAAATTTCTTCACAGTATACAGGGTGTGTCAGGTTTCGCAAAATGCAATTTTTAAACTTTTTTTAAACGGTACCCTACCAATTTTATTGCTATAATGGATAGTTCATTAAGTGTCCTTTCATTTTTGTTAAGCATTCTCTATACCTAAATCCATTACTTTCTGAGATATTTTTGATTTTCTTTAAATTTTAAAAATATTTTTAATTTACATAACTAAAAATAACTTACTATTGGAGAATATTATAAAACAATTAATACATTTTGATTAACAATCAACTACACTTATCCAATAACAATTTTCACTAATTTGATCTGGCAGAATTCTGTTGATAGCGTTTTATTGTAGGTTGTTATATCTTTAGTGACTTCCAGTCCCCCTATCGGGTGTCACCTTTTATTTAAGAGAACGTTAATCTCCTTTTATAAAAAGAAACTTTATTGTTAAGCAATTTTAAAAAAAACACTTCAGATCTTGGTTGTGTGCAGCTTTATAAAATGATGTTGCTAATTTATACCAAATATACCTCGGCTACAGAACTGATATCTCTTAATCTCAGGGTTACTTTGTTTTGTTTTGAATAGAACTTATTTGAACTGGGTTCTATATTCAAATAAGCTCGCATACAAATATATAGGAAACCAACACCTAGCACCCAACACCTTACCTCCTACTATTTTATTTTTATATAAATAAAAAAATTTTTTAATCACAATTGTACATTCAAAACCACCTTAGCTTAGTCTTCCCTACATTTTCATGGTCTTTTGATTGGTACAAACAAATATTGCATTGTATAATAATAATCAATAATATTAAAAAGCATATTTAGACAACCCTTTTATATGTTTCACCCTCGTTTAATTTTACATGCGACTGCTATTAATTTCATTTCTAAATTAAAAGTCAAACACCTTCTGGACAAGTATAATTACTGATCTACAAAGTTATATTCACTCGAAGATAAAGCATTTTGCCAATTAGCATCGTTTCTCACCTCACTCATTGTTTTGATTAAACTTGAGTCTTGTATTACAGTATATAAAAACCATATGTACTCCAGTTTTCTCCCTCTCCCCTTTATATATATATATATATATATATATATATATATATCTAGACTTTGCAACCTACAAGTTTAATAGTTATGCAGATATTTGTGGGTTATAGGTCTCTAATAAAAGTATACTCTTTTATATCATCTGGTATAAAAAGAGTATACTTTTATTAGAGACCTATAACCCACAAATATCTGCATACATATATATATATATATATATTGTTATGGATTCAAAGGGTTAAATTTGGGGTGGGCAATGCAATTTCAACCACCCTGTATAGAGAAACGAACAAATTATTTACGCGCAAAATTTATTTAATTTATTTAATTTAAACGGACAAGTATTGACGTATTTTTATAATTAATGATTGAAAGGTTAAAGGTACATAAAGAAAAACAGTTTTAAAAACAAATAGAAACGCATAATTGATTTAATTTATTTTAATTCAACCTGTAAAAGCACTAGAAAACACACCAGGATGAAGAAAATCAATAATCCCAAGTCAAATGGTTTTTTGTGAACAAACAAGAACGTCAGTTTTAGCGGATACGGTGAAATATAAACTCCAAAAATTGTTGTTTTAAACGGTTTATAATTAAAAACACCTGCATTTTTAAAAGGTTACATTCTTCGAAATTATCAGCGTAATAAAGCGGACTTCATACAAAATAGTTTTCAACCGTCAGTTGATTCGAATAACAAACTAACAAAGTTCTTAAGGAGCAGGGGAGATGCACGATCGGGAATATGCTACAGATAGAGACGGATATAAAAGCATTGGTATTCGAAACGCACGTACTAATCCACGTGGAGTGATGAGAAGCTGTCAGCAATATCGATTTTCTATAACTCAAGTGGGGTTTGGAACGCGACATCAAATATGCATAAGACAGAGATAAAAATATTACAGGCGGAGTTTTATTCTCATCGCTTTATCCTACTTTACAACGATAGACCGACGTTATAGTAGAGTTTTTGTGAGTATTAAAATATTCATAATAGAGTAAATGTAGTGCTATCACTTGTACTTGGTAGTTGTGACCTTATAGTTATTAACGTGAGATACGTGTAGTGAATTAAATTAACAAAACTCCAACTACTACTATACTAAGCTAGTACATCAATAAACAGAAGTATAATATACGTGAGTTTGTATGCTGTGATGGAATGGTAATTTGAAGCAAGGCGCTTGGCGAATTTATTGGGATTATCATTTATGAATATGTGGAGTATCAGAGCGCATAGTCACGAAGCCAAGGGGTTCTGGTGAGCATCGTCGAAGGGATGGAGGCCTGAAGCATTCTCCAGCTAACTTATTTGAAATTTCTGTTATCTGATAAACTTTTGTATTATTTGGTGATGTGTGAATGAATATTGGGGTTGTTTGTGGTTATATAACGTATCGGAAAAGATATGTGTACTGGACAATTACTGAGGTTATTTAAAATATTGAAAAAGGGTGTATTTAAAACTTACTAAACTTTATTATGAATATAAAGTGGATTGTTAAGGGTAAACGGGTCTATTAATTTTGTATTAATTTTATGCAAGGTAAAAGGCATACATTAATAAACTGGGTTATTATGAGCTCACCATACTCCAGTGTACAATAAATTTAGGGTATTATTTGGGGCCCATCTACTCATATTGTATTAAACGTGTTCGCAAATAATAATTTAAAACAAGTACTTTAAAACATATCACTTATTGAGTTGTAATTAGTGTACCAAACTGTTTATACCTGTGGAAAATTTGGCTGTATATAGCGGTAAATAAAAGATTGTATGATTGTTGTATTATTTGATGATTTTATTGAATGGTGTGCGAGTGGGAAGGAAGAATGATTGTAAATTTAAGTATCCGAGAAGAGGCACAGCTGAGTTAGTCAGGGAAGCTGCTGAAGATTTTAAAACAGCATATAGTGGGCGTTCAAAAAAGCAAAAGTAAAAAAAATTTTTAATTTTTTTTTTAATTTTTTTTTCAGAACTTTCACGACGCTCGATTTAAGAGTTTAGTCCTCGATCCACAGCAATATTACCGTGGAAGTCGAGGACTAAGGTTTTAACATTGAGCCCCAGCGTTGGGCCGTTATAAAATTGCCGTGGAACCTATAAAAATTCGGGAACGAAGCTGGAACATCGATCCTTCAACTGGGTCAACATAAAAATTTTCAAAGAAAAATAAAAAATTTTAAAATTTCTTACCTTTTCATTTCGCCTTCAAATTCCTTCAGCTTCCTGGCTAGCTCAGCTGTGCCTCTTCTCGAATACCTAAATTTACAGACATATCTCTTTCTCACTCGCACACCATTCAATAAAACTACCAAATAATACCACAACCATACAACTTTTATTTACACCTCTTAACAGATAAATTATATTTACATGTGTTAAAAACAGTTTGATACAATAATTATAAAACTCAAATTATGGTATCTTTTAAAGTCCTTGATTTTTCTAATAAATTTTAAACAACTTCAATGAAATATGAATAGATGGGCCCCACATGTTACCCTAAACTGACTTCACACTGGAGTATGGTGAGCTCATAATAACCCAGTTTAGTTTGTATATGCCTTTTAAACCTTGCATAAATTAAAACCAAAATTTACAGACCCGTTTACCCTTTACAATCCAAATTTTATCCTGACTAAAATTTTGGATGTTCTAAATACACCCTTTTCAATATTTAAACCTCAGTAAATTGTCCAGTACATGTATTTTTTACAATAAGTCTCTACAGCCATAAATATACCACCAAAAAGGTCAACCACACAACACAAAATTTCACAAATGTTTATAAAGCAACAGAAATTCTACATTCTTTTTTATGACAGAAAATATTTTACACTTATAGGTGCTTTCTGATATTGGTGTTAAATTTTTTTTGTAAACTCCCGCATTTCCATTGAACTATCCAGGCAAAGAGAAGTTAGAAAAGAAGATAAGTCAGAAATTTAAAATTTTATAATTTGCTGTACCTATATCACAGCATACTTTTAGCGGCGCGCCAACGCGGCCGTTTTTGTTCAGTTCCTTGTAGAGTTTGCATTAGTCTCGAATAATGTTTGTATCCTGGTTTTGTTAATAAAAATTCGTTTATGTGAATTTAAAGCACATTGGAATTTTCTGTACATTATCTGTACGCTAATTCTTAATAAGCTCTAAATCAATCAAACTAAGTAACACACTCTTACTAAACAAGAACAACATGGAACAAAAAATCAAAACTTTTGACAACTGGTAAAACTCAAAATAAAATTGAATGGCCATATTGAGATTTTACGCACAAGCGAAATTGGTTTCTTACCTTAGAGTCGACTTGTGTTAGAGCATCTAATCTCTAAAGTGAATGCGATGCGTCCTACGTCCCTATATAATAAATCATTCTGAGACCAAAAAAAAAAGATTTCAAAATGCTGCATAACAACCACTTGGCTTAGCGTTTGCTAACTTCATTTGATTGTTATTGAACACGTGCATAATAATCCATTTGACCTTTCTTGTCTGTTATATAACATAATCTTTTTAATCAAAATAAAAATTAAAATTCAGCTAATATATTCTCCATCCATTATACGACAAAACACAGAGACAATTTGGCAAATAATGTTTACATTGTTTACAATGTTTAGATTAAACCCCACACCCCTTTCATTCGTGTTTCAAGGATATGGTTAGACGAACATTTTCCTAAACGATGCACTGCTCACACTGGAAATACCATCGCCCTGTGAGGTTGCCAAATCTAAACCTACTCGATTATTTTGTCTTGGAATTCGTTTAAGAAGAAGTTTCTACGATTCTTCTGTCGATGATGAAGAGCCAACATTAATGCCGTAGTTCATCATCATTTTTCCCGCCAGTTCCAAAGTGTAATTCCTTATCTTCCCCGACGATTTCATTTTCGTCTTCAATCCAAGGGTTACAGTTTAAAAACTATGTTTACATTCTTTTTTTTAATAAAACATAATAATTCTATTTTGTCAAATCCACACTTCATATCGTCGCCTCTGTGCTAAAACAATGAATGTGCACAATTGTAGTGTTTTAAGATAAATCAAGTTAAATGTTTATACTCGTTTCAGTTATAATCGCTTTTTTATAATCTACATATACATGAAATTCAGTTTAATTGGCTATTTTTGTAGATTATAATTTTAAATTTTGCTATAATATTTGACACATTCGTGCTTTGATATTGGAATTTTCATTATTTCACGATTATTCGTGCAACAAGTAACAGTAACACGCAAAGTAAAATTTCACTTTAATTGTGCAAAATAGTTAACAAACTAAGATCTTATTCATAATCCGAATCTTCGCCATCATTTGGTGCAGGCAAAGTATTCTTTACAATCTAAATTCTTTTAACGAATTATAGAAATGGCGATAAACTTTAGGGATGGTTAAGTCCTCACATATTATCATCAAATTTTGGCACTTCAACAATCTATTGGTCTGGCTCTTTTTTGTTTTATTTCAAATTCAATAAAACTTTCTTGTTTGAGTTAGTTTTATAAAAAATTTTTGAAGGGGATATTTTTTATAATGTAACCAACATACGCTTCTCCATGGAATTTGGTGTATATACTAGTACGTGTTTCTTTCGTAGGAAAAGAATCTATAATTGAAGTGAAATAAAAAGCGATTTCAAATCGGCAGTACAATGTTTAATACACACCGTTGGTTTTTCGTTTAATGTTTAGCTGTGTTGAATTTTATTCTGAATATTATGTAATTCTAGTTCGTCTTCAGCGAAACTGATGCTATAGCTGCCTAATTACTCGCCTTATTGAGGATAACTATCCGCTGATGGTAGGTATTCATCTTATGAAGATTCGATAAAGTCACCATCACAATCCAGGAAAGATTTAAGATTATCACAGTTTCCATGATAATCAGTAAGTGTACTAGCGCCTGTTAGAAAAATAATTATCACTAATTCTACTGTCACTAAGATTTACTATAATAACTACATCACACTCAGCAATCATGAAGCAAGCAACGTTATTTGTTATTCTACAATTCTAAACTATGATTATAATCGGTTTTATAAAAGTGCCATAAGCCAAAACAACGAATGTGGCACATTCGCTCTACGAATCATGCAATCTTTCAATTCATCCCAGGCCAATACGTCAAATGTGACACATTCAACAATTTGACATTGTAGAACATAAAACTGTTGCAAATGCGTGAAAATGCAAGCATCTATATAGATTAAACAAATGGGCTGATCCCATTTACTGTTTTGACATTGGATAACTCTTTAAAAATGCATATACAATTAGTACATAGATAAAAAACGACAGATTATCACATTTATTGCTTTGACACATGGCCGAAGATTTATGAATCTAATGAGGACAAACGAAAGCAATACAAGATTTTTGCAATAAGATTTTTTGCTCAGAATTAATCATAGAATCGTGCTACGAGGAGATTGTCCCCTAATTTTGAACATCGGATATAGGAAAATCCAATCATTTTCTTTTAACAACTTTAATATGTATTGTAATCAGATATAATTTATAAAAAAAAATACTAATTAAATTTAAGCCGCACGGTTGAGCGCTATTTTAAAAGTAATGTTAAAAATGATGTTACACATTAGTTTTTTATCGTTGCGTTCTATAATTCTCACCCGTAGGGAAGTATTCACGCCAAAAACTCACTTGGGATCTAATAAAACTGCTGAATGAATTTTCATTATGTCAGTGCATTTTACATTTTAGTCGATAATGCTTTATCATCACGACGACAAAGATGGTAACTGCTTAAGCGTTACTATGAATAATGAACTTTGAATGACATATAGAGAGCCACACCGAGCTTGCCTTTCCATGTTTATTCTAGGTAGGGATGAGTGCTCCACTCTAAAATGAAAATCATATCTTGGTATATTGTACGTGCATGGGGAATGAGGGAGTGTAACATTTCTCTGATTGCGTGTAATTATTTGACATAAATTTTACATACCAACACGATTTTTGATACCTGATGTCTGATGGGTGTCTTTGATATAGTTTTGATTGTTAAAATCGGATCTGCACTCAGAATTTTCGTATCACACTCAGGTATTAAGATATACGTTAAAGGCGGTTTACATTACATAACATATTGTAACGAACGTAATCCGACGGGTGACTCGCTATTGGAATGTAAACAGCGTCATAATGTCTGGCGAAAGATCTATATCGCTGGTAAAGCCGGCTCAAGATATACAGGGTGTTTTATTAACAACGGGACAACGGTTAACTAGAAATACTATGCACCACATAATTACCATTGAGACAAACTTTTCTTATCCGAATGTTGATGGTTTAAGAAATACGGGGTTTTGAAGGTTATAATTTTATTTGAATTTTTTGGCATTATTCTGAAAATTTTTGGGTTATCGACTTGAAAATTGACATCTTTGTGTTTTTGGGTACATAGAAAAAGAATATGTTACCATTTTTTAATTTAGTTATAGAGGGCGCTACTTTCAACCTTATTATATGATTAATTAGCCATAACTTTTTACCCTCATCTAGCATACAACAGAAAGAGCAACCCTTTTTACATAAAAAACGTATTCTTGTCTTTCTTTGATATTTCAATCTGTTTTCAAGAAAAAAAAGTATAATTCAAATTATTTTTTAATCCTTACTAGTAGGATGTCCCGACGAAAATAATAATATATTTTATTAGGCTTATTTTACTATCTGAAGTCGTCATTATTATCTATCGTAGTTTTTATTTAATGAGTCAACGAAGGTATTTAAAGCATAACTCAGGGTTTTCTTCAACCTGCTGCTTGAAATTTCTTCCACTAAAATATTTTTAAAATGCCGCTTCATAGCGACTTTACCAATAGTGAGATGAGACATATGGTGTGAGATTTCAATGGACGCGTTGTAACGTTTTAAATTTTTCAAGGCATTAATATCATAAATATATTTTTGAAGACTCACACTGTATTATGTTTGTTGCTTTCTATCATGTTAGAAAATTATAAGTTTTTCTTCTATAAGTCCATTGAAAACAGTTTTTATAAATTCATAACTTTGTAATATATACAATTTTTTTACCTATTTTTAACAAAGTCGTTGTATTAAACCGTGAAAACGTAAGTTCACACGTAACAACTGGCGCATGCTTGTTCCGTCCTAGACCTTCGACCCTCGGTTGTCGTTTCAACTTGGGCAGTTGTTCGTTAGGCTTTATCAGTAGAGAAATGCAAGGGAATTTTCTACGAGTGATTTACGGCTCGCTGTAATTATTATTTTTATGGGAGTTTGTACGTTCAGACATTGTATTTATGAAGTCTTGAAACAAATGGTTAGTATTTTCCGTTTATTTTAAATACATCTAGTTCCCCTTTTTTACAGCGCAGCCATGCTTTAATATACCGAATTAATTTATTAGTATTTTGCTACAATCTTTAAGTACATATATAATCAGTTAAATTTGTAATTCTTGTTCAAAAAAACTAATTGTATCTCGGAAAATGAATACTAAATAACATGTTTGTGTTAAGCGTAAATTTACAGAAAAAACATCAACTTTTAATTTTTTACAACTAAACTAAACTTGTTCGACACTTCACCGTTCTATAGATGAGTAATTTAGATTTTCCAATTACGAGAAACAAAAATACAGCTTGTAAGTCAATAAAAACTAGACTTACTGGCTAAGAGCAAAAGTTACCTTCAACATTACCAATAACATCAAACAGCGAAACTGCTTTGGAACACAAACAGCAAGATGGCCGATAAATTTCCTCTGAAAAACTGATCTACCCCAGATGCTAATTGACCAAATAACAAGACGTCCTTTAGGGTAACTAGAATTATTCTTAAACCATTTTCTAATAACGGCCTACTCAAAGTTTTAGAAGCCACATATCCAGCTTAATATTCAAACGACCGAACTGGTCACATTTACATAGTTATGGAAATTCTAGATGAAATTCTAAAGTATTTGTTAAATCATGTTATGAATTTGTTGTATCTTTAGGTTGTATCTTGGTTGCGCTGAAAACATAATAGGGAATAAATTCTTAAAACTCTAAATTTAACAGTACGAACCACTGTTGAATCGACCAGATCGAGGCACGTGCTGAAAGCTAATGTAGTTGAAGTGCGACGCGAAGATCGCCGATATTTAAAACTTTCCACGTCTTTACAGTATGAAATTCTATCAGCAAATGTCTGAGAAGAGTCGGAGTAACCTGTTGCAAAGCTCGTAGCATTGCGCATGATTAGGACGTAAACAGAAGATACGATAGAATTATGTTCGACATTCAACCACGTAAATCGATTTATTTGAACTTCATTAGGAGTGTTTTTTTATGCCTTAACGATAACTAAAATACTGACTAAATGTGTTAGACTTAATTTATTTCACCTACATAGAAGTTTTTTAAACAAATAGAATAATATTATTATACAAGGTGATGCAGAAATTATTGTAGCTACTTTATAATTTTTTTACAATGTTTAGGTTTCGTAAAATTTGAACGCTTCAGTTTGTCAAAAATGGCTGTATGATATTTGACCCTAAATTCACAATAAGGTAAAAATATATGCATAACGCATTCCATCCTACGAAAAATGCTTGATCTATTTGTATTATAAATACTTTAAAACATGTTGTTTATGTTTATTCGAAAAGAAATAGAACCATATTGTTGTTATACAATCTTATGATTTCAGTATGTCACAGTGGTAAAGGTATCGTGAACACGTGTCCATAAAATTTGCAACAAAAGTTATTAGGTTAGCTACGAAAACATTACACTAAAAGTGATGAATAGTTATTCCCATAACAAGTAGAATGCCCATGTGGGTATGAGTTCAAGAATACATTGTCCGCATTTTTGCACTTAATATTCTTTTTTCTTTAGACAGAAATCTTTTTATTCAAAATTTATGAAGTAGTGATTGCATACCTATGTGAACCTTTTTTTTCAGGTTCCTCAACGAGCGTTTTTCAATTTAAGCATTTATGCTTAAATCCGTTGTTTATCGTTTAATACCTACACTTTACGAACGAAATTCCTGGTTAACATTTGTTAAATGTAGTAGCGCTTAAGGACAATCCGTAATATCCCCCCCCCCTCCCGCTGCTAGTCTTATCAAACAACGCTGAGATTGGAGTTTAGAGGTAGTCGAGAAGTTTCTCAAAGTCTTTTATTAGGGATTAAAATTTCATCTTTATTGAATTATGACTTTGGGAGAAGGTACGTTTGTCGAACCATCTTTTACCCATACAGTTTTAGGACGTCCAGCTTGCCGCAAGGAAAATTGTAATGTTAGCGTTTAACGCCGGAGCTAAGTAAAATTGCTACAACGCTGCGATCCGAAGGTATACTCAGTTATACCTCAAAGAAGACAAGCGAATTGTTTAGGCGAGTGGGGTTCATTTCGTGCCAAAAGTGAAAATAGCGCTCTAAAAACTATCGCGGTTGAGCAAGAAGAGGATGTTTTGATTAGATTGTACGAAAATTTAGGTACAAGTACCCGTCGTCTAAGTACTGCAATGGGTATAAGTTATTCATTGATTTGAAGAATTTTAAACAAAGAGAAGCTTCTTCAGCACCACTTTCCTCCTGTTCCGAATTCGTTGCCGCAAGATTCTCCAGCTCGCCTTCGTCTTACTCAGATTTTACAGGAGCAACAAAACGGGGATCTTGATTTTGTGAATAAGATTCTATTTACTGACGAGGTAACGTTTACTCGCCGTGAAGTTTCCAACTGGCGAAACAATCATTTGTGAGATTCAGAAAACATCCATGCTGTAAAAGAAAGACCTTTTTAACACGAATTTAAGATTAATGTTTGGTGTGGTATTATTCCAAATTTTTTTATTGAGCCTTTTCAATTGTAGCCCCTCTAAAAAATTTTTCAAGAAAATTTAAGCGATTTGCTTGAAGAAGTGCCGATTAATTTGAGAACTCATGTAGTTTATGCAAGACTAAATCCCTTCACATTTCTCTCGGTCGGTACGCGAATATTTAGATGTTTTTCCGTATCGGTGGATTGATCGTGGCAGTGAATTTTCTTGGCCACCTAGAAGCCCCGACCTAAATCCTCTGGACCTTTCAATTTAGTCTCGAATGAACAATGTTGTGTATAAAGAAACGTTTGATTCACCCGATGAGTTATGGAGTAAAATACAAGTGCCTGGTTATAAAATCAAAGGCAATCAAGCAGCATTGTTTAGAATGCGCCAGTCTCTTGGAGACGTATTACAAAATGTATCCAAGTAAATGGTGCACGTTTCGAAATTTTACTCTAAAAACTTTCTTGTAAGCGTTCTAACGAATTTTCAAGTCGATAACGCACAAATTTTCAGAGTGTCAAAAAATTGAAATAAAATTATAACCTTCAAAACTCTGTACTTCTTAAACCATCAACACTCGGATAAGAAAGGTTTGGATCAACAGTCATTAATAGATGCATAGTATCTCCTGTTAACCGTTGTCCCATTGTTAATGAAACACCTTGTATAAACGCCGTGAACAGCATGAGCAGCAGTTGATATCCTAAACGCGTCTAGAAATACATATAAAATATAAATAAAGAAATAATATTTAACGGTATAGTATATGTTGCTGATGGACTTAGAAAGTCGCAAAAGTGTGTAAATCAAACGGATACGTTTTGTTACGTATGTGGCAAGTTTGCGATTAAATATTACAAAAGAATAATATAACTAGGTTAATCAAAGAAGCTTACGAACTTTATATTGTATGTAAGCTAAGAGATCAGGATAAACGTTGAGCCCCGCGTATTAATTACGCAACTTGTGCTGTGAATTTAAGAGGAAGGTTCACTGGTATTCGTAAGTCCATACCTTGTCAGTACCTGTGGTTTGGAGAAAACCTAAAGATCATGCTACAAATTGCTATTCTTGCTTGACAAATTTATCTGAAATTTTCTGAAGTCGAAGCATACTGTACAATTCCCAAACCTGCAATCAACCCTTGGACCAACTCTTTACAGTCGGAATCTACCTGTCCCCAAGCGTCCAGACTCATATACATTTGACGATGATAGGAATTTTGCTGAAGATAATATTGTTAAACCTATGAAAGGGGACACGGGTTCTGATTTCCAACCATTTGATATAGGTACTCCACATTTATTTTCACAAAATGCGCTTAACGACTTAGTACGAATTTAAATTTGTCAAAAGATCAAGCCGAACAATTGGGATCCAGCTAAGTTGGAATGTATTATACAGTAGTATGCATATTTCCAAATATCGGAAACGGTAACATGAGTTTCTTCATTTTTTTATATCGTGTAGACCGTTGGTCTATAGTGTAGATGTTCTTCGATTCACGACTGCATCAGAATATAAATACAACTAATGAGTGGAGACTATTTGTTGATTCATGTATTCAATCATCTATTCTAAGCTTGAAGAGGGTTCTTCTCCACAATGGAAATGGTATACTTCTGTTACTAGCCCACGCGGTACATAAAAAGGGATATGTTTATTTAACAGATTACATATAATAAACTATAAGCTTTTCACTTACTAATGCTTGAAAATTCAACAACCACATTCTTATGTGGTATAACATACTTAAATAATAATGGAAAATAACATACCGATTAGGACTGAAATCCCCTATACCTAATTATTGAAGCAAAGCTTGTAAAACCAAACAAGGCGTAACAATTGCGTCAAACCTTCAAAAAGAAAAACAAAAGAAAAAATTCTATTTGTATGAGAGCTCAAATCTACGGTGAACTTATAGGCCCCAATTGGTTGTTAAACCTTGCAATACCAGGAAACGTAAACAAGTAGCCATCCGATCCTCAGGCTATATCATCTAAGCGCGCAAGAGTGTTATTTGTTGCAACACTAACCACACAAAATTAGTCGCAGGGTAAAAGACTCGAACGTTTAAAATTAACACTTGAATTCGCTATAAAACTAAATACAAAATTCATTACAGATTCAATACAAATTTTCATTAATACCTTCAAGGTATTCTTTTAAATCAAACAAATTACATGCCGATCTTTAGGAAGATAAAGACAAAATACTTTGCAGCAATAAAAACGTTGAGTTAACAAATTAGCCAGCACTACTGCATTAATGATACATAAGTTTCTTAACCCTATCCCACAGAAATACAAAGACAAAGCAGGTTACCGCTTCTCATTTATACAATAAATCTTACCTTTGATCATAAATATCAAACATTCGGAACATCAAATGGCTAAGATAAGTTCTAAAAGGTATTTTCAAGGAAAAAGATATATAAATGGTTTGCTTACTTTGCAACGGTAAGATAAAGTAACAATTCAAATATAGTTAAGAGAGAAAAATAAATACATAACCATTTATGGTTTAAAGTATGAATTAAGTAGGATAGCGCCTCAAAGATAATTCAGAAAGAAAGATAGATAGCTAACCATTTATAGTTTAAAACAATATTTAGACAAGATAAGATCTCCAAGACAATTTTAAAAAGAAAGATAAGTAACAAACCGTTTGTGGTTTGAAATATTAATTAGGTAAGATAAAATCTCTGCGATATTTTCAAACAGAAAGGTAAACAACTTACCATTAATGGTTTAACCTATTAATAAGATAAGATAAGATCTTGAAAAATAGTCAAAGAACATATGACAGATAACACTTATCTTGGTTCAGAGGCCCTACACTGAGCGATGCAACACCGCCGTTCCTACACGTATAGATAACACAAAGGGACTGACTCCCACAGGAGTAGAGTGATCCCGTAGAATCCTAAAAAGTGATAATTTTTGTCCACGCTCCCTTCTCCCCACACCTCCCACGATTGAAACAGAGATAATGGGATATTAAAAAGCATCCTAGAAAATGGTAGTGAGTAGAGAATGTTCCTATTAAAGCAGATCGGTTTGAAAGACCGCCTGCAACGTTAACGATAAGATAAGCCTTATTTCAACACGTCAATAATTAAAAACCACTAGGCTACAGATGACACCTAGACAGATCATCTTCCTACCAAGCGCATCCACTGCGAAAAGAAAATCAGACAAAAGGTAAAGCCAATAATTTAAATATACCCACTCAGTAATTTCAAGAACAGTAACTACCAAAGACATGCAGGTATGATTATTTTATAAACAGTTAATCGAAAATAGAAGCAGCAAATATTTCCAATATACCAAAGACCATAAAGAATTGCATTGAAAACGACTAAGGCGATAGTTTCTCACCAGCATGTTTAGTAAAATGCAGAAAAAATGCACAAACGCCCCTTTGATATAAAAATTGTTAATAACGGATTTTGTATAAAAAATGATTAAAATATTTGAGAAAGAAAACATAAAGAATTTTTATTCTTTGTAATCGCAACTACGGAAATCGACTTTTTATACAGATTACTATATGCCCAAGAGTAACACAAATTCCCGGCATCAGTCAGTACAAATCTTAAAGATTCATTGAGTAGTTCAATCGCAAGATATGTCAACCACGATAAAAAATATAGTGAGTTATGTAGTAATACAAACAATAGCTGGATAAAAAATAAAAATTTATGAGAAATAAAATTGTTTAAGTTTAGTAACAAATAGATTTTTTTAAACAAGGAGCGAGGATACACTCATTTTGAAATGAGGTATCTACGAAACGAAAAGATCTGAAAAGTTTCAAGATTCAAGGGTAACATTCATGAAAATAAATTTAAGAGATATGAGTTCAATTCAAATAATGACAGAAAAAGTAAGATACATAATTAGTTAAATGTAATAGAACAGATGTGACTACTTGTTAATCGCTAGAGGTAAAGAGAAGATATTGTAAATCTTTAATATGCCATAATTCTTGAAATTAACTATTAAAATATTGTAATTTATAAATTAATGCATGGACTATACGATACGTTTCAGATGAGACCTAAACAAGAGTTTGTTTATAATTTGCACCACTTTAGAATAAACAATTCATTTAATTAAAGAAACAAACTTTAAGCATCTAATAAGAATAAGCCGCTAGAGATATTTTATAAATGCAGTAAATGACGCTCGCTTTTTATAGTTAGACACAAAAGCAATCAATATTTTATATATTATAAGGATACTCAAGCTTTTATTTAAAGGTGAATAGTTATACAAATTTTTTTATAAAGATATATTATAAATTAAGAAGTTAAAAGAACGAGAATATAAAGTAAGACTAATTTATGTTTTGGAAGAATTTGTAATTACAATCATTCTTTTGAGATTAAGGTATTAATTTTTTGATAACAGGTGCAAGCATACATAGCTTATTTTAAAGTTGTAGAAAAATTCCTCAGCCTTCTCTAAATAATTATTGAAATTTTCACAAAACAATCGAAAAACCATGAATGATAATTGGTCACAAACTAATAAATTTTATAAATACAGTAGATAATTTTTAATATACAAATAATCCCATGTTAACACTAATTTAATTCAATATGGCCGTTGCCATTATAAGTTGGTATATAGATAAATTGCAATTTAAGATTTATAATATCTAATATTTAAAGAGCGAATCTGAGAAAGAAATCACCATAAATGAACAATTACTGCGTTATAAAATAAAAATAAAACACAAATTTAGGTACCATAATTATTACTCATGTAATGGCAGTTACAGATATACGTACTTTAGTTTAAAGCATGGCTATATATATATAAAACGCTATGTTAATATGGTCCTTTAGGGGTAGATAGGATTACTAGTATAGTGCACTTCATGAAAACACCATGAGGGTTCAGAAAACTGGACATTTTTACGAAGAAAATGAGAAATTTAACGAATAGGCAGGAAAGCAAGTGACAACGCCCTGTATATAAACCATGGTTATAATTATTTTAAGAAATGAAAAGTACTCTAGAAGATTAAATTAAATAAACAATTTGGTAAGTTATAAAACAACGTGGACAGAAGCTGCAACACAAAACGCGTGAGTAATGCATCATAACTACACCAAGAATCTCAGTTAAACAAGAAGGATTGAAAATGCGTAAGATAGAAAAACGCATATAATTTAATACATAAATTAAATTAAGAATACGTGACCAGAAAGATAAAATTCAACACCTTGATAGATTAGGAATAATTACGGCATGGTGATACAAGCAAAGTTCATCAAATTTACTGTACTAGCAAGACGTACGTGACCAAGGAGAAGGAAAATCCAAGAGAACCAATGCCAATAACTTGAAATCCTACGTGCTGGAAATAGCGCATCAATTTTGTTATACCTCAAAAAATGAGTAGAAATACCCAAAATCTTGCATGTAAGAATCACGTACAAAGCTTTTAATCGTTGAACTCTGCGCTTAGCAACAGATAGGCGTTCCTTTTAAATACGACAGGATTTGTAAACAAATCAGTTTAACTTGAATTAAAGCATGGCCCACATCACCTGAAAGAAAATATTTACATGAAAGAATTAAAAGTGATTTTATAGTAATTAAATGGGTTCGTCGTTTTAATCCTTAAAAACGTAAGTAACAAAGTTTGTTTTTAAATAAATTCTAAGTTTTACATCAACAAAAGGGCTCTGAATCATTACTGAATCCGATGTAAAAGTTCAACAAGTATTTAAACAATTACTGATTCCTACGAGGTAGCATAATAGGCCTTTAAACAATTACTGAATCCTACCAGGAAGTTTAACAAAAAATTTAAAATAAT
The DNA here is from genome assembly GCA_036346225.1 of Platerodrilus igneus. Lineage (NCBI taxonomy): Eukaryota > Metazoa > Arthropoda > Insecta > Coleoptera > Lycidae > Platerodrilus > Platerodrilus igneus. Next base: position 1,526,126 of record JARFIW010001011.1, on the reverse strand, counting down.
TAATCAGAGGACGCTATACTAAGAAAAATGCAAGCCATATCTAAAGTAGATCTGGATCCAGCGTTGGAGTATTTAAAGCACTAAGCGGATACGCGAGCAGTTGGAGCAGGAACTGGTTCAAACTGGAGACAACGGGTTAGCCAATGTGAATATTGTGTTGTATTTTTATTTATGAATATTTTAAACATTACTTTCATGAAAACTATATGTGAGAGTCAACAAAGATTGTTTTAGTACACGTTATAAATTACGTAAAGATTGAAGGAAGTTTGATCAACGTTTATAGGGCATCAAATAATAATAATAAGGGCGATTTTTGCTGGATTTTTGTTTAATTAACAGGAATAATAATTATTGAAAGGATTTAATTTAATTATTGAAAGGATTTAATTTAATTATTAAAAGTAGGTTCTATTCAAAGAATTCTTAAACGTTTTTATACACTGTAAATATTTTAAGAATATTATAGTAGTTGTGCTTAATGGTATTTTGACTTAAAAGCATAGCAAGTAAAAGTAAAAGAAAATTAAAATTCTTTGTTGTCGTATTATCGCAAGCTCCATGCGTGGTTAAAACTGAGCTAGCCGAGGTATTAAAAATTAAAATTGACAAAAAGAAAAATGTTAACCTTTTTATTCCATAAAAGGGGGCAGCGGGTTATTGCAACCATGTCACAGCAATAGATTTATATATAATGCTGTGATAAGGGGCTGTTTAGGGGTGTATTGAGTAGTGAGGGTTGTGTAGTTACTGTAAATAGCAATAGGAATCAGAAAACTGCATTTATTTAGTAGCGAAATAAGTAATTCGTACATTATGTAAATAGTAAGCATTTAACACCTGTATATAGACCGCAATTAACTTTAAGCAATGCCAGTAAGCATATTTTTCAAGAATAGAACGCGTATTCAGCAGAGATATAGTCGAACATGTAATTAAACTACCTTGGTAAGTGTTTAACAAGTTTATAAAACAAATACGCTGGAGATAAGATAAAACCTAATGAATCCTCATGCATATACGCTTGTGATAAAGAAGGAACAATAAACGCTTTGATAAGAAAACGCACTTTAAAAGATCAGTTTGAATAAATACGAAAACAGCATTCGTGTTACATCATTTATTTCGTATACTTCTCCAAAAGCTTTATCTATACAAAACAACAGACAAAAGTTAAAAGTCCGGTCACGATAACAAATAATTAGGCAATCAAAGATCGTAAATAAGCAGCATGACACGGAAATACAAAAGAGTTTTATCAGAAATCAGCTTGAAATATTAAAAACAAACGTGGTTGGTCGCAACAATCTGTAAGACTGCTTGGAAAACCAATCCAAATGTAGTGGGAAAAAACTAAATAACACCCACCGGTGATAAGGCACGGTCAGTCTCCACTTGAAGCACGTCGAGTCCACAACACTTTTAATCAGAAATTTACGCGTCAGATAAATAAAATTTATATTATAGTGAAATAGTGCTGTGCAACAATTGCGTTAAGAATACATGAAGAGATTTGCCGTGTTTTTTAGAAAACGTAAGTAAAAATTGGGTAATTAATTTAAATTAAATATTCATAATGATATGGGGCTTCTAATCCGCGTTGAAAATAATTCTAATCCGTGGTCATAAGGGGACAATTCTAATTATGGGACAATTATGATTATGGTACCATTCTGGTTCAATTCTGGGACAATTCAATTATAATACGCTGCTAATTTATGATCCGAAGTCTGGAATTTTAAGTGGTATTTAAGGGAAGAGATTCATAGCATATACAGAGAAATATAGAATAAAGCACGAGGTGATTTTCGAAACAAGGGGTAACCGTACTGAAATATTGGTTCAACAAAGCAGAGCATTGGTTTTGATTGAGGGTAACAAGGGGGTGTTAATCCACAACACGAAACAACATATCAGGAGATCGCAGGTTAGACCTACTTAATTTTAAGAAATCTTTACAATTTAAATTTTATTACTGAGTTTATTAAATTTGTCCAAAACTTGTATGGAGTCAACAGGAACATACGTTGAAGCTTACGTAATAAATCATAAAAAAGTCTCGAACGTTTTTGTAAAGGTGTAGTTTTTGGTGACTTTATTTTAAATTAAAAGATTATCAATTTTGGGATAAATAATCCATATATATTAATTGATTGAAGGGTGTATTTAAAGAATTTCAAACATTGTGAAGTGTAAATATTATTTCCTTTCATTATATGAATGTTGATTGACTTCATTTTATTAATTCAAACAGGTAATCATAAAGGGGTGAAAGAAAATTGATCATCATAACGTTGTGCACTCTGTGTAAATTAAAAAGGGCTAGCCGTGGCACTACAGTAAATATAAGGCGCACAACTTAAGGGGGAGAATACATAGCAATATATATATATATATATATATATATATATATATATTGCGCAGATTTTACAATTATGAAGGAACAATTACCTAAAATACGGTTTACCTTTAATTATAGAGGTGGTTTAAAGTAGAATAAACTTTATTATCCTTGTAAACCGGCTATTGTTCGCTAAACGTACAACAGGGTCCTTGTTGCGGTCGGCGGCCTTTTTCTACAAATTCGCATTGATGTTGTTGCTGATGCGTACAATATTTTTGAACAAGCGATATTAAGATAGAGGTAACGGGAAATGCAATGAATTCGTAAGTACTTCACTGCATTAACGTGCGTTAACTGCCACTACGTCTGTTCAAGAAAAGCGCCAAGGGAATCTGCCACGAAAATCGCGTCCGGTCACATAAACTTGTCAAACTTCCTCCAACAGTCGAACATTCTCATTAGTTGAGGCAATGACAGTACATTACTTCGAGCATGAGAAAATGTTTATTTAATAGATTGCATAAATAGATTATGGGTTCTTTATCTACCAGTGTATGGGAATTTAACTACCGCATTTGCATTCGTCATAATCCATTTAAATAATGATGGGAAATAACATTTCACATACCCAATTATTGAAGTATAGCTTGTAGCATTCCTAACAATCTCCGAGTGCTTGTGCTGCTTCAACAGCAGCAAGCAAGTCAATTGAAATTGAGCGGACGTTAATATTGTTCACTTCCAATCTGCTAGCTTGCAGAATGCTTGGGCTACGTGCTCAACACGGTTGGTAGTATATATTGTAATTTGAAGAAGTACATTATTGTAAACTTTTATTGGAATTTTTATCATTTTAAATAAATATTGAATAGTTCATCGCTTTGATGTAAGAATAGAATAAGAAATATATAAGTAGTGATTAAAAATGGTTTTCTATGAATAATTTTAGCTAAATCAATACTTTACTTGCTTAACTAGGAGGGCTGCTACTGAAACAGTTATACTAGCATGTTTGAGGGTGCGCTGATATTTAATTATCCATAATTTATGTCCACTTTCTTTATCATCTACGATTGTTGAAGTTAAACACTCCATACGAATTGTTGAGCAATTTAGATACCTACAATTTAAATTGGAAGCTATAATTTAATTAGTATACACTCGTAGTTCATCGCGTTAGCAAAATCAGTAATTTATTTTATAAAATTTAACGTTTATCAGTTTCCCTACCATCTTGTAAATTTGTGCTATTTTAGCTTATTAATTTCTTGGAAAAGAAAATAAAATATAATAAAACAATTTAAAAAAGGTTAAAGTGTGGATCCGATTAATCGATACTTAGCTTTAAATATAAAGGGTCGTTGTATTATACTACCCTTTCAAAGCTACCTACCAATGGATTCAAAATAAATTGTGTATGCATAATTAATCTAACGACTGTGCAGTACATAACGGCCAAACTAACAATACCTAAATATATTAAACTCGAAAACGCCTTTAAGTCCAAATTTACATAATTAACATTGTTCTCTGGGAATTAGAATTCCAATTACAAAGTTTTCAACCAGGTAGCAATGTTGAATCGTTGTGTGATAGAATGTCTCGCATTTAGAGATTTTGCGGTAAAGGTTGTAGTTCGAGTAAAAGAAAGAACATACATAGAACTTCAAGTTAAACTTTAATTGAGTGAATGCGCTACAGCGTGTTTTGTTAGTAGATAAGAGGATAATGCAAAAGTAACTTTTATAATTAATCTGATGTTGCATTACGCTTTTAGAATATAAATGATCCACCATTCATTTTATGATATTCATAGTTCAGATAGTGTTCGTTAAATCTCCTTGATAAGACTGCTTAGTACATAAAATCTGACAAGTGTGTTTAAAATTAATTCGTTTAGAATACCAGCAGGATCCTGTGTATGCAAGAAAGCTCTCAATTTCTCTACTGACATCTACCTATGTGATTAGAATTTACTCTTTGTGGAAGAACTAGGCACTTTTGATAACATGGTCAGGTTATTAAAATGAGTAATTGAAGCATAGGATTATTGTTAAAATGAGTTCTGTACAACGCAAAGCAGAAGTAGCAAACAACGGGATTCAGCAAGCTATAGACATAACCAGTTGCTTTTACGTTAGAAATTGATAATGATGGTTTCGAGAAAAAAGCATTTTTAGTAAACAACGGATATTATCAATATAAACAAATACCATTTGAAAAATGAACCCGCAACATTTAAACGATTGAGAGATGGTTTATGAAAATTTCCGGGCTGTAAACACAAAATTTCTTCAATAAAATCCAAAAACAAAGTATTTTCGTGAAAAAATTAATATAATATTTAGAAATATAAAAAATTACAGCAGAGCGCTTTCGGCGTTAGCCATCTTCAGTGCTACTACAAGTAAGCATGTGAAAGTTATATAAATCAAAATTAACGATATAGTTACTTACTGTCCACTTGTTTTAAAAATTTATATTCCATCAAACTAATTCAATAAATAGAGTTCATGTAAATTACTTAACTAATATCACATTATAAAAGACTAGTTAACAAATTGATTGTTTCTATAATTATGGATTGCATCTAGTCTACGTCGTTGATGAAGTCGAGAAGGACAAGTTGTTATATATCTGTAATGGCAAGTAAAGAGTGCGATCCGAAACGTGGATCACCGCAGTAAAATTAATAAAAAATGAATCATGTATATTTGATATTTTATAAGCCAATGGAGTTCCATCAATTAAGATGCTTGTACATTGGAATAAAAGTTCTATTGAGGTTAATTTGAGTGTTTAAACAGGTGTTTATTTCTTAGCAATTCTCTTTCAATTTCAAAATCTTTTAAAAAATCAAGTCTATTAAAGTTTTTTCAAGTAATATTATGTATTAATATTGAATGCAAATTAGGATCGAAAGTGTGTTTTTTGTAAGATATATGGTGACCGAATGCTGATTTATCTACTTTATTCAAATGTTCTATTATTCTAACCCTTAAAGGTCTGTAAGTTCTTCTAATATAGGTGGTCTGACATCCACAATTTAGTCTATATACACCACTTTTTGACAATAGTCCATAGGATCTTTAGAGTGAACTATATGTTCTTTCAGTAAAGCTGATTTTGGAAAGGTTTTTTATACTATCACGAAGTTTAAAAGGAACTTCAATTGCTAGTTTAGGTCTTAAAATGCTTTTACTAATAACATCACATTAAAAAGTTAAAGAAGTTATCTATCGAAATATACGTAGCGATAGAATGTATCACTAGAAATATTAATAAATTTACTTTGAGAGATGATATCTTTTGTATCCTACATAAAACAAAAAGTTTTAACCTTAATAAAGTGTCCACAAATGATTTACATAATTATAAATTATTAAAATCTATTAAGAAAAAAATTAAAGATCATAACTTATCTTCACCAAAGCAGACAAGGGTAATTGTTTAGTATACTCGATAAATTAAGATTATATCCAAAAGTGTTTAACTTTTCTGGAAGAAAGTAACATCACTCTCTTAGATAGAAACCCTATTAACAAGTAATTCAAATAACAAAATTTATTGTCAACAACTTTGATGATTTTTTAACAGAACATGAGTCACCTAAAACTTTAATTTCTAGCAACGCTATTACTCCTAGGTTGTACGGATTGCCTAAAATTGACAAAAATGGGATTCCTATGAGGCCAGTTGTAAGTTTCGTAAATACTCCAAGGAAAATTATCAAAATTTATTTTAGCTTTAATTACAAATTGGACTAAATTTAAATCAACTCATTCGGTAAGTAATACTTTGGATCTTATACAGAAATTGCAGAATATTCAACTGCAGGATGATTTCACTATACTGTCATTTGATGTAAGTAAACTTTTTACTTCTGTACCTAAATCAGAACACCTCTTGTTGGAGATCTGCCAACGTTAGAGAAGACAATGTAATTACAACCTTGGCCTTATTAAATTTTTGTTTATCACAAGATTTCAATAATACATGCTATAAACAGTCCGAATCATTAGCGATGGGAAAGTAGCCTCTCTCCATTTTTTGCAGAGGTTTTTACGGATCATTTGGAAAACAAAATAGGAATTCACAGATTATACACTGGTTTCGTTATGTTGATGATTGCTTGGTATTCATTAAAGGTGCAGCTGAAACTGCTCAATACGTTTTGAATAATATTAATAGAGTTCATCCTAATAATATCAAATTCACTTTGGAAATAGAATCTGAAAATAAGCTTAATTTTCTAGATCTGACGATTTTTAACCATAATAATCAATAATATTATAACATTTATTAGAAAACTTACATAAACTGATCACATTATACTAGCAACTTCGAACCATTGTTGGCAACATAAAATGGCAGCTTTCAATGTTACATACGCAGACATCAATATTCCTTTATCCAAACCGAACTATAGGCAAGAATTAAGTATAATAAAACAAATAGCATTTAACAATAGATATAATTCCAATCTTATTCCTAAATTGTTCAATAGCATAAAGAATAGAAAACTCATTCAACAAGTATATATCACTCAAATTGAAAATACATCCGAAAAAAATTTCATTTCAATTCCTTTTATAAAATCCAACCTTAATACTAAAATCAAAAAAGCAATAGAAAAATATAGTAACTCAATTACAGTTTCATTCAAATCATGTAACACGTTGAAAGAACGTATAGTTCGCTCTAAAGATCCTATATAACTATTGTCAAAAAAGTTATGTATATAGACTACGCCCAAGGTCCAGGGTTTGAATCCCGACACGGTCCGCTTGAAAAATGTTAGGGGAGCATTTTTCACAAAAATACACCCTTGTTCTAATGAGAAGTAAAATGGAGGTCCCGTGTGTGAGTGTTGTCACGCACGTTAAAGTCCCTGCCTTGCTTGGAACAACGAGGGTTCGGCAAAAATTTAAATTTTCCAGGTAAATAAAAACTCGCTTCCTGGTCAATGTAGTATCTTCGGGTGGAGCATTGGAAAATCACATGTAAGGTGTATATAGCCTAAATTGTAGAGATTGCCAGGCCATCTATATTGGTAGAACGTGCAGACCTATGATGGATTGAATAAAAGAACATTTGAATAAAGCAAATACATCAGCATTCGGTCACCATATATCTTACAATAAACACACTTTCGATCCTAATTTGCATTTAAATTAATAAATAATATTAACATAAAAAACTTTGATAGACTGCTTTTTAGATCTTGAAATTGAAAGAGAATTGCTAAGAAATAACACTTGTTTAAACACTCAAATTAACCTCATTAGAACTTTTATTGCAATATCCAAACGTTTAAATTGATGGAACTCCACTGGCTTATAAAATAGCAAATATACATGATTCATTTTTCATTAATTTTACTGCGGGGATCCACGTTTCGGATCGCACTCTTTACTTGTAGTTACAGATATACAACAATTTGTGTTTTTCGACTTCATCAACGACGTAGCAAGATGTAATGCATAATTATTGAAACAATCAATTTGTTAACTAGTCTTTTATAATGTGATATTAGTTAAGTAATTTAAATAAACTCTATTTATTGATTTAGTTTGATGGAATATAAGTTTTAAAACAATTCGACAGTAAGTAAATCTATCGTTAATTTTTGATTTGTATAACTTTTACATGCTTACTTGTAGTGGCACCGAAGAAGGCTAACGCCGTAAGCGCTCTGCTGTAATTTTTTATACTTCTAAATATTATATTAATTTTTACACGAGAATACTCTGTTTTAGCTCACAAAATTAAACCTGCCTAGTTGTTTAGACAATATGAAAATATTTCAGAACACATCTATAGACAGACTAAAAAATATTTCCAAAAGTTCAAAAGAGTAATTATTAGGTATAGGTAGTTAGATAAAACAGAAATTTACAAAAAAAGATATAATGCTTAGAACACGTAGCTATACCCAAAAGTATAAAATCAACTCTGCAGATATATCCGCAGTCAAAAATTTGCTATTAGAAAAACCGAAAGAAATTTAAAACTTTCAGAATTGATAGACTATTATGGGCGATATATTAAAAACTTTAGTAAAATAACCAATTCTATGAGCAAATGTGTTTAGAGTAAAACGAGTGTTACGTTATAAATTTAGATTTGCCCAGTAGGGGCGGGGTTCCCGTATCAATGATGCATGAGTGAGATCCTATAGAATAAATAATAAAGAAAATAGAAAAATTCCAAATAATAATAATAAAACGGTTGAAATACTAACGAACTAGGTTACAATATTCACTTACTCTGAAAGGCCTTCTTCTCTTGTAATAGTTAAGGAGTTCTAAACCGGCTTGTCTCAGCAAATCCTTCGATATTATTCCTACATAAAAACGGTTATTCCGCATAGGTCTCTTTTGCTACTGGTTTCTTAAATTTATCACATACATACCTGCTCCACAATCCCGTAAAAATACTCATAAAATTTAGGTAAAACGAAATAAAATTGAAAAGTTAAATGCCTCTAACAAATACGAATTCATCATTGGGCTGGCAGGATATACTTTCACAATGACCTAATTTTTATCTAGTTCATAAATAAATGTAAACTAAATTCAACGTACACTTAACCAATATTCACATTAAATAATTACAGCATAATTACAAGTATACTTAAAGGTCGAATTTCTTAACCTCAAACTGGCCTGTTATTACTAAAAGTAATTCTGAAAGACATAAATTCATAATTAATTCTAACACGCCATTATTCTGCTTTTCAAGATTGAGCTATACGATATGTTACGTCTTAATTGATAAAAATGCTCATTAAGACATTACATCAAGAAACATAGCGCAATACCAACTTTTTAATTCAGCATTCCAGTATCCATTAAAAATACCAAATTGTTTACTCTTTCACAAACAATAATTTCGCTTATAAAGCTTACTTTTAGAATCAATATACACTAATTCTAGCTTAGTCCCACAAAATAATTACTTTCATAATTTATTAATTTCCACTACAGAAATACGAACTATTTACATAGTTTGAAGCTTTGTTTCGTCTACTAGCTTTTAACCTGCCGCCATACCAACTCCAACAGTGCCTTATTACTTCGTAGTATGACTACATTTGACTTTTCTAATTATCTGCTTACGAATAACAAATTTATTCTTTTCCGTCTGGTGTCGAACCCCTGTTATTTCCTTTACTATATAAAACTTCGTTAAAACAATGTAATATTTTATTTATGCTGAATAAAACAGTTATTGTCGCGTAAGTTTGTTACGGTTTATTTTAACCGTATCCTTGCTTCTAGATTGCTATGTACTATTAATCCTCTTCACTTGCTCGTTTTAATAATATCTTTAGCTTCTATACTCAAAGCTATTGTCGTTTTCTACTCAATGCATTTAGTTTAGTCGGTATTGTAAACACAGCTGCGAGTATTTTTAACCTTGCTAGACAGAGATTTCTTGCCATTCGCTGATAGCGTCAGCCCTGTTGGTTTTCAAAGGTCTTAGTATCGTAATCATTGGCGTCCCCCATAATTTCTTCCTCACGAAGCTAAGAGGACAGGTTGTACATTACTATGAGCTTCCGTCCCTGCCTTTTTAGATGTAATTAATTACAGGTACTGAGTGTTGATACATATTACGTACCACAGAGCTTTTCCAAGCTCAGTCGTTGAATTGATTTGTATTACGATACCCCTGGCAACATCACTATCCTCTAAACTCCTTTACAGCTGAAAATCTAAGTAATTTCGCGGTGTTATGTTGGTAAATATTCCTGCTAGTTAAATGTCATTGGAGTGATGTTTTGTTTTTATAGATTTAGATTTCGTGCACACGGTCCATTGGCTTATTTAGGCCTGAATTTTAGTAATTGTTCACGATCAGGAATGTACGTATAGTTGAGCGGGGGGAGGGTCGTAAGTCAGCCATGGTAGAGGTCGACACGTGCTGGCTGGTGTTTAAGAGTAGGAATGGTAATCTGCCGTTTTGGGATTTTAACATTTCTGTTGTTTGGTGTGGATTGTAAGACACCGCTGAAACTGTTTGAAGTGGAAATCTAATATTATCTCCTGGGATTACTTTTACATATGTGCTGTTTGTGCACATTAAGCCATCACGTTTTTAAAACCTTTTCGTTGCTGAATGGTATATGCAAAGAAGCTTTGTTTTGTTTCGTTTGTGGATTAAAAGTGCCCTGATACATTTTTCTGGCCTTTCAGTCCTTGCGGAGGACACCGTTACTCTAAAATTAGGATTGTACAGACACTGAAGTCTCGAGTAAGAATCCTAACGAGTAGCTACATTGTTACAGTGTGCAAATCGTATAACCGCTGCAACTGTGAGTATTTAGTTAGTATAAGCGCTACCTTATTAGCTAAATTATTTCGGCGTATCGCTGCCGTATTTTATGTATACTCTGTATCAAGTTGTATTCCCTGTTAGTTGACAAAAAATAATATTATGTGGGGTAGTATCAGCTGATACGATTGTTCAGACACTTTTATAATTTTCTGTGTATATGTGCTTTAGTTAATAAAACGAGTTTGTTTACTCTTAATACTGTTGAACTTTTAACCAAGCCCATACCTCTCCTTAAAATTAATCTCATGCACAAACGTACTATATTTAAATCACTAGCCTGGTTAATATCTGTAGTAGAAAATATACGTATAAAGGAATATTTGGCGTAACAACATTGTATATAATTTGTATTATTGTTGTAATTTAGTATTAATTTAATATCCTGGTTGGGACGAATGACATTTATCTATTGTAAATTATCTTGTCACGTAGAAAACATACACAGCATGTTGTAATTTTAAGATGTTCTTTTTTGCGGTTTTTATTTAAGTCATCGCACTGAATTATTACGTTTACAATGTATTTCAAAGAAATAATGTTACACCTTATTAGCTGAATGACTTTTATAAGAACAAAATTTCAAATATCATGCTTCATTAAGATTAATTGTTCGTAAACTCTATGATACAGGATGCGTCCATATTTATTTTATACCTCCAAAATTAAATCTTTCCTTTCTCATCTAGTTTAGAACTAACGTAACGCAACGTGTTACATATGCTTGCAAGGAATGCAAAAATAATACACGGCAAAGGCTTTATAAAATACTGAATCTTTGAAATGGCTCATTGTTAAAATGCTCTAACTTCAAAAATAGTAAGCTATTTGTTGTGATTACAACGCTAGCAACTTTGTCTTAGAAACAGTTTTATCACAAGGTAACATAACGTACGACAAATCCTAAGCATACGCCTCATAAGCTTCATATACTGAAATAAGTTACTATCCCATCAAAGATATTTCTTCACAATAGTTTGGTCTTGTAAATATTTCAGACGTTATCTGTACTCCTGTATTTGACTTCCAATGCTCCAACTGAAGCTTTTTTACCTGGTAATTTTGAATTTTGCCGAACCCTTGCTATTTCAAGCAAGGTATGGATCTTTGACGTACGTAACAATACTCACACACGGGATGTACATTTTACCTCTCATCCGAACAAGGTTGTGTTTTTGTGAAATATGGTTGCCTAATATTTTTCAAACGGTTTGTGTTGGAAATCAAACCCGGGATCTCTGGATCGACAGTCATACGCGAACCTGTCTGATCTAAGGAGCCGCCCGCTAAATGTACCGTTGAAAGCTTTTTCACTACACAGGTTATCGGTCATTTACCTGGTGTTTTAATTTAAAAAAACGAACTCTAAATCCGTAAAATAGAGACTAAGACTAGAGAAATCAAATTCACAACTATTTATGAAAAAGGTTTACGCAACACCAACGCCGCTTGCATTTCGTATGTATCACTTAACACTTTGGAAGGCGATACTGACTATCAAACTACTTATAACTACCCTGACATCAGATCGATACATACTAGAATATTCAAGTGACAATTAACTCAAGAACTTACGTTGACGAAGCACAAAAAACCTCAAACCAAATTCAAGAAAATTTGCAAAATTCCTTGTCGTTCCAAAACAATGATATATCTCAAACCAATGTCCGTTCTAAATAGGGATGATATCGGGCGGGACCGCGCCGGGCTTTGTAAAAATCCGTCCCGACATTCTTTTACACGCACCCGGTCCGAACTTCCAACCCGGTGAAGAATGATCGGCCTGCCACAAAGCCCGGCCCGAATTCAGGCTGGGTTTTGTGCGGGATGAATTGAGCGCAAATTTGAGGTTATTCATTTCAGTTGCCAGGAACCTATTTAAGCGTCCAATATTAAATAGTGTCTGCACAATACTCGCCACTAAAACTAAGTTATTGAGACTAACGAAAATATTACCTGCCTATTATGATTATGAAGCCGAAAGTTTATGCACGGGATAGAGTGAGAATGGCATACGTACACCATTAGAATTATATATAATGGAATATTACAGTCCATAAAATAGTCCACAACCAACGCCCTACATGTAATTTTCCAATGCTCCACCAGAAGGTACTATATTGACCAGGAAGCGAGATTTTTTTACCTGAAAAATTTTGAATTTTGCCGACCACTTGCTGTTCCAAGCAAAGCAGGGATTTTTAACGTGCGTGACAACACACACACGGGACCTCCATTTTACCTCTCATCCGAGCGAGGGCGTATTTTTGTGAAAAATTCTCGCCTAACATTTTTCAAGCGGACCGTGTCGGGATTCGTACCCGAGACTTTGGCAGTGAACGTGTTGAATCGTGTTTAAATATAAAATTATGACGTTGGATTATTACCTGAACCTTAATCTACAAGAAAACTTGAATTGAACACAAAGAGAAGGTAAATTTGGCATTTTGTGTAGTGTGACGTACGGTAAAATTGAAAACAAAGATAAGATAACTTAGGCGCCACGTGCAGTGTGACGTCAGTAATATTGAGAAGAATGAGAAAAATCGTTGGGCGCCACGTGCATCCTACCCTTTTTATCTGGTACAAAAAGATATGTGCACGATAGATTGTTGAGTTTTGCTCTGGCACAGCACACATCAACTGTTACAGGTCGCATTGAAAAGCAAAAGACTGATATACAAAAATATATCAGGGGGTATAAACACCGCAAAAAATTGCGGCACTGTAAATGAAATAAAACAGTTAATTGGAACAAAATACTTGACATATAATTCATTAAATAGTTTCACTTTCATTAAAAGCGTCAATCAAAAAAATACCGGTAAATACTAGCCTTGCTTTTTTTATATAGCACATAATTATAGTACGTTCTTATTATTTGATATTAAATAAACTTAGTGCAATAATTTCAAAGTATAAGGTGACTCCTCTACTAATGTAAGTCTGCAATTAAGTACAATGAAAACTACTTTAAATGTACCTTAATTATAATTATCTAAATATGAGTATCATTTTACTACTACTGAAACAAAACGGGCAGTACTTGACGAAAAGTTTTATGAAACCTTAGTCTTACACTGTTCAAATTTTTCCTTCAAAAGGTTTAGAAATATTTATCAACGTGTTCAAACGTATTTCAATTAACTACATCATATTAATATTTTATATAACTGAAAAATTTAATTTAGTACATCCTAGCAAATTTTTTTATCACTTTTAACATGTGGCCTTCGATAAAAAATAAAATCAACATAGCTGTGTGTAAGGCATTTGTATAATCACAAGTGCTAATTTTTTTAATTTATTTTCTAATGCTCTAGTAACGATTGTCATAAATTGGAAGCGCGAAGTATTCTTACAAACAAATATCAACTGGTAGAATTTGCAGCTCCTTCAGGGAATAAATTCTTGCAGTACAGGATTTCACATTTGCATGTGGTTAAAAGTAAGGAAACACTATGCCCACGATGCATTCTGATTCAACGATAAAATGTATGTTCAGGTATTTGCTCCAACAAATGTAGGAACGAAGTAGACATAACTTAACATTATTCGAACATTTTAACCTGGAATTTTAACTTCAGACCAAATTTTTGAAAAGAAGAAACTAAAACAGAATGCGCTGCCTTTGAGCCAGGCCTTTAAAATCCTGACTTAAAAATTAGTCTTAGGACACCAACTTAAAACTTTGAACAGTACTAGATTTATAATGACAGCGTAACAAAATGAAAAACAGAAATTTAATCTATACTCATCTTACCATTTTCATATGGAAAATGAATTCTTTGCCGCTCTGCTAACCATCTTTTTTTAAAGAATTTCTAAGCACTAATTTTGCAAGGAACTAGCAAATACATTTATTAAAACGCTCACCTTGTACGGCCGCATGTTTCAAAAATGAGGAAAGACAAGGTACGACCGGTTTATTCTAAATTAGAGAACCAAATGTTCAATGTTCATTATCCAGGTAACCAAGTATAACCTAAGAAAAGAAATAAAATGATATGAAATCTGGAATAATATATGGATTTGACGGAATTCAAATCAGCCTATATTATGTAATTGATAACATCACTGCTGATGGAACTAGAACAACTTACATCTTAGCCAAATGTATAAATGATTTATGCAATTTTAATTGTAATAAATAGTTAAATATAATAGAAGTTAATTTTAAAGACTTGAATTTATTTATGTTTAAGCAAATTCAGAAGTGCTGTGTAGAAAAAACTAAGAGAGGAATAGCTAAAGTAAAATCGAAAAATTTACTTTGATGGAACATGGCAATTTGCCCTATGCAGAATGTGGCATATTACACTCTTATGTGTGAAACGTTCCAATTAAATTATTTTAGGAGATCGTTTATGTTCTTTTCAGGTCTGTCGGTAAAAGCGGCGTATTTTCTGAGGTCTATTAGTGTTGACCTTTTATAAAGGAATAATTTATAGTGCACCTGGAGCACTTTGGTTTTCTATGTACGAGGAAGTACTATACCATCGTGTCATATTTTGCAACTTAATATGTTATGTTACCGAATTTGTTGTCCCTAATGTTATACATTCGTCGATATGTAAGACTTTTTGTACAATAGTTCATAACCAATTAAAAGCTTTCGCATAGATTTAAACTTAAGCAACCTCTTTATAATTTAATTAATTGAAGTGTACAACATATCATTTCCTCGTAGAAATGTATTCAGTTCTTCAACATATATTTATATCTACATAATTTCTTTCTATACAATTAATATGCATTGTAGACACTATAAATAACTATAGTTTGTCAAGGAGACATATAACACAAAACTGGTCGAAGGAAACAAACATACCTCAGTACGTAGTTACATAAATTTAAATTAATTAGTGGTGAATGGTTATACGCGAAACAAAATTTAGGCTTTAGAACTCGTTGTAGATGCTGTAAAGGGTTGGTGAACAACGAAGGGTGCCATGTCTACATAAAATTTATGTTCAAATAAAGCGGACTGAATTTATATAAGTACATTCCTATGCAGACAGTTTATGATGTTTTAAATAGACGCCCATAACCTTTGGTTTATTATCGTTTTAATAACTGAATTTTGGGCATTAATATAATAATGTGTTCTTCGCGTATTTAGATGCGAATGAAAGGTATAGAATTAGAAATCAAATATACGACACAAGTAAACAATTTCATCTCGTGCTGAAATTAAATTTAAAACGACAAATTTGAACCATTGTTTTATCTAAAAGCGCATAATGTTCTACGAACGAATGTTGGTTAACGTTAACATAAAAAGTGTCTCATTTTGAACTCATTTTCCAATTTTCGCAAGTTTATTGACTTGAACACGAGATTTTAGAACCCTCATTGAAAAAAGTCGCACATATTGTATCGCAAAAACTTGGTAACCAATTTTGATCGCCATTCGCGATGTGACTTCGCCAGAAAGGTTAAATGTAACAAGTTTAGGGTTTAGCTATTAGTAGCACACATCGCACCGTCTTGATGTATCCATTGGTTTCCATATTGGTGTAATTCAGGGTACAAACATTTCACTAACATTATATAATAATGTTTGGCATTCGCTTCAGCTACCATTCTCGTTCCCGCCCAAAAAAGATCTCCAAACACTGGCTTCTACAGAATGTATTGTTTCTCCATAAATGGTTTGGAAATTATTTCTCTCAAATTAAACAACTCTTTATTCTGGTATCTGTTTAACTGAAAATATACTTCCTCACTAAACATAATTTTTTCAAATAACTGCTGTGACATACCCAACAAATTTACAAATTCAAGGTGCAAGAAATTCTCTAGTGGCTTCAATTCCTAATTCAATTTAATTTTTAAAGTTTGTAAAGGCAGATTTTTTGAAAGAATAAGCTGCAAATTGCCTTTGGATTCACTTCAATCCTACGCATGCTTTAACTCTTAGAAAGACTTCTTAACACTGAGGATGGTACACGAGTTTCGTTGGCTCTACAATTGCAATTAAGTCATCTTGCCTTAATTAATACTTCATGCTGTATTTGACATTTTCTTTGCAGCTTTATTTAACTTGGAAATTTTTGTGAATATTCTATTAAATAACTATTTGAAAAAATTATTTTAGCGCAATATACAAACTACTTTGGTATATGTCACTGAAAAACGATTCTTCAACAGAAAACTTCTTCTGGTGTCAACCAACAAATTTGACCTATTTAAACTTCTAATCAGTTCCATTTTCTAGATATTAACTGGAATCATGTTTTTCGTTCGTTTCCTCCAAAGATCTGTTGAAAGTTACCGAAGAACTTGAATCATTTTGCAGTACTTTTCATTTGAAAAAATTTTTCTGTATATCGTACAAACTGCATTTCATAGATTGCGCTATGACCAGATCTAGTTTGGGCTACTGCAATAATACTACAATATTGCGAGTCAGCAATACAAAGATAATGTCTGTCTGACTGAGTAATTTGTATTAAATTTTGAAATCCCACCCTGTATATATATATATATATATATATATATATATATATATATATATATATATGTACATGGTGGGTTATAAAAAACTCTCCAAGCAATAACTCCATTATTTTTAAAGATGTGACAATACCCCTTGGAACAAGGTTGCTCAGTTTATTGTCATATTTTTTTTTGAGATAGATATTCAATTAATGCTGGTTCCTGTTTCACTGGAAGCCACATCAATTTCGGTTTTTAAGTGGAACACCTGTATCTTTTATTATTTTTGGATTCCTCGTTAAACTGTCTACCAAAAAGTTCAATAACATCGTATGCCTACAAGTAATAGTTAGTGATAAATTAAATAAAGTGTTTAGATAAATTGATATATTTATTTAGCTGAAGCTATTTAACACAACGTCATATGCCGTGGAGAGAACAGAAAATTTTTATTAATTTTATCTAAGACATCAGCTAAAGTAAATTTGTTACAGTTATTGCTTAAACGATCCACCATTCTATTGAAGATAGTCACTTACTACCTTCTAACTTCTAGCTAATCAAGTGGTGACATTCAATATAAAGTTTGGTAGTATATAGTTCGAGACAAGCGTTGATTATTCACCGCCTCAAAATTTTCTTATTTAGGGACGTGTGAAATACACATGATCTTGTAGATACCCCCAAAGCCAAAAGTCAAAGACTGTTAGGCCACCTTACACCAAATTCGGTGTTTAAACATTTAACATTAATTTTAGCGTTAGGAGGGGTAGCCTTATCTAGCTGAAAATACACTACAATTCGTTTAGCGGGAGGGAAACCATGAACAAAATTAACGATTTATGTAGTCTACAGTTGGCCCTCAAGCCGGACGCGAATTCTATTGACCTTCGCTATATATATTGATCAGGAAGTTTTAATACGAGTGTGTCAGTGGAATTAAATTGCAACTCGGTGATGAAGTGAACGGATGAACGCGAAGTTTGCTCATTATCGTAGAGAAATTACAGAAAATAGATGTTCTGATGAATTAATCCATCAGTGGAGTGAGCTGGAAACGCCTAAACCTTTTTATATATTTTAATGGGTTCGTAGAACAACGGAGAATGAGATCAGAATTTGCAGCGACGCAAGCTACACTGCTCAGTCTGTCGTCTGTTGATGGGCTCCTCGAATAATTTCTAACACTTTTGAGGATACGCAAAGATTTTTTCAACTAGTACATTGGTAGTGGTGATACAAGGGCGTATTTTTGTGAAAAATGCTCCTCTAACACTTTTCAAGCAGTTCGTGTCTGGATTCGAACCCGGGACCTTGGGTCTGGTAGTCACACACAATCCAACTAAGCTACGCAGCTGCTCATAAAAAATATTATAACTTTTAAACCTGTTTAAAAACAGAATACCGAGTAGAACGTTAGTAACACACTGACAGTGAAAGAACGAAGGAATGGGGAGGGTGAAGGTAGCAGACGATTGCTTTGTTGTCAGCTGACTGAGCGGCACCACACACTGAACTTTGAGCTACTTCACTGGCGCCCCACCACTCGCCGCCATGGATTTTAGTTTAGCAGATTCCCACCTTACGTCTGGTAACGAAATGCTTGCTGATCAGTATTGACAGTGAACTATAAGGTCTTTTTACATAAAATTTCAGTTTCCTAAAAAAAATGTTCTTGCGGGCCCTTTGAACTCTGCGTCACTAGGCAGCTTGCCCCGTTTGTTTAGTAGGAAGTCTGACGCTGGTTAACAGCTTTCACAATTTTTTCAAGTAAAATGTCGAGGGAACAAAAATATAAAACAGCTAAATTTATTATTTCTGTATGTTGTACACACGCCTGGAAACGGAATATCATATTTCATTTTCAATAAAGATGTAACATGGAATATGCTGATTAGATGGACGTTCCAGCACACGGCAATTCTTGAAATTGGTCACCATTATTGGGAAATGCTAAATAATACCAATAAGGAAATTTAAATGCATTGCGTTGTGCATAAATGGATGCAAGCGCAATAAATAGATCACGATGATAACCATTTCATGTTTTAATTCTAAAAATTTCCATATAACTTCCTATACAGCAATGAATATGTATTTTGCGGTCATTTCAATTAGCAAAGGGTTTCTGTCTAGCATATTAATGAATTAAACAATGAAAATTATTTTAGTACCATGTAACTAATCAGAGATTGCGAATGCTGCAATACTAAATCCTGTGCTGGAACTAGATTACATTATCTTTATGATTAAAAGTTTAGGGGTAGTTATTTTTAGTGCTGCTTAGAATGCTACATTTAATTTCTATTTTAGTAATCATGATATTGATAGTTAGTATTGATTTGGCCAAATTTCACTCAGTAATGAGAAGATTAAATAAATGATACCGATTTGTTGGATAATTTGTCAGTTTACGTTATTTAAGTAATTTAATTGCGTACAGTTTTCGTGCAATCTAAGTTAAGAAGTTTTAACGTTTTGTATGGTTATATTTCGCTTACAACTACATATTTACAATAACCCAGAAACCAATCACGGTATTCGTTTTTGGGGTAACCAAACCTAGTACCTCTTTCTGAGGAGATATGCAGGATATAGCTCTACACTACTACACTACTTCTACTCTCTGCACCATTCACGGTCTTTCTCCAGATCCCTCGGTCCCCACACACTTCCTTTGCCTCTACAACGTTTAAACGTTACTTTTTGCATGCTCTTTTGTTCTCACATGTCGTTCTTTCAGAACCTCCTCTACTACATCTAACCACTTTTTTACGCAGTCTGCCCCTTGCAGCTCTATCAGTTATCTTACCTGCATATATACGCTTGATAAGCCTATCCTCCTTCAATCTTTTCACATGTCCAGTCCATCTAAGCGTGCTTTGCTCGCTTCACTCCTTATACATATTCTTAACACATTAATTGGTTATACAAACAAATCTAAGGTTGAATCAGTTCTACAGTGTACGATATAAACTAATGGTTAACGTTTCACCCGTTGTCGTAAAAAACATTATCATTACAAACGTGCAAAATTACACGGCCAGTTATGCCGAGAGATGTTGTGCAGCGAAATTGTCTATACTACTAAGTTACGTAAGGACTAGCAAACTAACTAAGTCAATCGACCCTAAAAAATGACATCGATTCTTTAAGGCTGTTCATCGGTGCATCATGCGAATCAGCACTAAAACTAATTAAGCGAAAGGTACCTTAAGAGAATAGCATAAGTAAATTATTCCAACAAGTAGAACAAAGGTTATTAGAAAGTGACATGAGTGGTGCAGCGAGACTTCTTTGTTTTGATGTTAAAATTGCAAAAAATTGTCCAGATACATGTCTTGCCCTAGAATCTAAATATCCTTTAATGAATAACTCAACAAACTACCCGCCTGTATGTAATGATTATGTTTCTCCTAACTATTTACTTTTTACTTTTTGTGAAACTTTAAGAAAAACAATTTCCAATTTCTCCCGAAGTTCATCAGGTAAAATTGATGATATCAGGGCACGATATCTTTCAGATTTGTTACAAATTGCTAAAGGTGCTACTACAAGAACTCTGTTAGAGTCCCTTGCGAAATTCATTAAAAATAAATTTTAAAATCAATCATGACGATATTTTATGGTAGCTCATTAGGACCTTACTAAAAAAAGATGAAGTTATACATACGCTCAATTGCATATGGTAGCATACTGCGACGTTTCGTTGCTAAGGTTGCATGCTCTATACCCCAGGAAGTTTTAAGCACTAAATGAAAACCGATCCAACTTGGTTTTGGTATTAGACGTGTAGCAGAAGCTGAAGGTTATGCTACACGCACTTTTAATGATATCAACACAGATACCGAAATCATTGTGAAGTTTGACTTTATAAACGCGTTCAACCTATTGCAGCGCGATTATGTTGTCCATAATACATCGAGAAATGCTCAGTTTGTATTCATTTATATGACAATCTTACAGACCCCCCCATTTTCATTTAACGGAGATAAATCCAACAAATCTCAATGTGGTGTACAACAGGGAGATCCATTAAGACCTTTGCTGTTTAGTTTATCGTATGGCTTTAACACATTCTTTGTATTGGTATTTGGACGACTGCGCAATCGGTGAAAAAATATACACATTTCTTCATGATATAATAAAAGCGATCAAATTCTTAAAAATAAGTGAACTAAAACTAAGTACTACTACTTGTGAAGTTTTATAAATCGAAACAGCAATACAGCATCCACACTTTCATCCGTCAATGATCTAATTCCAGGGACTAAACTCTGGGAATCTTATGAATTTGAGCATCCATGCGCACCTGTGTTAATTTCGTGTAATACATTGCAAATCCATGATACACATTCAGATCTCTACTAATTGAAAAACTGTATAAGTGCTTGTCCCAAATTTACTTACATATTACGATGTTCACAGTTCTACCAACATATGCATTTATTACACTTCTTTGATGCCATGCTTCGAAATCGTTTAAAAAAATAACAAACGTAGTTGATGATTTTTCATCCAGTCAAACAATTCTATCTTCTGATGTTGGTGTTCTTGTCGTAAGAAGAATAACGGAGATAACGCTACCTTGTTTCCTGGCATCAACACAAGCTCCAACTAATTTTGCTTAAGACATTTTAAAAACGCCTAGTTTGACCATAACTGGTTTGTCTAAATCATTGATTTTATTGAATAAAACTGAATCCGATCAAGAAAACATAAATTCGTCACTACTGTGTACATTGAAGTTTTGGGAACTTGAATTACTTGACAACAGATACAATGAGTTGATGAAAGTTGGGAACATTCTTTCATTCCGCGCCTTAAAGTTGTATCCCAAAAGAAGAGCTACCAGTGCTCGTATACACTTCCTTCTCCCCAACTTAGAAGAACTTTAACAAACGATTGGTTTGCATAAGTGAAGCATTACGCTTTGGTGCAACAGTGTAATTTATGTGTTCCTGTGATGTCACTGTTGATCAAACAGCCTCTCATGGTTTATGCTGTATAACAGCACCGCTAGTAGTTTATCCAGACACGAATCGTTAAATCTGATAATAGCACTATCTCTGACTAAACTTCAAATTCACTCAGTTCTTGAACCATCTGGTACCCTAAGTAACAACAAGATACCTAGTGCTGTTACTACAATTCCTCGAGAGAAAGACCGATCACTACCTTGGGACGTAACGGTTGTTGAGACACTAGCTCCTTTAAATTTAATTACAACCGGTGAAACATGTGGTACGACTGTTGCTGAGGCTGACCGGAGAGAAATCAATAAATACGGACACGTTTTCCAATTTACACTTTTATGTCGGTAACTTTTGAAACCATGGAGGCCGGTGCTGATTTGACGCGACAAATCATAAACAAATTTGGTCACGCGCTAGGTGTAACAACATTGGAAGAAAGATCTACCGAGATTCTTGGCAGCGTCCTTAATAGAGGTATAATGTGGTAATGCTGCAGTTATGGCAATTTTACCAGGATTCATCATATTTCGGATCGATAATTTTAAAAATCATCCGATAGCTTCTAAAGATCAAAACATTACAGATGAAGCAGAACTAGTCAAACCTCAAACTGTTGTAGTCTCTAAAGAGACAACATTCTCGGTGAAACTATCTTAGAGAAAGAAACCGCGCCGTTGCAACTCTGAATAACGAGGGCATTTATATTATTCTGCTGAAGGAAGCACAAACATCGAAAGGATCACATCAAAACCAACGGTGTTTCAAAGTGAGATATTAATATGCACCTAAACACATCGTAAAATACCATGTACTACGCCATTACTAATCAATTTAAAAGAGACCTATTTGATAAAGCGGTTCAGGAAACTGCAATAGCACCTAATTCACGTACAAACATATTAGCTCAGAGTGAGTGTGTAAGCACAGCTAATGCATATGTATCAAATCCAGTTATATCTTACATGATACAGAAGAAAAAATGGGTAATAATAAAAAGCAAAGCATTGCAAAATCTAAAACTCCTTAGGAAACTGTCATGCTTTCAGTAAAGCGACTAAAATTATTCCTGGTTCTAAAAAATTTTAGATTTTAAGATTCACTGAGAAAAAAACTGTCACAGTTTACAAATTAGCAAAGACTTCCAAAACATTTCACCAATTTGCCGAAAACACACCAAGAGTTTCTCGAGGAGTACAAATGTAGCAAATAAAAAATAATTTCGGAAACACTTATTTTAAAACTCCGCTAACTTCTAAAAAGTATATTTGGGAATGTCACCTCATATAACTTCGTTTGCGCTCAATGGTGTAACAAATACAACTGATGCATTTAATAAATCATCAGTGGGCACAGAAGATGAGGAAAACGGTGAAAATATTTTTAAAGAAAATATTACAAAGATAACTCCGTTAAGGCGCTCAGTTCGATTGCCTTGTTTAAGCAGCACATTGTCATGCAAAACAGGTACATCTTTTCGTATAAAGAAACAAAGAAATACTCACTAAAAGAAATCATAAATCTGAAAAGAAATCAAAATCATCAATACGATAAATGATTACTCTGAATCTCGAAAGTGAACACGTAAATAAGCAAATGGTAATGGATATAACCCACATTCTCTAAAAGTAAATGTAATTGGTTCTACATTAAACTTTAATTTTAGTTATTTCGATAATAATAATAGAGATCCTGCTTTTGATGCAATACACCCAGTACACCTGTTGGGCGGAACACACTGTGAAGGCACCTAAATACTAATGAAAAAAACCCTATGCAGAAATCCACAGGTTCGAGTACATCAGGAATTGTAGAAATCCTTCATTTAAAATACTAAGTGTTCATGTTTAGTTACAAAGGTGTCAATAAATTTAAAGTTTAGTGGAAAGAGAAAACAATCAAAGAAAAACGCTTCTCATTAAACAAAAGTTACAAGATCAATATTGTTTCTATGCAGCAATAGAAAGCACAACAATGTAAAATCTAAAACGCATGATATAATCCCTAAACAGTTAATAGCACCACATATTTTTAATAAAGCGGCTAAAACCACTCGTAATACTAAAAATATTTCAACTTTAAAGTTTGGTGAAGAGAAAAGTCAGTTCCAGTTTAAAAATTAGCGAAAACCTCTAAAACATTCCACCATTTATCCGAAACCATACTAGGAATTCTTTGAAGACTACATTTAAACCCGAAAAAAAAGATGCTCTAGAAGGCACTCATTTTAAAACTCTAGTATACTCAAAAGGGATATTTTATAGATTACTACTCCAGGAACCCCATTCATAATCAATGTTTGCATAATAACCTCGAATTATCTGATTACATGAACAGAATAATTTTAGGTGTAATAGATACATCCAATGTATTTGATAAAGTAGCAGCAGGCATCAAAGATAAAGAACATGGTAAGAAATTTTTCAAAAAATTTGTTGCAACAGCAACTTCATTAAGACTTTCGATCCAATGGTCCAGTTCTACAAGCCTATTGTCACACAAAACAGACAAACATGTTGGTTTAGAGGAATATACAGAAGTACCCTCTAAAAGAAATCGTACTAAAAGTGTTATTATATATCCTCAACTGATCGTACAACTAGTCAGATTCTCGGAGCTTCTGTCTAGTAGATTTGAAAAGAACCCAAAATCAGAGATAGTACATTTAAATACAATAAGTGGTTATACTGTATCTAGAAAGCTATCACGTAAACAAGAATGTTTATTGGAAAAACTCATATGAAAGCAAATGCAGTTAGTGCAACTATGTTAAGTTTAGGTTATTGTGTTAATTAAGGTACTGGGGAAGTGTGGTAGCGCTGGGATTAGTGGCAGTCGCGTGAGTGCTTCAACTGAAGAATAACGTGTTCCACAAGATAAGCTAAGATGTGAACATTGTAGCTGCCTACATTGAGTGTGATCGTTTTAATTAAGGATTCCCATGTAGTACTAATTGTTCAGACCATATTGCATGTTCATTGGTACATGTATGTATTTAATGGTGGCATCAAACTAATCGCTGTTGCTTTCTGCATATAGATAAAGAGCGCCTTGTGATTAATTATCCACCTGTCAATAAGGGTTCATACTCCACATTAGTTTTGCATTAAATACTGGTTCTAGTGATTTTGATGACGACTACAGAGCCCTTTATTTTTAATGCAACAGACCCAATAAACCTTGGAGATAGAGCAAACTTGAAGGGAAACCAGATACCGATGAAGAAAAACCTATGCAGGAATCTTTAAGTTGGAGAATATCAGGAATTGTAGATATTGTAGCAATGACATCTCAATGTTTTTCCTGGTACATCTACAAATGCATCTAGTAATTGCTAGCGTTCTAATGATCCATTAGAATCCGAAACAGTTTATAAAATTTCACATAAGTACTTCAAGTACTGTTAAAAATGTAGGACTAAATGTAGTAAAGAACATCAGTTTTATAAACTCTGTAACTT
This sequence comes from Platerodrilus igneus, assembly GCA_036346225.1. NCBI lineage: Eukaryota > Metazoa > Arthropoda > Insecta > Coleoptera > Lycidae > Platerodrilus > Platerodrilus igneus. Next base: position 1,500,568 of record JARFIW010001011.1, on the reverse strand, counting down.
AATGCCTCTCAAATACTACTACTGGGGTACATCAAAAAGGATATGCTCACACAGAATATTAATACCGGTGTTTCCAGTACCAAATGAGCCCTCATTAAAGCCATCGCCCAAGGAGTTGTAGTTCGAAGAATTACACAATAGGGTAATTAATGCCGTTAGCTTAATATCGCAAATTCAGCGTTTTGTACCTAGGTTTATGGATTACTCTCAGCCATATGCCCAAGGGTTTTTAGAGTATTTGTTAGTAGGGCTTGATAAAGATGTCAATAGAGTTGCTACTAAACCTACACCAATTTCTACAGAAACAGATGGAAAATCAAGTGATCGTGATAAAGCATCTTAATCCTGGCCACTATGAACGGTGAATTCAAAAGTTTAGGATATTTGTATAGTTAAAATCTACATCACTTTGCATACATTGTGGACATTGTTCTGTGAACATTTGATCAATTTTGGGATTTATCGCTTTCTATACCTTGGCATGTTGGTCAGTTAAGGTTACAGCAAGGTTTATTTAGATTATTATACCTGAAAGTTTGGATGGCGAAAAGAAACCAACATATTCAATATGCAAGGAAAGATGGAAATGCACAATATCGTTCACCATATAGAAGCTTCGGATAATATTAGTAGTATATATATATATATATATATATATATATATATATATATATATATATATATTACTCATATTTAGACCAGGGTAGAAAATTAAATAATCACATCAAATAATTTTAATCACCGTGTATAAGGAATTTTATTAAATAATACGCTTTATTAAAACCATGAAGCATAAATAAATTCGGTCGTCTCAGTAAAATAAGAAATTTAAACCATGTACAAGACGCTTTATATCAAAAGAAACAGTATTAAAAGCTCTGCGTGTAATGTAATTATTCTAAACAAATGGAAATTACGTGCAAAATTTATATTAATTAACCCTATTTCAAGTAACCGGTAATGAACAAAACGTACAGATAATATCTATAGAAACTTGTAAAAACCCACTAAAATGCAAATCCTAGAAGTGTTAGTTAGAAGTAGGATGTTTGAACACACCTGCGTATTTTAAAGGCAATTTCAGTTTAATTTGTTTAGATAAACATGTCGATTCTAAGGATATTGAAACGGTCAGATGCTTTAGCACGAAATACAAAACAGGGTTTATTTAAAAAGCTCATTCGGCGAAAATTTTGCAGATAATTAATGTTTACAAAGAATCTTGGAGAAACCGGGGCTTAATATTCACGAGAAGGTGCGATACGGGGTTATTTAACCCAGATAGTCCACATGGACTAAAATATAATCGATAATAAAGAATATCAATTTGCACCAATACGAACAGGTTAGAAAAGGAAAGAAAATGCGTCAAGCAAAGACACATATAGTAAAAGGCGTGATTTAAGCAACGTCACGAGGGTCACAATTGGTCGAAAAGAGGATGCAAATATCAGAGGTAGAAACAACGATTTCTGTACAAAATTAATTAGTTTTTCTCGGACATGTTTGCGTGCCGTGTGAGAATTTCTGAGATTTAAATGGGGCGAGTACAAAATTCGTAAAAACCGACGCACAGGCTACGGACTGGGAACATAGCATGAGAAATTCTTAAGAATTGTCTGTTTTGAGGACAAAAGCGACGTGCCGGCTATTCGCTATATATACCGGTGGTAATATGAATTTCGGCCTCTTAGACTTTTGACTATTCGATGCGTTAAAAGCTCTCTTACATCTGCGACTTGATTCAATGCGTTAAACAGTGTTTTTTTTAGTGTGATAAAATAATTTAAAGTTTGCTCGTATATTTTAGTGATTCAAAATAGTTTGTTATTTACGTGCTAACATGAATGTACTTCAGTGCACTTAGATACAAGGTAATAAAATTTAGTATCACTGTACCAATTAGCAAAATTTACAACGACAAATGTATACACAAAAGTAGGCAGTTTTGGCGTATATTGGTGAAAGAAGTATGAATTTCTTTGTTATTTTTCGGGGGTGTTAATAATTAAATGGTTCAAAAACGTGTCTGGATCCACAAAACCAGGGTCAGATATACACAGATGAGTTCCGGAAAAGCCCAGAAACAACTTTAAATAAATGGTGATGGAGAAAATTTTAAAAGCGTTGAGAATTAGAAGCCGTAAATATAATCCTGTTGGAATGGTGTGATTAATAAAAGGGACGATGTACATTGAAGCTACGAGTGCAAGTAACCTTCAGGTAAATTATACTATTTTGTTTGAACTTTGAGGTGTTGGTGTGTGTTGAATAACTTTCTAATTTGTTTATTTAAAATGGACAGTAGTGAAATTGTACTAACAATAATATTTTAATTTTAAGGTAAAATTTGCTTGTTTAAGTAGAAAGGGGTATTTAGTATTGATGTTCTGGATTATGATAAAAATATGGGTATGTCTTTGAGCTCAATTAGACGAACCTGGTTAATTAACGTAAAGGGTGGTAGATGCTCCCTTTTTACTCTGCATATATTGTTATAGTAATTAGTAGGCATCCTACAAGGACTTTAATTCTGGATGCACTTTAAAATGATAACAAATTTAATCTTGAAATTTTCTGATACTGAAATTTATGCTGAATATTAATTTTGAAATTTTAATGTATTGTGAATATTGATGTAAATAGAGTTGACGTTGATGTTTGTGGTAGGAATGTGTTTGTTTTTTTATGTATGAGGATGAAAGCTATCTAGAGGAGCCGCCGAGGCGATTAACAGAAGAAAATCAACAGACCAGGTAATTCAAGAGGTTTCACAGCATTCTTGACGCCCAATTCGTGAGGTTCGATTATAAAGCGTAGTTCACGGATTTTGTAGTTTTCACAGCAAATTTGGCGACCCAAAAGTGAGGCTCGAGTTCCAAATAAAATTTTTGTGATTTTATTCCAGGAAACTGGCGATCTGAGAGAGAGTTTCTGTGTGTGTATAAATTTAAGAGTATTTTGAGAGTGTGTGTGAGTGATTAGAACGTATGCAGAGAAAAGAGTGGTTAAGGAGTCAAGGAGTGGAAATTGGAAGTGACGATAGTGCATTGTGTGAAAAAAATACGAAAATGGAAGAAGCTGGAGGCAGTAGAGATCAGTCGAGGACGGAATCGGGGGATCAAGGAAACGAGATGATATTGAGAATGTTAGAGAGGATGAGTGAAGAATCGAATAAGAAATTTGACCGAATGAATGAGACATTAACAGGAGTTAGGGAAACCCTAAGTGAGAAAATAGATAAGACGAATAAAGAAGTTTCAGAATTTAAAATAGTCTTACCGTAAAGATGGGGAAGTTGAAAATAGGGTTGAAAAAATGAGCGTGATATTACAGGTCTTCGACAGGAAATGGGACATTTAAAGTCCGAAGTACGCATTTTCTGTGAAGAAGAGATTAATGTAAAAATGACTGAAGTGACGGACTCATGTAGGGATCAGTTAGGCAGGGTAGAACGCGAAGTTAGTAGTATTAAATACAACATGTCAAATTTAACAGGGGATGGTCCCAGATTTTCTACAGGTGGAGTATCATTGGACCAACACATGAAGTTTTATGGCGATAACAGGGTAAATCCACAAATTTTTAGTAATAGCGTAAGAAATCTAGTGGGAAATTTATTTGACGAACAGACTAAACTGAATACGATAAAGGCTTTATTAAAGGACAATGCGGAAGCATGGTACAATTTAGTAGGACAGGACATAGACACGTATCAGGACTTTGAAAACAAATTTTTAAAGCACTACTGGAGTGACCACAGACAAGACCAGGTAGGAGACGACTTAATCACAGGGAAATTTAAGGGAGAATTTTCAGGAAGTAGGGAGCAATATGCTATACGCAAGTATAGCATAGCAAAGCAACTGAACCCACCACTGACGGACCGACAAATTATTAAGTATTTATCACGACACTTCGAGGTAGACATAAGACAACACGTAGCACTACAGAACATAGTGGACAGAGAAATATTTTTAGAATACCTGCAGAGATACGACGACGTAAGTAGTGGACGACCTCGGGATAATAGGGAAAGACAGATCAACACAGTTAGGTTTGACAATAGACGGGACAACTATGCTAGAAGAGGGAATAGTTACGGATACCAGCGACAGAATTGGGAACAGAGACGACCATACGTTAGGAGTAATAGTTTAGGAAGGGGACCTGCACCGAGACCGGAACCTACCAGAAGGAATAGTTCACCGGACATGAGGGGGACTGCTAACACAGACACGGAACGAGTGGAAACGCCTAGGACATACGCTGAGGTGACGGCTAGACCAGGACCGAGTAGGGAAAACAGACCTGGACAGGATTTTTAGAACGCGACAGACCACTAGATTTCAGTGTAAATGTATATGAACATCCACGTGAATTTTTCAAAATTGAGGAGGAAGTAGAGCCAGAAACTGAGGAAAAATTATGTTTGCCAATTATTAATATAGAAATTTTTGAGAATAATGTAGAAGTATTACTTGATACAGGGCAGAGGCGAGTTTAATATCGGAGGAATTCGTCAGCAAAATTAGGGATAAGGTTTGTGATAGAATTATGCCTATAAAGCGTAGCCATTTAGTAGCTCCAAATAAAAGAAGTTTGCTTAGTAAATAGTGTTGTGGTGCTTAGGATAGATATAGGAGGTTTAAGCTGTGAACAGGAGTTTGTAATTGTACCTGGACTGAAGTTTCAGAGCATTTTAGGTGTTGACTGTATGATGAAGTTAGGGGTTTTGATAGATATGGAAAGGAAGGTAGTAAGGATTAAGGATAGGATAGTGCCATGGAAGGGCAGTTATGAAGTCACAGAGGATGACACGGGGTTTAGTATTAATGTAGTAGAGGTAGAGGATGATGAAGGTAAACAGATCAACACAATAAGATGTCCAGAGGAAAGGAAAGTAGAGGTTCAAGCTTTAATACAAAAACATGCAGAAGTAGTGAGGGTAGAAGCAGCATATCAGGAGCAGGTGAAGGCGGAATTAAGTAAAGATGGCAAGTTTGTTTTTAATAAAGTAGAGTTAAGGAATTCATTCTGGCGGATTCCATTACATAAGAATTTAAGAAGGTACATAGGATTTTCCGTAGAGGGAAAAATCGAGAATTGTAAAGTAGTATCGTTTGGTTTGTCGGCAGAAAGGGAAACAACAATAAATGAGAAACAGACAAGTGTAGGGACTGAAGAAGAAGTAATATTTAAGAGTCAGGATAAGAGGGATGATAAGTTTATTGTATGTGAGATAATAGAGATGTTAAGTATAGATATAGAAGGGGGAGAGATAGGGATGAAGAGTATTAGGATGCTAAGAAGAAAGACTTGGAGGGTCAAGAAGAGAGTTAGATTTAAATAGAATAGGTGTATATAGAAGAGTAGAAGTAGGTGTGTATAGAAAATAAAACTAGGTATAGGATAAATATGGGAGATAATTAGAAATAGGTTTAGGATGAGAATAAATAGCAAATGTAGGAAGAAAATAAGATAGGGTAAGTGTAGATATTTCAAATAAGATTAGTGGAGAGTTAGGAATAGAGTAAGGGTAGGATAGGTATATCGGATTAGCTAGGGGGAAGTAAAGTATAGTGAAGATTAGTTAAAAGTTAGGAATAGAATAGGTATATAGGATGTATATAGGATTAGATGGATAAGTAGGATGAAGGTAGGGATAATTTCAGTTTATAGAATTAGGTGAGAGTTAGGAATATGATAGGGATATAGGATAGGTGTAAATATTTTTTTCGAATTGGAGATAAGGTAGGTAAGTTAGATAGATAAGGGTAGAGAGAGATAGGCAATTTTTTTTGTAATTTTTTTTGGGCTAAATGCTTAATATTTGCATTCAAATAAGTGGGATTATTTGTATTCAAATAGGGGGAAAATACTCATATTTAGACCAGGGTAGAAAATTAAATAATCACATCAAATAATTTTAATCACCGTGTATAAGGAATTTTATTAAATAATACGCTTTATTAAAACCATGAAGCATAAATAAATTCGGTCGTCTCAGTAAAATAAGAAATTTAAACCATGTACAAGACGCTTTATATCAAAAGAAACAGTATTAAAAGCTCTGCGTGTAATGTAATTATTCTAAACAAATGGAAATTACGTGCAAAATTTATATTAATTAACCCTATTTCAAGTAACCGGTATTGAACAAAACGTACAGATAATATCTATAGAAACTTGTAAAACCCACTAAAATGCAAATCCTAGAAGTGTTAGTTAGAAGTAGGATGTTTGAACACACCTGCGTATTTTAAAAGGCAATTTCAGTTTAATGGAAAAACTCATATGAAAGCAAATGCAGTTAGTGCAACAGGCCCAACTATGTTAAGTTTAGGTTATTGTGTTAATTAAGGTACTGGGGAAGTGTGGTAGCGCTGGGATTAATGGCAGTCGCGTGAGTGCTTCAACCGAAGATTAACGTGTTCCACAAGATAAGCTAAGATGTGAACATTGTAGCTGCCTACATTGAGTGAGATCGTTTTAATTAAGGATTTCCATGTAGTACTAATTGTTCAGACCATATTGCATGTTCATTGGTACATGTATGTATTTATTGGTGGCATCAAACTATTCGCTGTTGTTTTCTGCATATAGATAAAGAGCGCCTTGTGATTAATTATCCACCTGTCAATAAGGGTTCATACTCCACATTAGTTTTGCATTAAAAACTGGTTCTAGTGATTTCGATGACGACTACAGGGCCCTTTATTTTTAATGCAACAGACCCAATAAACCTTGGAGATAGGGCAAACTTGAAGAGGAACCAGATACCGATGAAGAAAAACCTATGCAGGAATCTTTAAGTTGGAGAATATCAGGAATTGTAGATATTGTAGCAATGACATCTCAATGTTTTTCCTGGTACATCTACAAATGCATCTAGTAATTGCTAGCGTTCTAATGATCCATTAGAATCCGAAACAGTTTATAAAATTTCACATAAGTACTTCAAGTACTGTTAAAAATGTAGGACTAAATGTAGTAAAGAACATCGGTTTTATAAACTCTGTAACTTAATGCCTCTCAAATACTACTACTGGAGTACATCAAAAAGGATATGCTCACACAGAATATTAATACCGGTGTTTTCAGTACGAAATGAGCCCTCATTAAAGCCATCGCCCAAGGAGTTGTAGTTCGAAGAATTACACGATAAGGTAATTAATGCCGTTAGCTTAATATCGCAAATTCAGCGTTTTGTACCTAGGTTTATGGATTACTCTCAACCATATGCCCAAGGGTTTTTAGAGTATTTGTTAGTAGAGCTTGATGAAGATGTCAATAAAGTTGCTACTAAACCTACACCAATTTCTACAGAAACAGATGGAAAATCAAGTGATCGTGATAAAGCATCTTAATCCTGGCCACTATGAACGGTGAATTCAAAAGTTTAGGATATTTGTATAGTTGATATCTACATCACTTTGCATACATTGTGGACATTGTTCTGTAAACATTTGATCAATTTTGGGATTTATCGCTTTCTATACCTTAGCATGTTGGTCAGTTAAGGTTACAGCAATGTTTATTTAGATTATTATACCTGAAAGTTTGGATGGTGAAAAGAAACCAACATATTCAATATGCAAGGAAAGATGGAAATGCACAATATCGTTCACCATATAGAAGCTTCGGATAATATTAGTAGTATATATATATATATATATATATATATATATATATATATATATTTTACTATTACTATCTATCTATCTGTATGATTACTACCCCCCTTTTTTTTACTACTCACTGTCCGTCCTCACTCTCTTTTTGCCCCTTTTTGTAGCGCCTTTTATGAAATGTACACACTTAACGCACACCCCGTATTTGCAACGTTTGGTTGGTTCTTTAATTAAATTATTTATTTCAATGCCTCGACTATTTAAGCTTTTAATCTCAGGGTGTTTAACTACTTATAGTGACTTCAGTTATAAGTAGATGTACCAAGTCCAACCAAAGTGCACTCTTTTGTTTTAGTACTAAATTTTTCACTGTATTTTTGTATATGCCAAAATTTTATTAAGATCAACGTTGCTTTGTGCCAAATTGAATTACTACCAAAATTTATGACTATTTTTGACGTTTAAGATATTTCAGCACTCACCTGGTTTACACTTCGTTGTTGGCCGCGCTGACTGCTGGCTCAAAATCCGTGTCGCCGTATGCGTCTTTACACTGATGTCCTATTTGGTTGAATTTTGTACCGCCTCCAGGTGTCGTTCTTGAAATTTTAAGCTGCTCCCCAATACCTGAAATAATTAACCCGAATTTAAAATTTTGAATACCCCGTGCTATAACTTCCCCTGTGCTTATTTCTGCTTCGAATCCTCCACTACCAATTATTGTTCTCCTTAATCTCGATCCTCGTGTATTCAATAAATCCGTCCGCTTCTTCTTAAGTAATCCAAATCTACTCGCTGTCCTTTTACAAATTGCCCGCTGCTCCGCTACCAATCTATAACTCGCTATCCAAATCTAACTACTGTTCCTTTATATGTCCTCCCGATGTCCTTGCTACCTTTAAATTGCTATCCAAATCCAACTTTCTTTCCTTTTATGTATAACCACTCGATTTCCTGCTACCTATAACACGCTTTAAATCGCTATCCAAATTCAAACTCCGTTCCTTTATATAAATCTTCCCAATGTCCTGCTACCTTTAACACGCTATCCAAATTCAACTTCTTTCCTTATAACCACTCGCTTTCCAAATCTAACTTATCCGTCGTTTCACCGTCGCACAATTACCAATCTTTACTTTATGCTTTTGTCGCTGTTGCTTCTTTACCACACTTTATTAAATCAAAACTCTTTTAGAAACAAATACTTTTATTAACTTTTTTTCAAAATCTTACAAATTAGCACAGTATGAAAAACACGTCTTTTTACCAATAAAGTTCGAAAATAATCTCTCGTTGTTTGCTTTCCACGGCAACCATTTTAACTTTTCTCGCCTACTACCCCATAACTAAATCGTCCAATACATCCTAACATCTCGTTTGTGTCGCACATACCATAGCTCATGTCCTTTCTACATTTTATAAATCACATTAAATTCTATCATTGGTCCAAAATAATTACAGTTCATCAATCACATTTGATGTTGTTATAACTAATAATTTAGAATTTACAAACATTGTCCAAAAGTTGATTCTATTTAAAATGCAAAACCAAAATAAATTACACTAGAACCTGGATGCGTAATCGATATTAAACATTCATAGACGCATCCGGTTTCCGGACGGCAAATGTACTTTCAAAGGCCTTTAACATTCAAACTCGGTATAAACCATTGAGCACTGCACATCTTACTACGTCATTTAGTCATTTCGATATTACCTTTTGGCACTTAATTTCAACTACCATTTTGAATGGTATTTTAGCATATGTAGAATACGGGAAACATACATTTTTAAGTTTATATGATCAAATATGTGGATTATTTTGCTTGGCATATACGACCTTGTACTAAACCACCCTCAGAACTCTTGGTAGCTTCCTTATACATTATATTATATATATAATGCTTTTTACCTACAGAAGAATTTAGAGGGAAACTGTCTGCAGCTATAGATTCTCCGATAGATGATTTGAAGATGCTTGAAGATGCAGCCGAAAGCATTCCTGGGGAGTGTCGCTACGAATTATACGCAATATCAAATCACATCGGGACTACGTACAGTGGCCATTATACAGCATACGCCGATATTCATGTTCATTTATGTGGCATGAATACAATTACCTCAGGGTGTGCAGTACACGTATATCTTCTAAATACTAGTAAGCGGAAAAGTGTATGTTCTATTCTATATATTGGAAAGTCAAATGTAGTCTTATCTCTAACTTGTTATACGTTTTGTTGTACATTATGTTTTATTTGTTAATTTGTTTTTAGTATAATAAAGGTTCCTTATAGCAAAATAGCTGAAAAACAGTGGTGAAGATACTGCATCTGCAACCCTTATCACTTGCAACATGAGTGAACTATATAAGTAGAGTTATACAGATACGTTTGGATGAATGCAATGGTTTGTAATCGATGCAACTTTTCATATAACGAGAAGTTGTGAAACTATGTTTCTTTTAATATTATTACAATTTTTATTGAGTTCCAGTTTCTTAAATTTTTCTGCTGTAGAAATATGGTCTTTTAGTTATCAATTTTATTTGATAAAAATTGATATAGTTTCCTATTTCGTTCTCAACGACTGTACTGTCGGAACGCCGTTTATGTTTATTTAATCTTGCTACGTTATGCAGCGTACGGGTCAGATAGAAGTACCGGGCTAACTACCAATGCGGAGAGGAAGATTCCTAGCAACACAAAAAATACATCGTCAACGATTTTCTATTTACAATAAAAAAAATAAAAATTTCTATCTATACAGCAAAAAATAAATAAAGTTACTATATTTTAAAAAAAGCAATTTTACTTTATGGACAAATTCAATAATTGTTCCACGAAGTGCGCATTTGGTAGCTAACATGCAATAAATCTAACCAGTAAAAAGAATAATGCTGATACTTTCGTATAAACAGATGGATTAAGTAAAAAAAAAGTATTAAATTTAGAAACCTTTCTAATAAGAATTTTACCATAAGAAACATTAGCGTATCTAATTTCAAAGTGGGGTTTTTAAAAAAACGTGTTTTGTTCGTCAGCACGGTGCGAATTGGGTTTATCTCTTGGTATGTTAAAAAAAGAAAACAAGTCACATAATATGTGTCGGGATACTTATCTTGCCACCCATCGAAGAATACTCGGGCCTACATAACAGCAATTTGGCCTCCAGCTAAGAGCTTAAAAGAGAGTCGTACTAATGTTAATAACGCAGGAGAACTCACCGATGCAGTCGAGATCTACACTTCTTATAAAGAAACGCGCATCGCTCTTGAAGTAAGTAATTTAGAAAATACATATAAGGACGAACTGCAGAATCAAATTTAAATTGTTTAAATATCAAGAATTCAAGCTTCGATCCTCGCGTCATCAACATGCCAAAAAGGAGATTAGAAAACTCGACTCAAGCTTTATCAAATAATAGAATACACTATTTCAACGAAAATTTAGATGAAAATCACATAAGAATCAATTATACGCTGTCGTAATGTATAACAAGTTAACGGATACCTAAAACAAGGTATTGACTATTTAATTTTAGCATAAACTTTACGTTTTGAGATAAATAAGTTTAAAATGAAAATCAGCCGGAAGCGTACTTATTGTAAACAGGATGTTGTCGACGTATGAAGGAGTAGAAACGGTATCGATGTAAATGAAATAACCAAATACCGCCGAAAATAAACGTAACAATCTTGTCAGTACTGATCGCTCTGAATCCTCAACGTATACCACAACTGCAAAGCATGGTATGTACACCTAGGACTTTATCGCGGTTTTTAAAATACTTAGAAGAAAAAGCGTGATTTCGGTGGATTAAGAAATTCGCCTTAAGTATTGCTAAATACAGCAAACCTACTAGCATCCATTAACAATAACTATACAGAAAAGTTAATAATAATAGTAATTAAAACATGATGTCTGTAAAATTTCTCTAATTCCTGTAATAACAAGTTGTACCCCTTTTTTCAGTTCTTCTAGTATACGGCAGCATGCTATCTTACTGGCTCCTTTTATTTTTGCTTAGCACTCCTGTTAATTACTTTTGCATCTTTTGGGTAAAATGAGCGTATCCAGTGTTTTTCCAAGCAATCGACAAAAAATCGCAATTCTTTACCTGTGGGTCCGAATCACCGTTGTATGTGTAAATCCCTTTTAAAATCAACCGGCAGCTTCAGAATCCATGTAAACGGAGTTGGTGGTTCGAATGAAAATAGATGTGACCGACATACTTGCGTGTAAATACGCAAGCGCAACAAAATATTTTATATTATACACTTTAATCGAATCTTTACTTCGAACTGATTTTTCAGCAAATGTTTAACATGAACACCTGGTAGTTCTATCTTGTACAAAATACATATCGGATTTTTTATTATTCTTGCTAATACTTTTTAGACATTCTTAAACAATAACTTGTTTTTATTCCCCCATATTATAGTCTTTTCGTCATGTCTAGCAGATATTTCTTGAGAACTTCCTGTATAGGCTAATGCCAAGGCACGAAATATTTCTTAGGAAAGAAAATTTCATTTTTTTTATTAATTCATTACTACACCCCACGATGTTCATTTCAAAATCTTTTTACAACGTGTTGACAAATTTTTAATACATGTCATTATATTCTTTTATATTTAAATTCGTCTTCCATGTATTTAGAATACCTTGTCTTATATTCTACTATCCTATATTAACACGTTTATATTATCAAATTAGCTGTTTATTGAACTTTCTCATCAGCTTCAATTGTTTATAGAGAGAAAATTTTAATAAAATTGAGCATTTTTTCTTAAGACATGTCGAACATTTTCCTCCCAACCAAAAGTAAACACCGAAGCATTATGCTCCCGCTAGAAACAAAATTTATAGAACAGGTTTTAAAGTTATTTACCAACCTTTCAATTAAGTCTATTATTTTGCGTTCTTTTCCCAACAGAGAGCCTATATTGTACTCTTACTGCGGTGGGTGTCGCTATGTGCTTAAATCTTTATCATTGGGCGAGTTTATTAAGTGAGGAGGTCGCTATAGAAACTGTAGAAGAAATTTACTGCAATAGTTAAATTATAAACATAGACGATGATGTGTGTTCCATTAAACGTGCTGCAGAGTGTAATTAAAAATAAAAGTCAACGACTGTATGGCTGATGTTAGGGTAGCTTCCTCGCACCTTTGCAATCGACATCGAATGCATATAAACGTTAGGACACTATACCTTTCCTATTTAATTACAAAATACCATATGCATGTATATACCCCAAAACATAATTTCTTTATTTTTACTAAGAGTTGTATTAATCCGAGATTACTTGGCGATGCGCCTGGACACTTGACCACATGACCACCTGATCAAATGGCCACCTGACCACGTGACACTGCTCCGATCCAACCTAACACAAAGTCAACTAACCTAACTTAATCTAACACAAGACTACCTAACTGTGGCTTAATTTATACCAAAACAGGGGTTTAGGGAGGGCGCCACCAAGTCACTAAATTTTAAACACAGAGTTTCTCTAAGGGGGACTTGGGAGTCCTTAGAGAGGAATATAGTATTAACTGCTTACGCAGAAGCTGTAAAGAAAATTGAATTAAATTAACAAAGGGAGGACACAAGAGGTCTACTCTTGCTACCTCATAATAAGAAAAGCTGTAAATATCAATTATGCACACACTTTTATAGACACAAATATTAGGCATCAAATTCTGAAAGAGTTATCAGTGCTTCTTCGTCAAATGCAAGCTACAAATATCATTATGTTGAAGGTATTTATGCCTTTTATTCCTTGATCTAATTACCCTATTTTTGAACTCACTTGTTCAAAATGAAACAATTAATTAAATGAATTAAATGAAAATTCTTTAATTAAAACTTGCTTCATGATAAAAAGTGGTATGTACAAAATTTACATATCAAAAATGGTACTTTAATTTCTTTTATTCAGATGTAGAATAATAAATTTAAATGAAATATCAAAATGTTAAATATTTCTTTTTGTTACAAAATTATCTCAAATCAATACCCAAAATATCAGATCTGTTATTAGGCTTACAAGTTTATATGAAAATATCAAAAATTTAATAATTTAATTTTCAAAAGCTTTAACTATAATTACACATAAATGAAAACTTTCATCAGAACTCAATTTAGGTGTTTAAGTTCGTTAGTAATAATAACCGTTATTATCCTGGATTTAAATATTGACAATTAAAAAACATCAAAAGTCCTTTATAGTTTGTTAAGCAAAATAATATATATATATATATATATATATATATATATATTGGTCATCACGAAGTTATTTTTCAGATGTTGCCTTGTATCAATGTTGGCCAAATGCGGACGTCATGTGAAACTAATAAAGGACGCTTACCTTGTTTCGCCAGGTATCTTGTTTGTGTGACAGTGTTACATTGTATTAAACCAGAAGTGCATACACACTGTTCCTGGACAAACAAATGACGTCGCTGTTCACATGTTGTAGTAAAATCAATCAACTATACGCTTCTTAGACCCAATTATACAAGCTTAAAGCGTATTTCCTCTACGCAATAACGGAACAAACCAAAATCCATTCAAAAAGTTACCAAAAAATGCGAAGCTTCCTTCTATTACTGCATTTAGTTCGTTATCCAAACAATTATCTTGGGTGTAATTATCCTCATTATTACTTGTAAATTCATCATCAATTAAAGGATTATCGTAAATGCTAATTATGGAACGTTTAGATTAAAACAAATGAATTGCTATTAAATTGAAGAACATTCCGGTTAAATCTCAAATACTACGGCCTCATTGCAGAACGTTTTATTAAATCTCCAATATTACGGTCAAGTTGAAAGACGTTCATATTAGATCAAAAATTATTATTGCCACATTGAAGTACGTTCTTATTAAATTTAGAATATTACAATCAAATTAATAAATGCTCGCATTAAATGGTAAACTTGATGAGCAGAAACGAAAAGAAAAGATCACTTAGGATTATACAAGACAAAATTAGACAGGATAAAATAAGATAAGATAAGAGCGCTATAACAAAATTATTTAGTTTGTTTAAGAGATTATATCTATTTGCTTACCATTATTAAAAACACTTCTTCAAGTGCTTATTACACTTGGACTAAACACATAGACGCAAAGCCACACGCAAATTGCTGGCTAGAACTCTAGTGTTCTTCATGATGTGGTCGTATCAGGTGCCCCAGCCAAAGTGAGCGGTCGGCACGCTGCGCATATTATATCAAAGTCATTTAACATTGAAATGTTTATTCAAACAGTTAGCGCCTGTTGTTAGCAACCAAACGAGCATGTCTGTATTATGGTTGGGCTACTTGAACCCAATACGGATATTTATTTAAATGACGATATTTCCTTGTTTAATCGAACAGACAAAAAAAACGTATTTAACTAATAAATTCTAAGTGATTTGTAGTCGTCAAAAGAAATTGGTACAAAGCGAAACCAACATAAGGATTCAGGTTTATTATAGGCGTTTGGGATTGAAAGCTTTACACAGGAAGAGGTAGAACAATATCCTTTTTTGACATGTATATGGCACAAGATTTTTGCTGACGTATTCAACAAGAAGCACATAGATGTGTTTAACTACTAACCGTGACTTTTAGTAGAAGTTTTAGTCCTAGATTTTATCAATTAATAATAATTTTCATTATACCAAAAAAGGTCGGCTTAAAATTTTTTTATAAAGATCTAAACCTAAAATTCAATTCTAGTTTAAAATAACTTGAATTGCTTAAGTCATTAATTCGCTTTTAGATAAAGGTAAACGCTAAAACTATTTTGAAGTATATGTTTTTATTGATAGACATATTCTATAACTTCTATTATTTCTAAAATATTTGATAGTTGAACCTAAAAGAATTGATTTTTCTTGTGTTGACGTTACAAGTGATGTAATAGAGCCACAATTAAGCTTCCACAAACTAGTTAAGACAGCTATGCGATAGGTGATTTCATACCAAATTCTCACCACCATGTCGTGGAAGTTGGGATTGGTTTACACGATGGTCTTCAATCCGCCATTCGAAAAGTTGTAGTGGAATGTGTGCAATCACGTGAAGAGCGGGTTAACGTCGTATTAGGAATCGAAAGTCGTGTGGGTGATTATTTATTTAGTGCTGGCAGCAATGCGAATTATTTGACGTTTTTCGAAATAAGTATTTTTCATCCAAAGTAAAATTACTAGATTATGTGTTGCGAGACAATCGCTTACCCAATTATTTAGAAAATTTTATATCCTTTATTCCGGACATCACAGTAGATGCTAGTACAAAACTTGTATATATTTCAAAAATTATGATATTTCTTCATAAAGTTTGTTTTACGTATTTATAATTTATTATTTCCTGTTTTTTATGATGTTATTATTTGAAATTAATTCATTAAGAGGTGTATATGATACATTTAATAAATTTTAGTATCTTTATTGCTTTTTTATTGTTAGGTGGTACTACATTAAAAAATAAAAGGTTATGTAGCTTAAACTAGGTAATCGAAAGATTGGGTCTCATAATGTAGTTCAAAAATATAATGTATCGACAGAAAAAATGTTGTATGCGCTTTAGGTAGATGTGGTTGT
Organism: Platerodrilus igneus; assembly: GCA_036346225.1. Classification (NCBI taxonomy): domain Eukaryota; kingdom Metazoa; phylum Arthropoda; class Insecta; order Coleoptera; family Lycidae; genus Platerodrilus; species Platerodrilus igneus. Next base: position 1,484,334 of record JARFIW010001011.1, on the reverse strand, counting down.
GAGAAAACTGGTGGGTTAGTAAAAACAAACTTAAACGTCAAATTGTTCAGTCTAGAAGTATCTGTTGACGGTGTGGAGGGAAGAACGTGGAAGGTAGATCGTGGAAAGAAGCATATGGGAGGAAGAAGGTGAAAGAAAAATACAGAGGCAAGATGGAAGGAAGAACGCGGAAGTCTTGAATGTGAAAGATAGATGTGGAAAGTAGAATGTGGAAGGAATGTATGGCATGAAAAGGTGGAATATAGAATGTGGAAGGGCAACGGTAGGAGGTAGAATCTGGAAAGGAAATGTGTAAAGTAGAATGTGAAAAGGAAAAATGTGAAAGGTTGAAGAATGAAGAATGTGGAAGGTGGAATGTAAAAGGTGGAAAGTAGACGGTTGGCAGTAGAAGGTTGAAGGTAGAGGATGGAACGTGAAAGTTGCAAAACGTAAAGTAGTAGACGGCGGGAGTAGAATGCCTGTTGGGCGTTCACTATTCATTATTGCTTTATTTCACCAAAATGAAGTATTGCTTGTAAATGGGAATATTTTGAAAAGCAATGAAGTATTTTTATTATTTTCTAGTTCAAAGTTTTAGCAGCAGCCGTCGTATAGGAATGTTCAATACTCCGCTTGTGCTGATTGATACCATCAAATTCTATGGTCTAGTGCTACTTGTGCTGTAGGTAAATCTCCCAGATAATCTATTGCTGTATGTTCAATCCGCTAAGTTCAGATATTGACAAAATAGAAATGCACTTATTCAAGATTCCGCTTGTGCTGAGTGGAGCTGAAAATTTCACAATGTGTGCTCGTTTGGTTTCTGATATTTAAACAAAACACCATGACAACCATAGCTGCGCATGAAACCACCTGAAATGAATTTTAATAAGCAAGGTCTTTATTTCGTAATAATTTATGTTTGTATGTTTTTGTTTCCACAGTCTTTACTGATGCAGTTTTTGACATATAAACTAGGTTGAAACTTCATTGTGTAAAATTTTAGTTGTGTAAACTATTTTTCAGGTTTGGTTCAATTTGTATTGTATTATTGTATTAGATAATTAAAAGAACTAATTCTGTTTAGTGGTTAACTTATTTTTAAACTTTATTGTACTGGTACTGAAGAGAACATGTTTCACAAAAATTGCTCTTAAAAAATTATTAGGTTAGGAATGCAAACGAATATAAAAAAGCAGTTGAAAATTTTGAAGTAAAAACCATTTAGGATCCTAATTAAATATTTTAATTCTAATAAAAGGAATTAAGAGGTAATTTATAAGAGTTGAATAGTTTTTTTTGCAGAAAAACAAAAGAAAGTAGATGTAATTTCAGCGACAAAAAAAGTATGTTTAATAAATAACCTGTAATCGTTCACGGAGGCGGCATCTTAAAAGCAAGCAGACTTGGCTTAGTTAATTGTTTAATAAACATAAGCAAAAGCATTATAAGTTTCAAAATTACATAATATAAAAAGTGACATTGAATGATTTAGCAGTTCTGAAGTCTTAAGATGGCTTCGGATGGCTTCGGATGGCTTCATGGTTGCTGTGGAGCCAGAATTAAACTTGAACACTGATTAAATGGCTGTATGTACCATTTAATGGGGTGTATAAGTCATCGGAAGTCTTCGGCTTTCTTCGGAAAGCTCCGGAGGTTGTTTATGAGGCCTAGCGTGAACTTGAACAATGATGATTAGGACATATATACAGATCGACGAGGTCCAGACATCTTCGGTGGTCTTCGGATCTCTTTGGTGGGCTTCGTGTTTTTGGAGGTGGATCAATGTTACGTTAAAAGAAATTATGAAATGAAATTAGATGCGCTTAAAAACTACTAATTTATAATATATACAAGAAAAAGAGGATTTAGAAGATCTTCGGTAGTTTTCTGAGCTCTTCGGCAGGCTTTGTGGGGGTGATGCTTTTATGGGGATGTCGTCCCTGTGGTAGAGCTTGACAGATTGTTAATTATGGATTGATGAATTACGATGACGGCCCCCAGGTACGGCGACGGATAGGGTAACGTTGGACAGGACTCAGGCTATGATGAGCACTGCGTTAGGATTTAGCAGACTATGGCGAGCGCTGCTTGGAAAAGTCCTGCAGGCTATGGAGAGCACCGCAGAGGAGAGAAGTCCCAAGCTATGGTGAGCACTAGGATCATCTTTTGCAGAATTCGAAATTATATTTATACAGTCCTGTGTTGAAAAACGTTTATCAGGTCTTTAACCGATGAATTGCGTTTTCGATTTTTGATTTTGAAACAAGATTATCCAAATTTTATTAGAACAAAGTTTAGTTGGCATTTTTGGTTTGTTCTATTTCCATCACGTGTACTCTAATATAGTCAAATTTACATTCGCAGTTTGTTCAGTGCTCTGCGTGTGATGATAGAGTTAACAAACCGAATAAAAGTACACACAAATATAAATACAAAATAGTGTTACCCTTTTTTGTAGAACTGAAAGTAATCGGATCAATTATTGAGGAGTCTAATATCAAATTTAGTGAAATAGACATTTAAGAAGAATCTTTACGTTCACAAAAAATTATGCGTTGACGTTTTGATTTTGAGAAATAACATCTTGGGAATGTAGTTCGCTCAGAGCGAAATAACTATGCGGGCCGAGCCTCGTCGCGTGCCATTAATTATTCGTTAGCTACAACCTTATGCCCATGTTTCCAACCGTCCACGCAGATTTTGCTGTATGAATATTTTTTTTACTGAAATGCGCAGCATTCTTTAAACTCTTTGCGCTTTGTATCGTACGCAGTATCCTGTAAAATACCTCATTAACTTTTATGACTTTTAAAGTAGAAGTTTTTATTTGTACAGAACAAGCCCCAAAATTAATTTATATACTGCTGTAAATTTTCGGACCCTTCTCTTTTACCTTTACATAATGCTGTAAATTTTGCATAATTACACGACGTATCCCTACACAAAGTCCTTAATTTACGAGGATACCGATAGAACGAAATTAATTAACGATGCTGATCCAAATACTGGTCGGAAACTGTCAGGTGTCGTTAAACCGTATCTCAACTCGTCCCTGCTATCTTTGGCGTTAAAAACTCTCATACAAACCCTATTACTGAATTCAGTTCTAGTCTGATATTCCCAATTTGTCAATTTGAGATAACACTGAAAAACGTTTTCAGCTCAACGAAGCAAAAAGGCAATTAAAGCCTTTTGTAATCAAATTTCATGGCACAATTTACAAATCAGATAATAAACTAGATTTCGCCATACTGAAATAGGATTTTATCAAAGCATTGGAGCCGATGAACTTGTATAAAATGTTCTTTATATTTATTGATTGTTTTTAATTCGTATTTGTGTCAAACAGTTTCATAGTGAATACATAACTATAGTCGTTTAATATCAAAAGCAGACCGGAAATTCAACACTCTAGTAACTGAATATGCAACTTTGATTGCCTTTAACGAATTGTAACAAACTCTCCATTTGTTTTTTATTCCCAGTAAATAGAAGTCTAATAATAATTCACAGTCACAAATATCTTCAGTCTTGTTTACTTTAACACTATTTAATTCCCTATTTGCAGACACTAATTTAATGCTCTCAATACGACGAATTAAACACTATTATGGCATTAACCCTACTGGTAATTTATTTATCTAACATTTATAACACGTAAACGAATTTACATTTACAGTAATTTATGTATATCAAACGTTTATTAGGACAAAATTCAAACTAAACTAAGCTGTTCCAGCAGGGTTCACACTTATATACGGTGATCCTTTATTCGGGTGAAATGGTGAAACATCTAGAACGTCCATGATTAGACATTTGAAACAACCCTATTGTATTACAAAACTTGTCAATCATCCTTTGTTGCCGGTGGACAGATATGAGGCCGCTTTTGTTAAAACTGAATAAGTGCCCTTTCCAGAGTGTTTTATATATTTCTTAATTACTGTTACATTTCCCCTAAAACTGTTCTGTCCCAGAGCATTTTGCGGGCCGGAAACTGAATGGCCCTGTGAGGACAAGAACAACAGGAGCGATTTACACATTTTACATATTGATGAAAGTAATAATTGACACTTTTAGTACCGGGTGCCGTTCCGGTTTATTCATCCCCAGCAGTCGAGAAACTTTTTGGAATAACGTCAACTCAAAATTCTGCGTTGGACAGCGTGCGGCTCCAAAGGCGATTCAAACAGCAGGACAGCTCTGTGAGTAATATGATAGCGACGGTTGCTACTTCCTCGTTGGATATGGTATACGCCTCGGTACATTTTGTAAAATATTACAAGACCACCAGAATGTATTCATTTCCAGAATCAGTTTAGGGGAATGGGCGTGCAATGTCGATTGCCATTCCCTATCACTAAACTGATCCAACGCGGTTCACACATATATAAATCCTTTATTCGGGTGAAATAAAGAAACATCTGGAACGTCCGTCGTAAAACCTTTCGAGAACAACACTTTTGTATTGCGATACCTGTCAGTCATCTTCTGTTATCGGTAGACAGATAGGAGGCTGCTTTTGGTAGAACTGAATAAGTTTCTTTTTTAGATTGTTCTAAATATTTCTTAATTACTGCTACAGTATTTTATAGATCCCTCTTAACTAAAGTTAATTCTGTCATTTGCCATAAGCTCGTATTTATATTTTTTGTCTGGGAAGCAAAAAATTAAACCCTAATTACAATTATGATAGTTTAATTTTTTCGAAACACTATAATTCTGTCAGTTTTTTGAATTTACTTAGAATGATATTTAATTTTATTATTTATATTACCTTGAAAATCTCTCCCCATCTGCATAGTCACGTTTCTTTGACGTCGTATTTTGGTGATCTTTCTGATTTTTCGCCAAGCTGACCAAAATTTGACGTCAAAAAGGCCATATCTATACAAAACAACGTATGGTCAAGATAACGATGTATCAATAGCAAATAGATATTACACGGAAAACCAAATAAATTACATCAGAAACAACTTTGAAATTCAGGAAATACAAAGACGTAGTTGGTTGAGATATCTACAAGACTTGTTGAAAACCCAGCCCACATGTAAGTGGGAACAGCCTATATTAACACAGAGCAATGCAAAGACAGTTTAGTTTAAAACTCAGGCAGGGCAAAACTTCGAACGTTGATGACAATAATTCAAATTTATGGTGTAATTCAAGTCTGCGTTGACAATAATTCGAATCTATGATATAACATTTCGAATATGTGGAGTATTTCTGAATAATTCAAATCTGGGTCAATATAATATTTCAAATCAGCGTCGACGATTATATTTTGGTACAATTCTGGTACAATTTTGAGTTGCGAGATTCAAGGCATATAAAATAAAGTAGCACGAAGTAATTTTTGGAAAACGAGGAGTAACTGTACTCAAACACTGGTTCAACAAAAGAGGACAACAAAGGGGTGTTGATCTACAACCTGAACAACCTGTAGCAGGTCAGATCTAATTAGGTTTAAGATATTTTTTTATTTAAATTTCAATACTGAATTTATTCAATTTATATATACTTGTAATAAAGTCAACAACAAATATTGCATACGTTAAATTTACGTAATATAGTATAAAGGGATCTAAAACGTTCCAGGTTTTCTTTGGTAAAAAAAGCTAGTTTTTGGTGACTTTAGATTGAATTCAAAGTATATAAATTTTGGGATAAATGATACATATGATATTGATTGATTGACTTGTAAATAATATTTCTTTTCATAATATGAAATTAATTGACTTTGTTCTATAATTCAAACAAATAGGTAAACATAAAAGGGGTGGAGAAGAGAAAAATTGATCATCGTAACGTTGTGCACTCTGTGTAGATTAAAGAGGGCTAGCCGCTGGCATAATAGTAAAATTAGTAAGATTAAATCTGGTTTGAGAACACAGAACGGTGGAGTTAAGTAAAAACGTCATTACACCGAGCACGGCGTTATCATATCAATATATGTATATATATATATATATATATATATATATATCTGTGGTATTTGAAAGTTAAACAGTTTTATTAAATCATTTGATAAATTTAGGTAGTGATTCAGTAAGTAGAAACAAGCATCTGCGATTGGAAACGCTTTTCAGATTCTTTTAGAGTAAAAATTAATAATTTTACTAAAAAATTTCAGTAAGTCAGAAGTGGGTTTAGCATAATTCTTTCTAATGTAAACATTCTTGAGGTATAGCATATTTAAATAGAACCTGGAACTTTTGTTCCATTGACGCTATATATCAATAATAACCAGGGAAAACTTCATTACAGGACGCCACCCGGATGTACATTTTTTTAAAGAAGCAATAGTTATTGACTGCAAGTATTACTGATAGGCATTTAGCAACTGTAAGGAATAGTTTTTTTACAACAAACTAGGTTATTGTTCGGCTCAAAACAAAAGATTACTTAAATATTTACTATAATTAACTTTTTTCCTGTTCGCTGTTTTTTTTTTGGGCTTTTAATAAAATCATTAAAAGTATTTTTTATTTAATAACCTACGAATTGAATACACACAATTGCATATGTTTAGCTTTGAGGATAGATATCCGGCGATGCACAAGCGATGTTTTGTTTGCCAACAACTCAATCATATTTATATTTAGTATGTAAGTTTGAACAGTCAAAAATCTTGGAATTTTCAAAATGTATTTTTTTAAGTGTTATCTATATGAAACTAACGAATAAGCTTCATTCAATACTTACAATTTTTGACAGTTATTATAACGTTGCATTATTTATATTGGCAATTTATACCGTTATGTCACATTTGTGTGTCCTGCACTCTTGTTTAAGAATGCATTTAAATTCAAATTAGTTTTACAAATTTTGAATCTTAGCAGCAACCTTGATTTAAGATCATAGGAATTCTCCTAACCCAGGAATACGTACATAATACTAACTGGCACCAATTGCATCAAATAAAAAGCATTAAACCATTAGGGGTTGTATTGAACTTTGTTTATTAATTTCTACAATTCGTTATCATACTGCATTAAAGTATTCAAACAAATTTATGGGAACAATATATTCAAGTTCACTACAGTACACAACCATTCTCAAAATTTGTAAACAGTTTCGTAACTAAAATGAAATAAAAAATAAAAAGTGCGGGTATAAAATATTGTCGATATATTGCAGAACAAGGAAGCTAATGCGATAAGCAAACAATACAAATATATCTCAAATATTGAAGAGAAACATATTACATCAGAATGGTAGGCAGATGGCCATCTTACCGCATGTTCTTTCCAGAACGCATTATGGAAAAACCCCAAACTGGATTTACAATTGCCTTCAGAACCTTTACACAGACGGTTCATACTTGAATTTCTAATACTGTTATCTCGCTTTAAAGCAATTCGCTTTGTAAGGTTGTTAAATATTCTTTAGGTGTGTTACGCACATTCCGGATTTGAGCTCTCTATAATATTGGAAAAAATTTGTTTGTAAAGTTCCGGAACTGAAGTAATTTTTATAGACATCGGTCGTCAAGTTAACTACAATTTTTATGACGGATGAGGGTAATGCTAAAGGGCACTTTAAATTAAATTTAATGCTTTTGAATATTACACAATGATAGATATGTATAAAGTTGTACGTTACGAAGGATATATAGTAGTACAAATAAACCAACTTTGTGTAAAAATTGACTCTCTTTTAAACCAATGTAAAAATGAACGAATTGTCTTTCATAAGAAATACATGGAGTTTGTTTCTTTATGGACTATATGTAAGTGAAGAAGAGATAGATATACACTAACCTAACTATGTTACTAATTACACTAAGTTTTTTGTCTGTGCTTGTCATTTAACCAACCGACTACGAGTGTTATTAACTCTTTTGATATACAGCAACTTGATGTCTCACAAGCCGTGGTTGAATTTTATTAACTTGCTCCTTTAACACGTCAATGATCTCAAAACTGAATGTTATCCCACACTTTTATTGTATACTTTGAACGGTAATTGCATACACAGCAGATTCTTACAAAATATTGGCACCAGTGGCGTAACTACGATTTTTGGGCCCCCCCGCAAAAATTTTAAAGTGGGCTCTCTTTAAAATGTATTACTTTTACTGGCTTATATTTAGCCATATTTTTAAATTATAGTACATGTAGAGAAGGAAGCAGTATAGAATTAAATACATATACTATATTAATCAAGTGCTTTATTAATTATAAAACCAAATTACATAAATTCAAACTTATAAGTTAATTAATATTAAATCTACATATTTATACGCCGCACAAAATTATTTACACCTAAAAATTTGATACAGTAAAAAACCCTATGAGCTAGCAGACATTCCAAATCAAATTCAAAATTTTGTTTTTCTTGCATGTTTTGCTGCAAACGCGTTTATTGTATCCTCTATATTCATATTTTTGGCAGTGTCATGTTCTACTGCTAAGAGGATAAATCGTCTAATCTATCTTGTGAAGTGCGGTTCCTAAGATAATTTTTAATAATTTTTAATTTTGAGAAAGATCTCTCCGCACTTGCAACGCTAACGGGTAAAGTTAGGTATAACATTAAGGCTGTTATGGTGTTTGGAAAACTGCTAGAACCTGTAGATTTGGAAAGTACTAGATATTCTAAAATTGTAAGATACCGTTAACATTTTTAATTCATCACAAATAAGTCTATTATTTTTGAGTGTAGTAAGTTCTATACCTATAGCATCATTTAAATCTTTGTAGTAAAATTTTTGCAATTGTTTTGCCTTAGATAAAATATCGTCTGCAGTTAAATTCAAAAATACATTAGGTTCTAAGAAATTAAACTTTTCGTTTACATGAAAAAGCGATTTAAAACGATTCGACAGCTGTGAAATTATAATATCCATTACGCGATAAAATACATTTATTTTAAATTTAAATTCTTCATCATTAAATCGATAATCATTGGATAATTCATCGTAAAGCTTTTTTATTTTTGGTTGCCTTTTTTTTATAAATTCCGGTTTAATATTCCATTGCCCTGCAACTTTCGCTGCTTCCTCCTTGATGTTGGAATAGTTATTTCTTGTTTCCTTGAAAAATTTTAAAGTTTTTGAAATAAGAGAGTTATCTGATTAATATTCGCCTTTTCACTCTGAGCAGTTTGTGAGAGCTTGTTAAGCTCTTCTAGAATTTGACTTAAAAACACTTAAAAAATAAAATTAAAATTATCCATGCTAGTTAATATTTGCTTTGCGTCATTTCGTTCATCTGTTTTTGATATCATAATAATTTTATTAAGAGACATTACTATATCTTTATACCGAATTCTTATGGCAGCTAAAGATTTTACTCGATCCGCCCAACGTGTCGGATTTAAGCGTTTCAATTGTGTGAAATTTTCTTTAAAACAGAAAGCCAATTCCATCTTACTATACTATTAGCAAAAATGTATATATGTTTTCTAAAAGTAGAAAAAACGATTCTATTTCTTTTATACCTTTAACGGCATCATTTATGACTAGATTTATGTTATGGGCACTACAGTGCATATATAAGGCTGCAGGCTCTATGTTTAAAATTCTCTTTGCACGCCAGAATACGTACCGCTCATAACGTTAGCTCCATCGTAGCCCTGCCCTCTACATTTATTTATATCTAATTGCATGTTGGTTAAATTGCTTAATATAGTATTACATAGTCCTTCAGCAGATTGGGACTCTACTTTTGTAAAACCCACAAAGTTTCACAAATATCTATTTTGGTTACCTCCCAAGCTGTCTTTTGAAAATCAATATATCTTACAATTTTACTTAATTGATCAATCTTAGTTATATCCTGTGTAGTGTCTATTATGATTGAGAAAAAGGAGCGGATCTAATTTTATTTAATAAAATATTTTTAAGTGTGCGCTTAAAGTATTAATAATATCGTTTTGAATTTTTGGGGAAAGATATTTAATTGAACCTTTGGGTCGTTCAAGCACTTTTTGTAATATAGGATCATAGTTACTAATTAAATGAACTAAACTTAAGAAATTACCGTTGTAACTGTCTTTTGAATCAGAAAAACTTTCTCTATGTCCTCGAAATGACAGCATGCGCTGGGATAGTGTTAAAGTAACATTGAAAAGTCTGTGTAAAACATTTTCCAAAATTCAGTTTCTTGTTTTAATAGTAGAGTATCTTTCTTATCTATGGTATAATTTTTTTCCACATATCGTAAATAAAACAACAAGTTAAATGAGATTGAGCAAGCAAATGCTCTTTAATTTTTTGATAAACCCTGCCAATCATTAATTCCGGTCGTCCAACTTGACCTTACTGAAGCAAACAGCCAACATGGTTGACAATAAACACAATTTTTAATTTAGAATAACACAACCACCCATTTGAATTGTGTGGTAAGTTTAACGTATTGCTTTTATTTTCGCTTGCAGTTATTAAGTAATAATAGTGAACTGAAAAACTTCTATTTTTATTATCTTTAGGAAACGCACCATCTGGTCTACACAATCCGTAATTAATTATTTCTTTTCTTAAATTGTCATGTTGTAAAACATTGATTTTTAAAAATGTGCAAAATCGGTTGGATATTCTTTCGTCAGATCCATAGATAGTTCATTAAGTGAAAAGTACTACTCACATTTACCTCTGTAATTGTAGTGGTATCTAGTTCCAAATTTCTATCGCGGCCGTCATTATGTGATGTACTTGCGCCCTGGGTGAGAGTTTTTAAAATTGTTGACGACTGCTGTTCGTCTGTAGCGGAACTAGTAGATGCTACTGTCGAAAGCCCAATTTCTTTCATAGATTGTTCTTGTTTTTCGGACTCTTTAGAAGTAAAAAAGGAACTTATTTTTGGAATCTTGCTCTTTGATTCTTCCAATAGTTTCCTTTTCGTTTTTGCAGCGCCGCTTGTAGTGCTCATTGTATATTATTTCCTGCAATTTTGAATGAAATTAATTATAATGTAATTAGATAAGTAATAATTATTTAAAGCCTTTTGAAATTACAAATAACACATACATACTTTGCTTTAAATGCTTTAATTAACAAAATATAAATGATTTTTATTGAATGCTTAAAGATTTATTTATATGTATTTCTCAGCGCGACTTCAACTATGATCAAATCAATAGTAGTTTAATAAAAATAGATATAAATACTTACGTTTAAATATGAAAGACCTCCTGTAATACGAACACAACACTATTGAGTAAAACGTACTGGAATGCTTTTTACTTCCTTTCCGTTATATATAATGCAGCTAATGCAAATACGTTGCAACCAGCTGACTAGAAACCACAAAATGAATTTCTTTCTAGTATTATATTTCTAGAAAGCGAAGGTTACTAAGCTACCTGCCATCCTGTGAATCTGTACTGTACAGACAATAGCCCTTTTATTCCTATTTAAAATCCCACAAACCAAACTAACCCTACTATACGTCGTTTAATAATGCTTTACCACTTTATACAACTTATCACTTAAGAATAATAGACATCTTTGTATAAATTTAAGTCTCTTTAATCTGTTTATTAACCCTTCAAAATAGGAAAGGTAAAGAATGAAAGAGTTGTGCAGGTGGTTCAGTATTTATTAATTATTATTTCTTTATTTCACATTCTAGTAGTAACATAAGAAAAGCTCGTTAACCTGGGTTTCTGAATTACGCAATATTTTTTGACCTTTTACCTCAAATACGTTGAAGTAATATTGAGTTTATATCGTTTAGCCTTTTAACTTGGGGCCCTAGAATAAGGCGCTTGTTATTAAAGACATGTTTCACTATATATTTACATTACCCTATTGCAAACCTTTTTCTATTACAGAATCACGCAAATCCTTTCATAATTATTTACATATATATATATATATATTATATCATAGTATTATTATATAGGAAGTTGTGGGTTACTCAGGTTCTGGAATTATAAGTACTCTTTTTACTCTACCTCAAATTTTCGGATATATTTCTATCTTGCTTTTCAAAGGTGTAAATTGAGGTTACTAATAGCAATTGGCGTTGTATATTAATATAAACAGGCAAACACAATTCTACATATACTAAAACATAAAAACATAAGTATAACATAAAATTTGACGTCAAAAGGCCATATCTATACAAATTACAACGTATGGTTCAAGGATTAACGATGTATCAATAGCTAAATATACAGAAATATGAAATTTTTATGTTATAACTTATGTTTATTATAAATTGGCTGCCTATATTATAAAATATAGTAACTCAATTTACAAACTGAAAAAGATAAAATATATCGAAAATTTAGGTGATAAAAGAGTACTCTTTAATCACAACCTAACCACAACTCTAATAAATAAATCTACAACAAGGTCATTAACTTACAAAATATTATATATATATATATATATATATATATATATATATATATATATCTTTTAATTGACTTTAGAGGAAGCAATGTTGCACAATATTTGCACAAAATAATCTTTTAGACCCTCGATCCATCTCTTACCTGTGTGAGATATAGATTTAACACATACATCTTCTAATTAAACCAATTGCAAACCATTTTCGTCCAGCTATTACAAATACCAGGAAAACTCTTTTGAAATACTGACACACATATTTGTAAATTAATCCTAGGGTATGTAGGACTTGCTTACGAAATTTGAACATATCTAGTATCATTGGTGTAAATATTTTACAATTTACAGGTGACTCCACACTATTTGCAACTTAGCACATATATTTTGCAATACACAGGCAAATCCTTCCACAATATTAGCACATGTATTTTTTAATTAACCCTGGAGTAAGCCATCTTAAACAATATTTGCACAAAGTAATCTTTTAAGCACTTGAAATAACATATACCACTATGCATTATTTTTACAATTTAGACGTACTGTGTTGCCTATGTTGCCAAAATTTTTAAATTCTATGTGGCATACTTGCTAATGTTTAATTTTTATAGAAATCGGTTCAAAACATTTCGTAATTTACGGGTGATGCCACACTATTTGCAAGCGATAAATCTTTATTCCCTTTGCTAATTCTGCTTAAATGTTTGAAAGTTTCAGAAACTAAAACCAGGGAGTCTAATCTAATACATAAATAACACACTTGTTATACACAGTAAAATGTACATTACTAATTATTAAGATATCTAAACATACACCACCTACGTTCTACGCGTTGCTTATATTTGTGTACATTTTCTATATTTATATGATATACTTGCCAACATTTAATTTCTGTTGGACATCTAACAAACCACATGCCACTATTTGTAGTTAACAACTTATAATTTCGGCAGGGTGGACACTTAGTAATAAAATTTAGCCCCATACAGGTTCACCTGGTTCAGAATGCAAGTTGAATATAAAAACAGATGAGAAACTGTAATTCAAAAATATCTTAACCAAACCAACTTTATAAAACATCAAAAGCCTGTGAACAATACTACACAATAATAGTTATATAAAATCATCAATCAGCAGATTATTACAAAAGAAAAAATCAGATACAGAAAGGTACACAATAACCAACACAATCCTTTAACCAAAATGGATTTAATACTTAGTCCAGGCATGGAAAATATTAAATGTTCTAGATAAAAACTACAACAGTTTGAAACATTAACCAACTTCAACTGCCATGTATCTTTACAGAGATTTATGACGTCCTTTACTACATATTGAACGTCATTTTTTACATAAGGTTTTGCTGTTTGAGGAATATCAGGTAAATATACCTGATCACAACAAGTCCAAAAATGTCTATGGAGTTTTTAAAGGTGATCTACATATATTTTGTAAAAATAACGTAGCTTGAGTGAAATCTTAATAGAAAGGCTCCATGTTGAAGATCGTAAAATAAAACTCAAAGTGTTAAGTGTCTGAGGATTCAACAAAAACTCAATTTGTGTCACAATTGTATAAAGTCCCTAAAAGGTGAAGATTTGCTCGCAAACAGATCAGGCAAAATGTATTTTATTTAATGTAGCCCACAAACTCCAAGTGTGAGAGTTCTAAGAGGATTAATGTATCAAGCAATATTTTTGTACACAGTTGGGGTATGTAGGTAACTAGGGAGTTGTTGATTAGTGGTAATAAAATTAGTACCGCAATTGCAAAACTTTCTGAAGCAATGAAAATACAAGTATACGCTTCAATAACTTGGGCCATTCTGAAACGACTAACCCTTACGGAATAGGGCTAGGAAAGTCAACTCCAACGATACTGAAAGGTTTTATTTTATTAGTGCGTGAGTTAAGGTTCGGGCCTTAAGAGCTGCCTTTTTAAAAGCCAGTTCCAAAACTTCTTAACAAATTTATTTTAAAACAGACATTAATTATGGAATTTTACAAAACTAGATTTAAATTACTCTAAGTTCAAAATTAATTAATAAATGTACTATTTTGAATTCTTTGACTGACTCACTTGAGTAGCTTGAACAACGAAGTATGGAGGCCAAATACTGACTGACGGGTCCTTGAACTCCCGGGCTTTTTATAATGTTCCTACCACCTCACATGGCAGTGGGAACTTGCAGATCTCATGTCTGCTTATTCTTAATACTATTCATAATTACAATGTTGTAATTTTAATTTCTAAGTAATCACTATCGTCTGCGATACAAAGTAGCGCATCCGTTCTCATGAACGTTTATAAACTTCATAAATTGTCCCTGTATTTACTTTGTTGCACTTCGCTTAACATTTTCTTTACACTTTCTAATAATTTCCTATTTATTCTATTTCTTTATACATATATCAATTGGGGGATACATAAATCGTGCTCCACGTAAACCTTCCATGAGGCTATTACAGAGACGGGTATAGTAAGAAAACGTTCTAACACGAAGATCCCGAGAATTGAGACCTAATTGGCAATAGTCCAAAAATTCTGTTAAACGATTTAGACTGTGGTGTTGACATCAGAGTGGAAGAATTTTTCATGCTTATATTGAACACTAAGTTCGTTTGTCTAACAAGGCAGGGTGTTTAGAACATCAAAGCGATAATGTTTTAAACGCATGTCAAACGTTAAATTATTCTAGGAATCAATAAATAACGAAAGCTTTCAGAAGTACTTTGGTTGTATAACTTCGGCTTTGGCTATGGCTATTTCTTTAAAAAAAGTATACCAGTTTGGATGTATCTAACAACAACTGTTAGAGCATTGTGTACCACAGTTTTTGTCATTGGTTCAATAGACGCCAAGCTCTAGGTTGTAAAAACATTGGCTAGATTGAGGGGTGAATGAGGTGATATAAATATGCAAATTATAGGGAAGGACCAATTGCTTTTGTAGCAATAACGATGACGGTGGAGCGGTTATGTAATAACTAAGAACAACTACACCAAACTACTTAATAAAGGGTATAAATACCTTTTATCCTGTGCCGCTGTGGGCAATAAACATTCACACACAAAGAGCTTCCGCGAACAACCAATAACACGCACGACCGGGTGATGGTGTCGCTTCAAAAGCTCTCATACGACCGTCTTCTGCAAGGGTTCGAAGGCGACTGTATTCTTCAACGCACTTCCACTGTCGGTATATAAAATGTTTCACTCAAACTGTAGGATGCACGCACAAAGTATTTATTGTCACCAATTCCAAATTGTTCGATGATGACGTAACATACCGCCCACCAAATTCATAGAATTTTGAAAAGGAGGGAAGTAGGTTGGGTGAAGGAAATCACATGGGATTTGACCTTGCTAGGAAAACAGGTAACGAAAGATAGGGTGGTACACTACAGCGAGAGATATTACCAACTATGCAAAAAAATTAAAATATATATGTAAATAAGCAAATATGTAAAAATAATATACTACTATACATGTAAGAAATGTGTATATACATCTAAACATAAAAAATAAAATTAAAATACCGGTAGCGGCGCTAGTTTGACCAAAGGTCGTTTTAGTGTGCCATGTGCCGTTTTGATTTCAGCGACACGTATAATACCGTCCGCACCGGGAAAAGTATTAATAATACGACCAAACTTCCATTGAAGTGGAGAAAGCTGGTCGTCCTTGATGAGGACAATAGTGTCCTTTTCAACTTGTCGGACACCTACCTTAGAGTGCCATTTAACCTTTTGATTTAGAGTATGTAAGTACTCATGGCTCCAGCGAGCCCAAAAATCTTGGTGGAGTTTTTGCAGGAGTTTCCACCTGCTTTTTAATGGTAAAACGTTGGTTGAATGGTCCTCATCTGGTGGTGCAGAAACAGGCTCCATAGTTAGGAAATGACCAGGTGTTAGGCAACGCAAGTCATTTGGATCCGAACTCAAAGCGCAGAGTGGCCTTGAATTTAGAACAGATTCAATTTGTGTAAGAACTGTATACAGTTCCTCAAAGGTAAGTTTTTGTTCGCCGATTACGCGAGATAGGTGTGTCTTTACCGACTTAACACCGCTTTCCCACAAGCCACCGAAGTGAGGGGCGCTAGGTGGATTAAACGACCACTTTATCTTTTCTGAGGTTACTGCACTATGCAGATAACTCATAAGCTGACGATAGGCACCTACAAAATTAGTACCGCAATCGCTAAATATTTGAGAACAGCGTCCTCGACGTGCTATAAATCGTCGCAAAACGGCAAGAAACGCGTCTGCCGACAAATCCGAAACAAGTTCAATATGTGCTGCCTTAGTGGCAAAACAAACAAAAATACAAATATAGGCATTAAGAGTTTTAGAGGCTCGCAGGCGGTTAGCCTTTATTAAAAGAGGGCCAGCAAAATCAACACCAACAATACTGAACGGTTTGATTTGGGTAATACGTGCTGCCGGTAGGTCTCCCATAGGAGGAGTTACCAGGACCGGTTTGGTACGAAAACATCTATGACAGGATGATAAATAATTTCTGATTGAATTTTTAATAGAAAGGATCCAGAAATTTTGTTGGATAAGATACGCTGTGGTATTAACACCGGGATGGCAATACCTTTCATGAGTTGACCGAATGATAAGTTCGGTTAATCGGTGCCGCTGAGGCAATAACGCAGGAAACTTTTCGAAATAGGAAAGCGAAGAATGTGTCAAGCGCCCACCTACTCTTAAGATGTTTTGTGGATCGACAAATGGAGAAAGTTTTCGCAAGCTTTTAGGTAACTTACGGTTTGCCTTGATCGAAGCTATTTCCTTTGAAAATGTAACATTTTGTACATGCCGAACGATAATCATGAGAGCATTGTGTAATTCAATGTCTGTTAAGGGACCCGTATGACGTTGAGCCATGGGTTTAGAAAATCTATAAATGTAAACCACGATGCCTTGGATTTTATATAACGATGAAAAGCGACTTAGTAAAATGTCAATGACGTTTGGATCTGTTTGAGCGACAAATGTTAGGATCTTCTTTTCCGTAGTTATCTCAGCAATTGAGGTTGACAATGTTGGTTGAGGCGGCCACGAGCCACTAGGGTAGTGAAGCCATTCAGGCCCCGCCCACCATAGCGAACATGAAATAACCGCGCTTGGCATCAATCCCGAGATGCAGGATCAGCCGGATTATGCGAAGATTTAATATAAAACCATCGGCTAGGTGCAATGATTTCTTGAATGTGGCTAACACGGTTTGCCACAAAAGTTTTCCAACGAAAAGGTGGAGAACGTATCCAAGTGAGAGCGACCGTAGAATCACTCCACGCTGAAACATCGGAGATGTCAATCAAGCCTTGATAAGACCGAATGGTAAAAGAAAGTAAATCGGTTAATAAAACGGCGGCACATAATTCCAAACGTGGAATTGAAATGCGCTTAATTGGAGCTACTTTTGTTTTAGCGGTTACAAATTGTACAGTTATTTCTCCAGTAGTTTGATTTATGAACTGAAATACACTACCGCTGCATACCCTACCTCGCTAGCATCGCAAAACCCATGCAAATGACAAGTAAAAGGATCCGAAGGGGTAAACAACGTGGTAACTTTAATGACGATAATAACGGCAATTCTTCTTGATACTGCTGCCATTGAGACGAAATGTCTGCTGGTGGGATGTCATCCCAATTTAAACCTAACATCCACAGATGCTGGATTAGGCGTTTTGCAAAAAGTGTTAGTGGGGCTAAAAACCCTAATGGATCATATATTCTGGCAACTTGCGAAAGTATGTTGCGCTTTGTACATATTGGGTTTAATGGTTTAACCCGAAATGAGAAAATATCTTCTGTAGGTGACCATTGAAGACCTAATATTTTTATTGATTCGTCAGAATCGAAACCGAGAGAAGTATATTGGCAAAAATCTGACCGAATGCCTTCCAAAATAGAAACTGAATTAGAACTCCATTTTCGAAGTTCAAACCCAGCCGAATGTAAAAGTCGGATAAGTTGATCTTTAATTTCTCGGGCCGATTGTATAGAATCTCCACCGGCGACGAAATCATCAATATATAGATTTGACCGTATAGCCTCAGCGGCTAACGGAAACCTTTTGCCTTCGTCAATGGCTAATTGCTGAAGAGTTTTTAATGCTAGATAAGGCGATGACTTAATACCATAGGTCACTGTATTAAGCTGATAAGTCTGAATGGGTTCTTCTGCGGAGAACCGCCAAACAATTAATTGAAACTTTCGATGTTTTTCGGTAACCAAAATTTGTCGATACATTTGGCGAACATCACAAGTAAAAACGAAACGATGAGTACGAAATTTCAATAAGATTGACGAAATGTCGTTTTGGAGACTAGGTCCAGCCAATTGAGTGTCATTAAGTGACACGTTGTTTTTAGCCTTTGCAGAGGCGTCAAAAACCACACGAATTTTAGAAGTATGACCTTCTTCTTTAAACACAGGGTGATGGGGTAAAAAATAATTATCGTTCCCAACGGGCGGAGAATCGAGTAATGACATATGACCCGCATCAAGATAGTCCTGCATGAAATTGTTGTATTGGGCGCGTAGCTCCGGTTGAGCATGCAATTTGCGCTCCAACGAAAATAGTCTTTTTTTAGCCATGTCAAAGGAATTATCAAAAACGGGCAAAGTATCGTTGAACGGTAACGCAACAATAAAACGACCGCTAGGGTCACGAGAAAACGTGTTTTCAAAAATCAAATCTGCCTTTTCTTCTTCTGGAGAAGTATAAGGCTTGGATGGCAACTCTTCTATCTCCCAAAACCGCCTTAGGGTCTGGTCGATAGGATCTTCTACAGAAGTAAAAATGCTTGGACAGTATCAGACTGCAAGCTTTTGTGGGACCAATAATTGTCCAACCAAAAATTGTATTTATGGCGGCAGGCTGAAGAAACTTGCCATGTATAACACCGCCATTGATGATGAACGGATAAACATCTGCTCCAAGGAGCATGTCAATAGTTCCTGGAGAGTTCCAGGTCGGGTCTGCAAAGTGCAGGCCGCATAAGTGTTCCCAATTATTAGGAACTTCAACGCTGGGTAATTTGCCAGATATTGACGAAAGCACAAAAGTTGTGACTTCTAGAGATTTTTCAGAGTCTAACATAGAGCGAATGGTGCAGCTGACGGCACCCTTATTGACTGCTGAAGTTGTCTGCCCAAGTCCATAAATTGGAACTTGAGAACGTATGCGTGGAAGCCAAAGTTTGCTCACGCAATCGTCTCGAATAAAGCTAGCTTGAGAGCCAGGGTCTAAGAGTACCCTGATCGGTTTGTATCTACCAGAACGATCTTGAACTTCCACAACAGCAGTGGAGAGTAAGACAGTAACCCCAAAATTTGGATTCGTCTGTGAAGACAAAACATTTGCCGGAATAGGAGAGGCTGACTGCGTCCTATTGGCATTTTTATGCATAGGTGTAGCGGTCGATTCAGCTGAACGGCTAGAAGCTGGTTGCGATTCAAAATGTAGCAAGGTATGATGCGGCTTGGCGCAAGTTCGACAGGAATTATAAGATTTGCATTGCATGGACGCATGGTCTGTTCGTAAGCAATTTAAACAAAGGCGTAAGCGTTTGACAATGTCGAAACGTTCTGTCGGAGTTTTCTTTAGAAACGATTGACATCTATAAATTAAGTGATTGCCTTTGCAAGAAGGACAATGGCGCGAAAATGGATTATTTGAGTCACTGGAGCTACTAGGTGTGTCCAGTGAGACTACGTTAGAAGAAACTTTTGGTTTAAATTGAAACGCTGAGGATTTCTTAGGCACTGATGTGTGAGATGTATGGACAGTCGTCGAATAAGAAACAGATGCGGTTGAAGAAAAGGTTTCCAACGCTGCACATTGTTGAGTTAAAAAATATCTCAAATCCTCGAAATTAGGTATTTGCTTCGGATCCGATTGGAGTTCGAAGCGTTTTCTAGTGAACGGATCGAGTTTTTCTAAAAGCAAATCGACTAGAATAAAGTTCCAATGTTCAGTGGGAAACTTTAAGTTAGTTAGAACAGCAAGGTTCTCTGAAAAACAATCAATAAGTGCCCTAAGTTTCTTAAGGTCTTCTGATTTTAAAGGTGGAAAGTCTTTCATAGCTTTCCAATGCAAAGTTGCCAATAAACGCGGGTTGCTAAATCGCTCACGCAAAGCGTTATAGGAAATAATAAAGTTATCTCCCGAAATGGGTACCGATTTAATGATTTTTAAAGACTCCCCGGTACAGCAACTGATAAGATAATTTAATTTTTCGATATTGGACAGCGACGCGTTATTATAGACCAGACTGTTAAATAAATCGATAAAAGATGCGAACTCCGTTACCTCATTATTAAAAAGTGGGAGCTTTAACGGTACCAATTTTGATACCGTGCTGCTTGGAGCATTTTCCGTGATTTGTGCCCGCGTTTCTTGCATCGTTTCGAGATGCAGCAGTATGCAAAAATAAGCGGAATCTACTTCCTTCCGTAAGGCGTTGTAATTTAATAATTCTACATCGTCACAGAAGCTAAGACGTCAACTAAAATTTTATTGAAATTTGTATAAAGGTCATGTACTCCCCTTGTTTGAATAAGGAACAACGTTTTTAAAGTTGAGTCACTTTGAATAGCGTTGCCAAGTTCCCACATTTCTATAATGCGTATTTTAAGCAATTCTGTATTTTCTTGGGAGCCATTCTGACAGTTATTCTGAACGGCCTACACTATAAAAATGCTGTAAAACCGCAAAGTTTAAATGTGGGCTGAGAAATATTAAAATATCATGATTTGTTCAAAGCACGAAAAGGTAAGACAGCGTATAAACCAATAAATCACGTTTTATGACTAACGGTTCGTCAAACAAAGCGTAAAGATAAGATGTACCGCTTACAAGCCGGGCGGCTTTACATCAAAGCTCAGAGGAAACATGAGGCTTAACGTGTTTGCAAGAAAAATGCAGCTTTTACATTCTATTACCCTTTGCAGATGTATCGAATATTTACTGCAAACCGACTAAGGTTGTATGTTGAACTAAAACGTGCAATGGCTTTTACACAAAGAACATCCCTTTACCTTTCTTATTTGAGAAGTATAAAGCGATTTATAGTTTTCAGGTTGCTTTGTGTTTTATGCCGCTAAAATGAATTTAAAACTGAAAACTAACACATTACGGCAAAATCGCTTATTTAATTTTAAAGACAGTATAAATAATATTTACACATTTTAACCCGCTACATATGGGGTTTGAACACAAATTTAAAAGCTAAAATATTTACTTAAAAGCTCGCTGGTGTGCAAAATGATATTTAATTTAGGACATGTGTATACCATAGAACTGGTGAATTCGGATCGTTTGGACCAATGGCTTGATTGGGGGGTGAATGAGGTGATATAAATATGCAAATTATAGGGAAGGACCAATTGCTTTTGTAGCAATAACGATGACGGTGGAGCGGTTATGTAATAACTAAGAACAACTACACCAAACTACTTAATAAAGGGTATAAATACCTTTTATCCTGTGCCGCTGTGGGCAATAAACATTCACACACAAAGAGCTTCCGCGAACAACCAATAACACGCACGACCGGGTGATGGTGTCGCTTCAAAAGCTCTCATACGACCGTCTTCTGCAAGGGTTCGAAGGCGACTGTATTCTTCAACGCACTTCCACTGTCGGTATATAAAATGTTTCACTCAAACTGTAGGATGCACGCACAAAGTATTTATTGTCACCAATTCCAAATTGTTCGATGATGACGTAACAAACATACTCTAAACTGCTATGTGTTTTTGACAAAGAAGATATGCGAGTTAATAGAGAATCCATTATATTGGACTTTCTTTGTGCAACAAAGGTTGGAATTTCGTTTTTCGCAATTACCTCAGCTGGGGAGCAATAATTTCTTGAATGTGATTAAAAGGATTTACAGAAATGTGGCACACCAAGTGGGAAAAAACCGTATCTCAGTAAAAGCGACAGTAGTATCATTGCACGCTAAAGTGTCTGAGATACTATAAATTTCAGTAACGAAAAGATAGTAAAACGGTGGCATATAATTTCAATGTAAAATTGATAAGAGCTTAATATAGAGACAGTTTTGTTTCATCGTATATAAATTAGGCAATTATATTTCCCGCAGATAGAAGTTGAAAACGAAAATAAAATAACCGCAACATGTATACAAAGCCTTGAAATTGATAAATGCAGCGATCAAAAGAGATCAAATAACCAGATATCTTTAAGGACGATAAGAAAGGTGGTTTGCAAGTTTTTAAAAATATAAAATTGGTTTTGTGAATATTTCTGTGGATCATTGATCATGACCACGTACGGTTACAATCGCTTCCACTTTTATTTAAAAATGTCTCACGTTGAACGTTTTTTTATTTAAAAATTACTTAGAAAATGCCGGTGGTTGATCAAAAAATTATGCTTGTACTAGCCTAGTTTAACAACGTTTTTGTTAACAAAACTGAACTGAACTTAATATTGCAAATACATCCAGTCCAGCTCCCTAACTGCATTTAGTCCTATTCTCACAACATCAAAACCATTATGCAACATTATTCTATCACACTCTTCCAAGTTTCTCTTTCAGATATTAGAAATCATTTACAGGGGTTCTGAATACCATATTCGCTAAGTGTGAGATCAGTTAACAAATCAGAGTAGGTAATTCAGGAGATTTCAAATAAAAAGCTTAGTTTTGGCGTTCAAACTTATTCACCGGTGACTAAAAGAGTTGAGAAAACAAAGCTGCAGTTTCTAGTAGTGTCATCTGTCGTGTGCTTTTGCATTATCTTCTAGCAATTTGACATGTTGAAGTTCGTCATCTTGTATTTGTTGGTCAATTTCGTTCAAAATATTGTTTCTTATCGTTCGATATTGACGCTTTAGGTGTAAGAATTGCTCGTTTGCAAAAGCTGTTATCCAAACAACGATTTTACGAGGGCAGAGTGGAGATTTATTAAGAGTATGTGCGAATTCATGTACCCAGAAAGATTAAGCAACAATTCATCAGCCAGAAATGTTAAATTTAGAAAGTCGTCATAAGTTGAATTATTGCCAGTGCACAAGGTGATCGAGATGGTCCATTGATAAAAGCAATTGCATCTTATATGGATGCGTTCAAACTTATTCACCGGTGACTAAAAGAGTCGAGAATAACAAGCTGCAGTTTCTAGTGTCGTCTGTCGTGTGCTGTTGCATTATCTTCTAGCAATTTAACGTGTTGAAGTTCGTCATCTTCTATTTGTTAATCAATTTCGTTCAAAATATTGTTTCTTATCGTTCGATATTGACGCCTTAGGTGTAAGAATTGCTCGTTTGCAAAAGCTGTTATCCAAACAACGAATTTACGAGGGCAGAGTGGAGATTTATTAAGAGTATGTGCGAATTCATGTACCCAGAAAGATTAAGCAACAATTCATCAACCAGAAATGTTAAATTTAGAAAGTCGTCATAAGTTGAATTATTGCCAGTGCACAAGGTGATCGAGATGGTCCATTGATAAAAGCAATTGCATCTTATATGGATGCGTTCAAACTTATTCACCGGTGACTAAAAGAGTCGAGAATAACAAGCTGCAGTTTCTAGTGTCGTCTGTCGTGTGCTGTTGCATTATCTTCTAGCAATTTAACGTGTTGAAGTTCGTCATCTTCTATTTGTTAATCAATTTCGTTCAAAATATTGTTTCTTATCGTTCGATATTGACGCCTTAGGTGTAAGAATTGCTCGTTTGCAAAAGCTGTTATCCAAACAACGAATTTACGAGGGCAGAGTGGAGATTTATTAAGAGTATGTGCGAATTCATGTACCCAGAAAGATTAAGCAACAATTCATCAACCAGAAATGTTAAATTTAGAAAGTCGTCATAAGTTGAATTATTGCCAGTGCACAAGGTGATCGAGATGGTCCATTGATAAAAGCAATTGCATCTTATATGGATGCGTTCTAACTTATTCACCGGTGACTAAAAGAGTCGAGAATAAAAAGCTGCAGTTTCTAGTAGTGTCATCTGTCGTGTGCTTTTGCATTATCTTCTAGCAGTTTGACATGTTGAAGTTCGTCATCTTGTATTTGTTGGTCAATTTCGTTCAAAATATTGTTTCTTATCGTTCGATATTGACGCTTTAGGTGTAAGAATTGCTCGTTTGCAAAAGCTGTTATCCAAACAACGATTTTACGAGGGCAGAGTGGAGATTTATTAAGAGTATGTGCGAATTCATGTACCCAGAAAGATTAAGCAACAATTCATCAACCAGAAATGTTAAATTTAGAAAGTCGTCATAAGTTGAATTATTGCCAGTGCACAAGGTGATCGAGATGGTTCATTGATAAAAGCAATTGCATCTTATATGGATGCGTTCAAACTTATTCACCGGTGACTAAAAGAGTCGAGAATAACAAGCTGCAGTTTCTAGTGTCGTCTGTCGTGTGCTGTTGCATTATCTTCTAGCAATTTAACGTGTTGAAGTTCGTCATCTTCTATTTGTTAATCAATTTCGTTCAAAATATTGTTTCTTATCGTTCGATATTGACGCCTTAGGTGTAAGAATTGCTCGTTTGCAAAGCTGTTATCCAAACAACGATTTTACGAGGGCAGAGTGGAGATTTATTAGAGTATGTGCGAATTCATGTACCCAGAAAGATTAAGCAACAATTCATCAACCAGAAATGTTAAATTTAGAAAGTCGTCATAAGTTGAATTATTGCCAGTGCACAAGGTGATCGAGATGGTCCATTGATAAAAGCAATTGCATCTTATATGGATGCGTTCTAACTTATTCACCGGTGACTAAAAGAGTCGAGAATAAAAAGCTGCAGTTTCTAGTAGTGTCATCTGTCGTGTGCTTTTGCATTATCTTCTAGCAGTTTGACATGTTGAAGTTCGTCATCTTGTATTTGTTGGTCAATTTCGTTCAAAATATTGTTTCTTATCGTTCGATATTGACGCTTTAGGTGTAAGAATTGCTCGTTTGCAAAAGCTGTTATCCAAACAACGATTTTACGAGGGCAGAGTGGAGATTTATTAAGAGTATGTGCGAATTCATGTACCCAGAAAGATTAAGCAACAATTCATCAACCAGAAATGTTAAATTTAGAAAGTCGTCATAAGTTGAATTATTGCCAGTGCACAAGGTGATCGAGATGGTTCATTGATAAAAGCAATTGCATCTTATATGGATGCGTTCAAACTTATTCACCGGTGACTAAAAGAGTCGAGAATAACAAGCTGCAGTTTCTAGTGTCGTCTGTCGTGTGCTGTTGCATTATCTTCTAGCAATTTAACGTGTTGAAGTTCGTCATCTTCTATTTGTTAATCAATTTCGTTCAAAATATTGTTTCTTATCGTTCGATATTGACGCCTTAGGTGTAAGAATTGCTCGTTTGCAAAAGCTGTTATCCAAACAACGAATTTACGAGGGCAGAGTGGAGATTTATTAAGAGTATGTGCGAATTCATGTACCCAGAAAGATTAAGCAACAATTCATCAACCAGAAATGTTAAATTTAGAAAGTCGTCATAAGTTGAATTATTGCCAGTGCACAAGGTGATCGAGATGGTCCATTGATAAAAGCAATTGCATCTTATATGGATGCGTTCTAACTTATTCACCGGTGACTAAAAGAGTCGAGAATAAAAAGCTGCAGTTTCTAGTGTCGTCTGTCGTGTGCTGTTGCATTATCTTCTAGCAATTTAACGTGTTGAAGTTCGTCATCTTCTATTTGTTAATCAATTTCGTTCAAAATATTGTTTCTTATTGTTCGATATTGACGCTTTAGGTTTAAGAATTGCTCGTCTGCAAAAGCTGTTATCCAAACAACGATTTTACGAGGGCAGAGTGGAGATTTATTAAGAGTATGTGCGAATTCATGTACCCAGAAAGATTAAGCAACAATTCATCAGTCAGAAATGTTAAATTTAGAAAGTCGTCATAAGTTGAATTATTGCCAGTGCACAAGGTGATCGAGATGGTCCATTGATAAAAGCAATTGCATCTTATATGGATGCAAATTAAAGTCTTATTCTACGATTTTCCAATTTTTTCTCGAGAAAGCGTTGAAACGAATATTTTTTATATACAGTGAAACAAATTTTTTATATATATAGCTGGCCTCACGCATGGGCGTCAGTGAAACGTATTTATTGTTCCAAAAATCTTCCGACACAACTAGGGGTCTATTCCTGGGTAGAGCAATGAGAAGTGGGGGGGGAGTCAAATTTTATTTGCAGATCAAACTTAAGCTAAATCAAATAGGCGCCACCAAGTCCTGATGTAATCACGATAATTGCATAGCATAGTTCTAAGGGCGGACGTGGAGACCCAAAGAAAAAAAAGATCGCCTTCGCTGACAAAAGCCTGTCTTAATAAAATAAGACGCAGCTCCTGTAAGAAATTGTGATAGTTAAATAAATAAAAAAGTGGAACACCATTTGTGTCCTGCAAAAATACATAAAGAAATAATAAAAAAGTATTTCCAATATAACATTGGCATGAATTTATTACTCAGAAGGGTTTTAGCTTTATGTAATAAGATTTGATCACACTTGATCAAAATAAAAAAAACCTTTAATCTTGAACCAATTGTTTATTAAAAGATCTCTTTTAAATTAATATAACTTGTAACAAAAAATTTAATCTTTAACTGCATCAATCTTAAAATTTTAACTTTCATGTTTGTCTTTATTATTTTCAATCAAACACTTTACTTTAAAACAAATAGGGTTCTGACCTGGGCAGATCTTTTCAGGTAGATAACAAATTAATAGCTCCTAACAATATTAGCATTTGAGCTTTCAAAATTATGTATACTATATTTAATGTAGATAAAGCTGATCATAAAAATATACATGTTTACATATATTGTACTAAAGCTGTTCAAAGCATTTGCTTTTAAAATAACATCTGTCAGCTATACAAAGTAGAAAAATATGACGTCAGTAACACCTGTTGACATTACTGACGATTTATATGGAACAAAGCATGTTGTTTTTAGAACGTTAAATTAATTAACTTTCGTTATGCTACTGGTAAATCCAGCTCAGCAATTAGTTGAAACTTTTTCAGTGTACATGTATTACGCATCAAAGCAAGTTAACGTGTTCCAAATTTTGAAACACATAAGTTGAATTACGTCACCTTCTAAAGGTAGCATCTTACATGTGTTTTACTGTGTCCTTGTGTGTCTTTAAAAGTTGCATCCTACTTGTCGCGCTAAATAAATTATCTCAAATTATACAAGTTCGCAAAATATATACATTACCGACCGTTATTCAAAGATATCCTAACTATTTGAAATGGATTCGCAGATTGCCGGCCTCCAACTAAGGAAACATATTGATATCTCTATCACCTGTGGCCGACTATCTTATAACCAGCTCGGGCGGTCGCGCCGTCAGGAGGGGAACAATCAAACAGAGATGTGCTTGTAAATAGCTGTATACGACACAGATATCTGAATGTAACTAGATTATTAAAGGACGATGCAGGCTTAGCGTATTACGTTTGAAGTTGATTGCAAATTATTATTGTTATTAATAAAATTGTTACATTATTCTTGACATTATATGCAAAGAATTATTATTATTAATAAAATTATTACACTATTCTTAAAATTATATGCAAAGAATTATTATCGAAAATAAAATTGTTACAGCGTTTTAAAGTTTTGAATTCTAGTGTTCCGTACGTTGAAGAACTTCATTAAGAACATGTTTGGTAAGTACGATTGCACTACCTATAAGATAAATTGAACAGAACTAATCACTTTCGGTCTCATAAATTCTAACTACTTTATAAAGATTGCGGTAGAGTCGCCTAGTACTCTGCAAGGGTAAAGTGTAGATTGTTTCTTCTTGTTAGTAGATAGCTTGGATGGTGTAGTATCAGTAACCATGCGCCTTCGACCTTGGAGTATGGAATGCTTGTCTTTAAAACGTATATTAAAACAAGTCTGTAATAAAAGTTCAGTGCCATTTCCATTCCATATTTAAGATCGACGGTAGCGATTATACTCTTGATCACAACACAATACTGAGATGTGTCAAAGAGTTTAGAACAACAAGGTCTGTTATGAAAACAAAACCACCTGGTAATACCATAACTGTGCGCACGCCTGAAAATGTTGATAGAGTATGAACGGCGATTTTCAGAAACCAGGCGTCGCCGTGGATTAATGTAGTAAGCGTAAGACTACGGATCCCAAGGTCCTGGGTTCAAATCCCGACACGGCCGACTGCTTGAAAAATAACAGGTGAGCATTTTTC
This sequence comes from Platerodrilus igneus, assembly GCA_036346225.1. NCBI lineage: Eukaryota > Metazoa > Arthropoda > Insecta > Coleoptera > Lycidae > Platerodrilus > Platerodrilus igneus. The sequence goes on along the minus strand of JARFIW010001011.1, from coordinate 1,455,795 downwards.
ACAAAAATTACGCCCTCGTTCGGATGAGAGGTTAAATGGAGGTCCCGTGTGTGAGTGTTGTCACGCACGTTAAAGATCCCTACCTTGCCTGGAACGGCAAGGGTTGGGCAAAATTCTAAATTTCCAGGCAACAAAAAACTCGCCTCCTGGCCAATGTAGTACCTTCTGGTGGAGCATTGGAAATATAAATGCACGGTTCTCAGAAACCCAAGTCGGTCTACTCGACGACAAGAGTATGTCAAACCAATCCGCACGTCGCATTCTACGCAAGGATTAAAAGTTTCATTCTCATTCATACAAGATAGTTTTAGTCCAAAAGCTACTTCAAGGTAATTTTGCACAGCGAAGACAATTTTTTGAAACAATGTTTGACATTTTTGATGAGAATACGGTGTTAATGAGTAGCTGGGCATATTCCTGTTAGATGGTACTGTGAATAAACACAAGTGCAAGTACTGGACGCTAGAGAACCCACAACAGTTACATCAAACACCTCTCCACAGCCATAAAGTAGCAGTACGGTGTGGTGTTGTCAAATTAGGGTTATTTTAGGAACCGGAATCGCGGTTGCTTTGTAGTTTGAAGCTCAGCGGCGCACCAACAAAGCACAGGATTTTGCAACATGAAATTATTCGTGCTTCCGTAAGAAATGGTAAGCGCACTTTTTTTTCTCTTTGATGCCTAATATTTTCGAAATCCTAAGTGTTGCTGAATTGAGATCTGGGCACAGTGATGCCCGAACAAAGAAACATTAGAACACAAACGGTATAACATACCTCATGTGCTATTTGAAGTGCTAAAACCAAAACTGCAACTGCGTTGGAGTTGTAAGCAGAATTAACATTATGAAATTTGTAATATTAGAATATTTCTACTTCTGTTGAAACAAACTTCCCTTCCATTTTGAGTCCTAAAATTTTCGAAGTCGGATGTTGCTGAATTAGAATTTGAAGCACAACGGAAGCTCTTCAAAGCACCCAAGATTTTGCTGTTTCAAAGTATTTGTACTTCCACAAGAAAAACTTTCTCTCCATGTTGAGGCTCAATGTTTTCCAAGCCATAAGTGCCGTTGCGATAGTGATTAGTTCACAATGAAACATTAATGGAGCACTTAGGAGTTTACTAATTCACTGCTTCAATATCAATAAGTCGTTACTAGTTTTCAACAGAGTACTTTGAGATCTAAAATTTCCAAAACCAGAGGAGGTGTTGGAATACGATTTGAATTACAATGAAGCACTAGCGAAGAGTTAAAAGTTTTTATATACAGCATGCAATGCATGCAATTTAAGGCGCTTTAATTATAATGGAAAATTGTAGTAATGAGTGTAGATGTAATTATTTTCCCAGCTTTTTGCAAATAAAGGAATATTTCAAAATTATATCCTTATTAAAATTTCTTAAACCACATACTTGCTGTATCCACTTTCAGGTAAGCTACCCACATTTAATTTGCGAAGTTCACGAGCTCAATAAAAAGAAATGACATTTGTTCTAACCGCCTTTTTAAAATTTCAATTATACCATACTGTTACCATTCGTTTTGCGACGTATTGCACGGTGGTGAATAAAGAATATGTAATTTAGTGTGCAATAAAAATAAAATTCGCAATAATGTGGAAATGTGCTTTAAAAGAATATCGGCGGGATCTGAAGAATTTCACTTCATGGCAGTAAAGTTTCTACTAAAATTCATTGCAAGTGGAATTATACCTCAAAGTTATTGGATTTTGCTGCTACTAGGCAAAATTGCAAATGCACACGAACCACATGTACTAACATTTGTTGCGAAATTTTTGCTTTTTCAACTCATTTGCTTAACACCCGATTGCATCTTACAGTTTTATTAAAACAGTATCACTTGGGGAGTTTAAATAATAAATCTCTAGCATTCTTCACTTGCAGTACGATTTTAGAAAAATTTTATACCTTTTACAAAAACTTTACCTATAAATAGAACAAGTGGATGTGAGTGAGTCCTTTGGTATTATAAAAGTGTAACGACGCTTACGCAATCATTGAAAACAATTTCTATGTTAACATCTATGACATTGAAGTCATATACTGTTAAAATCATAAGACATATATTTAACTTGGTGCAATTTTATAGAACAATGGCATGGGAAACTACTTAAAAACACTTACCTCGCCACTTTTAGCTACTTACTATTATAATGTCGAGAGCTTAAAGTTCTCCGGATCGACAACGTTTATTGGTATTTTCTGCACTAACCAATAAGGCAGTTAAACAGAAGACTTATTAAAAGTTATCTGACATATTGAATACTACAATAATAGCATTAAACAATCTTACCAAATGCAAGCAGATGGGTTACAGAAACTGAAACTAAAAAGTAGTATAAATAATTTTTACAAACACGTGATTTCGAGATAGTGCAATTAACTATAATAGATTCCAACCCGTAAAATACTCATCTTTGGATTCGACTTCAACTACTGGTTCCTATATCTTGGTTGACACACGTGGTTACGTCTATTGCCATCAAGTTTTTCTCTTTGCGAGATACAGAAAAACGGAAAAATAAATTCTCAAACTTCTAAACAAGACTTGGTTTTTGCAAGGCAGATGGTTACACCAAATACTTTAGTTTTTTCTAACAAAATACCATGTAACGCTCCTGCGTTACTCAAATATACATCAAGATGCAGAAATAAATTTATATAAATTAGATATTCCAAAAAAACCTCAATAAGAAATAACCTTGAATAATTTATAGTAGCTTGGGTAGTTTACATTTTATGAAGGGGCTATTTCAATATGATATTAAATTAGAACATCTTCCTTCGCAATAATATTTGTTTAAATTTAGATAGGTTTCAAAATACCGCAGAATCATAAAGCGTCATAAATTAATGCACTCGCACGGACTGATGACATTAAACTTGACCATAAGACACTTTAGACTTGCAACGTGTGATAAGGAAATTTTTAAAGGGAGAGATTGAAATATAGGGATAAGTTTTAAAAAGTCGTTAAATTTAAGAAAGAAATGTTTGTGTTACAGCAAACGTGTTGTTGGCGGTAGTGCGTGCGCCTTCAGGGTCTGATGTTAAGCGTTTTGTTGCTTTGTGATGTCCAATCTTGTGCCTGTGGATTTTAAACAAAAATAACATATCTGTGTAGTGGGAAATTAATATTTCGTTATATAATTATTCTGTTGGACTAGGAAATAGCAACGGAAAGAGTTCGTTTAAATTAAAGCACAAGATTATTAGTGAAAGGAGCTTGACAATTTTAAGAGATTAAAAAATATGTAAATGATAGCTCAATTGTGGAATTACTATTAGTTACAGAGTACAAACGTAGTATTTTTAAACGGCATTGGAATGGTTAAGCAAAAAGTTGGTATTGCGTTGTTTTTCCCTGTATTGATGTTAAAGACATTTCAAAATAGATGAAATTTAAAGTATCGTATGGAGCGTCTGCGAAATTTGAACTACGGAATGATAGTATTATTTACGGACTAATGTTTTTTTAAGTTCTGTTAATAAACCTGGTCTGTTGGAAGAAGTTTAGGTTTGTTTTTGTAAAATCAATGTACGTGCAATTATATTTTCGATATAAACTGTTAATAGAGTTTAAACTTAGTTGGAATTTTATTTGAATTTATTTATAATATAGGTGAACAATGTAAAATGAAAAATTTTTTTGAAATACTCAAAAAGATTGGAATGAGTTATAGGGATAGACGAATAGTACATAACTTATACAAAGAGCAAATAGCAGTAATAGAATTAGAGCAGGAACGTAGAGAAGTAAACATTAGGAAAGGGGTGAGACAGGGACGTGCCCTATCCCCATTGATTTTTAACTTGTACATAGAAGAGGCAATGAATACTGTCAAATGCAGGAAGACATTTGGAATTACTATGCAGGGACAAAAAATTGATATGCTTAGATTTGCAGATGATATAGCGGTATTAGCGTCTAGGAAGAAAGAGTTAGAAGCTGCTCTTAATGAAATGGAAACGGTTCTAACAGAGAGATACGGTATGAAAATTAATAAAACTAAAACTAAAGTTTTAGTATGCAAAGGTGGGGAAAATAAATCAAAAACAAGAATACAAGTATGTAACACGAACTTACAAGAGGTTAAGGATTTCTGCTACCTAGGAAGCCAAATAACGCAAGATGGGAAAAGCACAAAATATATAAAACAAAGATTAGCACAAGGTCGTGCTACATTTAACAAGAAAAAGCCACTACTGTGCTCAAAGACCACAAACATAGAAACAAGGAAAAGATTGCTTAAAACATTTGTGTGGAGCACAGCACTGTACGGCTGTGGAGCCTGGACAGTAGGAGAAGCGGACAAGAAAAAGGTAGAAGCCTTTGAAATGTGGTGCTACAGACGTATGATGAAGATATTATGGACAGACAAAGTTAAGAACGAAGAGGTACTAAAAATGGTAGGGGAAGAAAGAAATATGTGGAAAACGGTAAAAAATAGCAGAGATAGGATGATAGACCACATACTACGGCATGAGGGAATAGTGCGGAATATATTAGAAGCAGAGATAGGAAAAAGAAAAGAAGAGGCAGACCTAGGTTAGACTACTGCACACAGATAGTAAAAGATGTAGGCTGTAGTGGTTTCAGGGAGATGTGTAGGCTAGCCCAGAATAGAAATCAATGGAGGTACGCATCCAACGAATCCCAAGATGGATTAACTAATGACGAAAAAATAACTGTGCTTAAACAAGATGATTATTATAAGTAACTACAAGAATTGGTTGGGCAATATTCTCGAATAATGTTAAGTGTGTGAAAGGATTTACTGGAAAACCATTATTTCGGCAAATGTCTAAGTGTTGGGGGATCTTGGTAGCCACAGGTTGCTTAACCTCCTTCACTGAATCTCGGTGAAATAGGGCATAAAATTAGAAAACAATTGAAGGGGAACGAGCTGTATACACATCCTGTGTGAGAATTTCAGGGAACTATATAGGCTAGCTCAGAATATAAATAAGTGCAAGTACGTGTCCAACCAGTTTTGAGACGGAAAACCTAATGACAGAAAAAATAAGCGCAGATAAATCTGATGATTAGTATAAACAACTAGTTGTTGGTTGCGAAATATCTGCAACTAATGATGACTGTGCGAAAAGATATATTGAAAAATATATTAAATCGGTAAATGGTTAAGTGTTGGAGGAACTTGGCAGCCACAGGCTGCTTACCTCCCTTCACAACCTTACATGTGATTTTCCAATGCTCCACCCGAAGGTACTACATTGGCCAGAAAGCGGGTTTTTTTTTACCTGGAAAATTTGGAATTTTGCCGAATCCTTGCTGTTCCAAGCAAGGTAGGGATCTTTAACGTGCGTGACAACACTCACACACGGGAACTCCATTTTACCTCTCATCCGAACGAGGGTGTATTTTTGTGAAAAATGCTCGCCTAACATTTTTCAAGCGGACCGTGTCGGGATTCAAACTCCCTTCACAACCACTGAAGGTCGGAGAAATAGGGTATATAATTGTAAAACAATAGAAGGTGACCGAACTGTATCTAACAAGAAAGAACAGCGCCTATGAGGAAAGACAACAAACATAGAACAAGAAGAAATTTGTTGAAAACATATGTGTGGAGCACAGCACAGTATGCCTATAAAATACGGAGAGTCTGAAACGCAGACAGAAAAACGGTAGCAGCCTTTTGAAATGCTGTGCTTCAGATGTATGAGGACGATAGCATGGACAAAGTTAATAGCAAATAGGTTATAGAAATAGTAGGGGAACAAGGATATCTGGGGAAAAAGATAAGAGAAATAGAAGGGTAGAATACGTTCTAAGGCATTTTTGGGGAATAGTATGGGATATATTACAAGCAGAGATAGGATAAAAAGAGGTAGATGTAGACCTAGATAAGATAGTTATAGATGCAGACTGTGCAAATTTCAGGGTAATCTGTAGGTTAGTTTAGAATAGGAAACAATGATGGTACGCGTCTAACCAGTTCCAGGACTGAAGGCCTAATGATGATGATTGGTGAACATGGAAAGGAAAAAACTGTGAAAGACTATGCACCCACTCCAGTGATGAAGTCGTATTTTGGGAAAGGCTTTTATTTTGAAAATTTCTTTAATTTGATAAAAATTTATTAAGTATGTTTAAGGTATGGTATATAACGGCAGAGTATGTGGTGAGGTGATTTAGGAAAACCGAAAGCACGGAGTTCTATTTGAAATAACCGTCTTCAGGGTAACAAAAATATCGAAGTAAATGCTGAGATAAGACGTTTTCAACGTAAATGGTACTTACAAAGTAGTCCTGTATATTGACTGAATTTACATGTTTGGATTTATATTATTTTTATCATTTTTTCAATAGGAACACATTCCCGCACCACTGTCGTGTGCCGGTGCACCATTGAAATTGTTACGTGGTTCTCGCCCCTTCTGTGTAAATCAAAATTAGTAACGTAACATCATTTTCACCCATAATAATCAACACATGCGTTAGATGAAGATTCATTTGCATAATATAGGGTTATTACTTCGAAAATTTCTTTTATTATGACCAATCTTAATAAGTGTTTTAAGATATGTAAGAGGAACATCAAATATAACGTGATAGATTTATAAAATCGAAAGCAAGAGAAACCTATTTGAAATAACTGTCTTCCGTTAGGTGGGATAATATTGAAAGAAAGAGATTGCTGTGACTAAACGGTTTGGCCCCTCTTAATTATGACAGAGAGCAAAAATCGTTGAAAGTAAGTGAATATAGTAACGCAGTTTTGTAATTCCGCGATTTAAAACGTTTATTTCCTTATTTATCTTTGTATTTTAATTATTTCTTCAATAGAAACCCAATCCCACACCACTAGTTAGCCGGGCTCCTTTAAATTGTTATGGGGCCTCCGCCCCTTCAGAGGAAATCTAAATTTATAACGTAACGCTCATTTTACCCGAAACGGTATCTTTATCGGAAAGTCTGTTTATGTGGCTAACTTCAAGCATTTTGTTATTTGGGAGTTTTGGAATTATCCCTCAAGTGTTTTAGCTTACTTTTTGGTTTTAAAAAGTTTCGAATCGAAATTAAATCATGACCATTGTCATAAGCCTCCCTTAGAGTAGAGTTCTAGTTTTCTGGTGTGAGCTGTTGGACGTCTGACGTCGTACAACTATCTATCTTGTCGATCTTATCTAATCCAAAATTTCTTAAGGCATTATTCTCCTAAAGCAGATTTATTTTGCATTGGCACTTAAGCTGGCCCTTTCAATAAAATATAATAACATAAACATAAATAATGTTATTTAAGTTCTACCGATCAGGACAGTTCTGTAAGTATAAAAAGCAGTTCTTTAGTTGGTATGTAATATTAAAATTTTTATATTAGGCTTCTAAGTCGTAAGCCAAAATTTTAAGTGCTGAAAGTTTGAAGTCCCTAATTTAAGTGATGGTCGGAAATTTGATAACTTTGGAATAGAATTTTATATAAATTGGAGAAAGCGTATAAAAAATTTTTGGAATCTGGTCGAATGAGATTTGAACAATTGCGGCATCAAAAAAGGTACAAAGTTTGATGTTACGTTTTGAAATTTATTAGGATCTGGAATAATTCATCGAGAATGAAAATTTTTATAAGCAGTGTTTATTTGAATTATCGGCGTTTTGTGTTAAGATAAGTAAATAAGAGAGTAAAGAAAATTTGAACAATTAACAGAACAAGTTTGACATTTTGCGAAACAAATACAGTGGTGCCTTACACAAGGAACTTAATTCGTTCCAGGATCAAGTTCGTAATGCGAAAAGTTCGTTATGTGAAACGCGTTTTCCTATATAAATACATGTTAAAAAAATAATTCGTTCTGTAGCATAAAATATGCTAAGATGACATAAAAAAAGATAAATTTTTTGTTATTAATTTTATTTAGATACATACATCTAAAAACATAATTTTTTTAATTTTAAGATAGACTAAGCAGAGTCTACCGAATCTTGCACATGTTCATCCATTTTCCGCTTTTTGGCCGATGGTTTCATGAAAAACCTGTCCAAAGTCGTTTGTTTTTCTCTTTTCTTCAACATCTGCCAGAAATAACGGACAAGAGTATCGGAGTAAAGATCGTTGATCCTGTTTGCTTCAACTGAATCGGGATAGTGGGCATTGGTAAACTCCTGAACTGCTTTCCATTTGACCAGGATGTTCTTGATGTCAACAGTTGGGATTGGTTGATTGTTTGATTGTTGATGCTCATTATCAGATGACGCTTCCCTTTGAGCATTGTCCTGTTGCAGGACCAGAAGTGCTTGGAGCTCTTTAGTTGTCAGCTCTCCTTCGTGTTCCTCAATAAGCTCTTCTACATCCTCTTCCTCTACTTCTAATTCCAGCCTTTGGGCCACTGTGATGATGTCCTTCACCACTTCTGTGTCATCAACAACTGCTTCTTCCTGGGTCCACGAAGGCACAAGCATCTTCCAAGCAGAAATGAGGGTTCTTTGTGAAACTTCTTCCCAGGCCTTCTGTATAAATCGTATTGCCATAAGGATATCAAATTTCTTCTTCCAAAACTTTCGGACAGTCATATTGTCTCCACCAAACTCGCATTCTTCAAACACCTTATTAAAGAGGGCTCTAGTGTAGAGTTTTTTAAAGTTCGCAATAACTTGCTGATCCATTGGCTGAGGAATGGATGTGGTGTTTGGTGGCAAATACTGCACCCTGATAAATGGATAATTTTCCTGCAATATTTCCTCTAGGTCTTTTGGGTGAAAAGGGGCATTGCCAAGTATCAGAAGGGCTTTGAGCGGCAGTTCTTTTTCCAGCAAGAATTTCTTCACGACAGGAGCAAAGGTTTCCAGAATCCATTCGTTGAAGATAACTTGGGTCACCCAGGCTTTTTAATTGAACTTCCAATGGACGGGCAGTTTGGACTTAATAACGTTATTTTGCTTAAAAATTCTTGGTTTTTCAGAGTGATAAACCAATAGAGGTTTGATCTTGAGGTCTCCGCTGGCATTAGACGAAAACATAAGGGTAAGTCTGTCCTTCATGGCTTTGTGTTCTGGCAATTTCTTCTCCTCTTTTGTAATGAAGGTTCTGCTCGGCATTCTTTTCCAGAAAAAACCCGTTTCATTGGCATTGAACACTTGTGGGCAGTATCCTTCATCCTTAATACATTTTGAAAGTTAATAAAACACTTGTCTGCTTCTTTCTTGTCAGCACTGCCAGCCTCACCATGCATAGTAACGCTGTGGATTCCACACCCTTTCTTAAATCTAAAAACTACCCCGTGCTGACTTTAAATTCTTCTTTATTATCTTGATTGCTGCTACTTCCAGGGACATTTTTCTTTAGATCGTCATAAATTATCTTGGCTTTGTGACAGATAATATCTTGGGTTGTTACGTCACCTTTCACCTGCCTCTCCTTAATCCAAATCGCTAATAGCTTCTCCAATTCCTCGTGGATTGAGGACCTATGTTTTTCATTAAATAGTTTTGATACTCCTTTGGCTACTTTGGCTGATTTGATTGCATCCTTATTTGTCAAAATGGTGAAAATGGTGGTTTTGCTTAGGCCAAACTCTTTGACGAGGTCACACTGTTTTACTCCACATTCACTCTTTCTAATTATTTCCTGTTTCATTTCAACAGAAATCACCTTCCTGCTTTTTTTTAAACCCATGATATAAAAAAATACGTATTGAGTTTAACTTAAAAGGACGACTGCCATGATACGTGCGTAAGTTAAGCGCAGTGACTAACGACTGCAGTGCCCGCGCGGGAGGATGCAACACATCAGCAGCGATCGTGGAAGCTCGGGCGACTTCGTTGTGTGAAGCGAAGTTCGTTGTATGAATCATGAAATGAACGAATAGGAAGTTCGATGTGTGCAGCGTTCGCTGTGCGAGGCGTTCTTTATGCGAGGCACCACTGTACATTATACTACAACAGAAATTGCGAACAAGTGCAAAGCAGTAATTTTTAAAAGAATATGGCTATCACAAGGGTAAGTAATGATGCTTTTTAAAAATTCATGTAGTCTTTATCATATTTAAGCTAAACTAAATCTTTGAATTTGAAATTTGCAAATGCCCTCCGTTTAAAGAAATCTAACTGCAAGATAAAGTGAAGTGCAAAGTAAACTTCAAATAACGAGCTCAACCTGTTTACCTTAACTAAACTGCCGTCCAAATTTAAAGATCAATCACGATCGCTTGTAATGAAATTAGGTGCTGAGAATAGTTAAATATGCACCGACAGAGTTTGAAGTAGCTGCAAAAAGAATTATACTACATTCTGCGCATCAGTATAAGAGATTTTCAAAAATAAACCATAAAAACCCCTATAAAATTCAACCATTGTTCTAAGCAACCTAATTATAAACCACATCTGAATCTGTGATACTTTTATTCAAATTTAGGTTACATTAAACGCAAGTACATAAATTACCCGAATCATAATCGTATTTATTTATTTGTATAAAATTAAATAACCAAACACGAAACTGTTTGCATCACAAATCACGGACACATTTTGTATCTCTTCCTAAAGCCATTGCGACCCAGTTTCATCAGAAGTTTGTATTCATATATCCTTCGTAACCTACAACTTTACACCTGTTATTGTGTAATATTAAGAAGCTTTAAATTAAATTTAAAGTACCGTTTAGAACTACCTTCATCCATCTTATAAGAATTGTAGTTAGGTTGTCGACCGTTGTCAATAAAAATTACAGTGTTTTCCGGAACTTTATAAACAAACTGTTTTCATATATTGAGAAAAAGGAAATTGTGAATGTGCGGAAAATACTAAAATATTTAACAACCCCCCGAATTTATTTAAAACAAGGTGCCAATATTAGAAGTTCAAATATGAACCGTCTATGTGTAAAGATTCTGAAAACAATTGTGAATCCAATTTTTGTGCTTTCCTAATCCACATTCTGGAAGGAACATGTGGTAGGACGGGCATATGTTATCCATTCAGGTGTAATATCTGTTTCTCATAGGACATTTTGATTTTTTGGATGTATGTGTATTGCTTGCTTATTGCATTAACTTCTTTGTTCTGCAATATATCTACATAGGTTAGTAAACATTAGTAAACATTATGTATAGACTGTTTCAAACGAATCGTCAGTTCAGCCACAATTCGCTCTCGATTGGCAGAAAATGAAAGATGGGTTTTAAAGAAACCGAAGGGCTATGTGAGGATTTCTATTTAGTGTTGTACTTTTAAACGGGAAGGTTTCGTAAAGTTTAATTTCTCTGTTAACGATAACCAGGTAAAAGTATTTAATGCGCTATCCTAATTTAATTTTAATTGAAGTATCCTTAATTATAGTCTTAAGAAGTCACAGTCATCAAGTCTCGTCCTCATGGATAAATATGGCATCCTGCATTAGGTCGTTCTTGTTCGTTAGTTTGTGGAAGGCGTAAATTAAATCTAATTAAGGAAATACCTTCGTGAACAAAAAATGGCGTGATTATTCAATTCCCAGGTTAGTATATTCACATTTTATATTCTGTTCCTTTTGCACAAATATTTTTTATTTAATATTTATAGAATAAGGTTACGTGCCTATGGGCACCTTTTGTTTAAAGTTGAACGAACAACGAGAGTATTTCATTTACGCTTAGATCCGTTATTTACCGTTTAGTTCCTACACTTTCTGGGCGGTATTCTTGGTTAACATTTGTTAAATGTAGTGGCACTTATGGCAATCCGTAACAACCCTTCCCCCTTGTTAGTCTCATGAAACTTTTCTGAAATTAGAGTTCAGAGTTAGTTTGGAAGACTCCTTAAAGTCTTTTATTTCGTCTGTGCTGAGTTATGACTTTAGGAGGAGGTACGTCTGTTAAACCCTTCTTTTAATACAATCGTACCCATACAGTTTATCGTTAGAACCGGCGTCTAGCTCGCCACAAGAAAAATTTGCTTCTTAGCGCCCGACGCCGCAGCTAATGTAAAATAAAGTTGCTGCATTAGTGCGCAACGCCGGATCTCGAAAATTTGGTTCAAGTTTTCAAATTCGGATCACTGTTTAACTATACAAGCAACCCCCGATTAGACTTCGCTCAAGTTACTTTGTTTTTACAAAATATATCAATGTTCTTACGAAATCCCCATCGAGATTTTTGTACGTGCTGGCATATTTACACGACTTACTTTAAAGGGTAAAATTGCATTTAAAAAATGACGTTCTACCAATGCACAGAACGTCCTAGTCCTCCTTGAAGATAAAGGATTTATTCTTTATAATGAAACTTACGCTGTGTTGTAAACTTTTATGGCTTCTGTCTTGTAATGTGTTTCATATCTTTTATGGATTTAATTTCACCAGAGGTAATCCTAGTAATGTAACTGCCAGTAACTATCGTAAAATTTTGAGAGCATGATATGAATATTTAAAAACTTTCGGATTTGTTGTAGTTCATAATGAGGCAACGATGAAGTTGATAAACTCAGCTTCCTTTTAAACAAAAGTATACTAAACAAGTAACAGTTTTACATACTAAATAATATATATGTTTCACAGCAAGGTCTTTGAAGCTTGTACGAATATAGTTGTCATACACTGTTTCTTGGCAGGCGAAAGTAAAACGTTTTTAATATTTTCTTGGGTCGATGATTGTAGAGTTTTGATTGGTAAACGCTGCTTTGGCCAGGGCTGCAATAAAGCATTGAGCAATTCCAACATGCAAGCTATCTTGCTGAATGTCCTTTTATTCGATTTTTGAATGTTATGATAATATACAATGTATGCATTAGTACTAGCCATATTTAGCATGCCACAAAAAATGCACAGCGGCCAGTGTTGTTTTCTTGTTGTACTCATAAGTCTACACATTTGGTCAATGTATCGACTACGCCCTTAGTTACATTATATGATTTGATAATTTGAGGTTGTTCTTTGGAATCTTTTGAAGTACTACTATAGTATATGGTAGGCAATAAAAACGCATTTTATTTGATTTGGCTTTACAAGGTACGAGACTTTTTTTTGTCAAAATAAAATTTGGAATTGCTAAGTTCACGTCCATATATATTCAGCATTTTATACGGTATTTATTTTTTGTTTAATTTAATGATACCAACAAGGTTCAGTCTGTATGGATCTTTCAATAAATCGTCCCTAGTTTGACAGACGTATACTGCTTGTCCATTGTGGTGTTACGGTTACAATTGTGAACTATTTTGGTGAAGGCTTTTACCAAATTCTTCAAAATTAAAAGGTTGTCAGCTTTAATATCCTTACCTGTATGGAACAGCGTCTGTCATGTATTTAGCCTTCACGTAACAAAGTATAATGATTTGTAGACCATATTTAGATGACTTATTGGGAATATACATTCCAAACGGACAACGTCCCTCGGACGGATGCTTATGGCATTATTGAATATACTCCTCCCATATTTCATGAATAGCTACAAACAAATTCAGCTTTTTCGATCAGCTAGGGTGCTTTATTGTCAAATCTTAAACAAGTTATAAAAAATTTGAATCTCGCTTCACTCATGACTGATTTGCAATGTAGTACCCACAATTTTCCATCATATAGCTCAGAAGTTGATAAATGATTGCTTTTCATTGCTACTGAAAAATGAAAGGGATCAATAGCCGTTTTAATTTCCGCATTTATTTCTGCATTTGTATATGTAGCTGTGCTGCGAATTTAGCTGAATCTTCTGCACGTGCCATTGTACGAATAACATTTTTGCAGAGTTTTTTCCATTGCCATTTTTGGAACTGCTATCAGTTGATAGCCATTTTGCCTTTCAGATTAGCCTTATCTTGAAAATCGATTTTTTGTTACTGGATCTTCATTAAAAATCTTCTCAGATAACTCTGTTTCTTCTAGTAATACTTCTACAATGTGGTTATCAATTGCTGCTGTTTTTCGTTCTGTTGTACTGCGGGTGCTTCAGCGTTTACTTCCCCATTCACCTGCTTTGCCCCTTAACTATACTTTCCTTTCATCTGCCTTGTTAGTTTATTGAAAAGCGCTGTCTCTGCCAGGCACAGGTTAATCAACATTTTCGTCAGATTCTGATTCGTTAACGTCCGCAAAATTATCATTTTTATCTCCACCGGCGCCGCTTGCAGTGATCTCGATTTTTCAGTTCCTTCCTGAAATTTTTCCATCTCTTGCTTTATTCACTAACGATCTATTTCGATCACCCTTTTCCGTCATTACAATAGACAATATAATTATTCATATTAAAAACTTACGTTGAAAAATACACTTAAAAATTACTACCACTTGTTGTAGAAACGGTATTTCATAACACACCAATTTGATTTCGAAGCAATGTATGCATAGGTCGAGGTCTTAGAGAAATATAAATTAACGCACAACTCTTCTTGAAGCGGATACGAAACTGTACGAACATAACGAAGGGGTGATAGTAAATTTCACTAGGGTTAAAATATGCCTTCCAGCATACAATGTATACGGAAGATACTTAAAAAATACAATCATCATCCCCATAAGTCACAATGTAATCAAACAATTTTTGCTGTTAAAAACAAAGTAAGGGTGCATTTTAACGTGAGCGATACACCAACCCCCAACACCTTGGGGCCCGAAATGTGTAACAGGTTACGTTCATCAACCTTTAAAAAATAATATGGTTACAATTCTGTTAAAATTCACTAGGGTTAAAATATGCCTTGAAGATGATAAACGCAGTTCTAGCATACAATGTATATGAAAAATACTATCATCATCCCCATAAGTCACAATGTATTCAAACAATTTTTGCTGTTAAAAACAAGGTAAGGGTGCATTTTGTTATAAAATACGAAAGCACGGTAATATAAGTCGCCGTTTTTACCATCGATATGCTTCGCAAATGAGTTTACCTTTACCCTAAATAATAAGCTAAATAGTCAAAACACATGGAGTAAAACAATGACAAATTTGGGGCACAACCTGTTGGTATAAATGCATTTGTATGTTTATTAAAAGTAATTGTCCAACAACTTCGTTTACCAAATTCTGTCACATACACTGGGCATTATTCCTGACGATTATCTGCGTCTTTACTTACATGTATAGGTACCGACATGCTAAAAATTAAGAAGCATGAGGTCTGAAAAACCAACAGCTTTGGAAAAAATTAAAGCAATTTTATTAGAAAATATAAAAGCATCCGCAATGTGTGTTGCACCTTACGGGCGATTTTCTATCCATAATATTTGCGGATAAACAAAATTGTTAACTTTATGATAACACCTACGCTTCCCGATAACAACCTATAACAAGGCCTGACTTGTTATAATAGAATCAAGTTTTTAATCATTTTCTGTCCCGAACAACGACAACGTGGTCAACCGGACAAGAAAATGTAGTATAAGGGTCTTGTAGTTATTTGCTGTTTTGTGAGTTCCTAATGTACAATTAAACTTAAAAATTCTAACTAATCAATGGTTCGAACTATTTATAGAATAATTATATTTAATTTCTTAATTTCAGCAAAAACTTTATGAAGTTCGAAAATTTGCAGTTTAATAACAAAGAAAATAATGGAATGCGGTCTGTCGTATGGTATGGTATTTAGTAATGAAACGTTTATAAATCTATTGTTTTTCGATGTCCTCTTGCTCAAGGTTATAAGCTCTAAATTCATGCATGTATGATAAAACCAGGTATCAAATAAGAACGCTTGTTCTCTTCGCGCTATATTGCATTTTATTCATGTTTAAACAAATGTTGATATAAATTTGGATTGAACCCTAAATCAAACTTTGTAATTACTATTACTTCTAAAATTGGTATGCTGAGTGACAACAATTTTTAACACTTGTTCGAAATAAAACAAAAAAATGAAAATTTAAACTGTTTATTTATTATAATATTTCTAGTTTTGAATTGATCTCATAGAAATGTTACATCTAAATTTTTATGCTAAATAATAATAGTTAATACCAAACATGAATAAAATTTTTTCTATTATAAACATTTTTTTATATTTTGCCTGAAGTACTTTATTAAGTATATATGAAACTTGCAAATGTGAGCCATTTCCCAGATCTGATAGTGGTGGACGAGTTACATATCCCCATATTAATATGTATATAAAATTTAAACGCATTTATTATATATTAGTAATAGTATGTTATGATGTATTAATTGAAGGTTAGTCACAGTTCATATCAGACATGAGAACGGAAGCAACTACTTTGTATTCCAGATGCAACCTGATACTGCAGGTGCAGGTTCAAGAAACTGCAATAAAGTAGTCTTGATTAAAACATTACTTAGAATACGCCATTGTAGTTTATCAAGAAGTAGCAGGCGTGAGATCTGCACTTTCCCACGAAATGATGTGAGAACAGGGATTACATAAATACCCTGGAGAGTCCCTAATGGCCAGTTAGTCTCGATAACTTTGACATTGTTGGTAGTTCAAGCTACTCATTGGTAATTATTAAAATATTAACTTTGACTAATTTCTTAAATTAAAAGTCACGTTAATGAACAGAACGTTCAAGTTGTTAAAACATTTTTGTAATTACTGTATTAAAATAAATTTGTTACAAGTGTTTTTGGGAAATAAATGTTTTTAAAAGAAAGCTCCCAAAGGCTCAAAACCTATCTGACGTTTTAACTAAATGTAGATATCAAGAAATGCTTTTGATGACCGATTTCTTTGGGTCCTTAAGAAACTTCCAATTAATTTTTTTATTTATTTAGTCAACTTGGATGTTGATGATGCACATATTTACCTCATGAGTTCATAAATTTATTCAATTACAAATATATCTAATCTAAAGTCAAAAATCTTGTTTAATGAGGTGAAGGAAAGTATTTAAATGCTTTAACGCCGATGCATTAGGGAAACAGTGCTATTATCTTTATCTATCCTTTTGTGTTAATGGTATTATATGATTTTTGTTGAATATCTACTAGTTATTGAAATAATGGCAGTTTAGGTGAAGTTGGAAATATAATTGGCGTGTAATTTTAAAGTGGTAATTAACTATTGACTTGATTCTAAGCTAGGTGGTGGTATCTAGCAGAACAAACTACTACAACATATAAGTTCACATATACACAAGCTAAAAACATACATCTACAATAGTTACAATGAACATACGACATTATAGCTAATTATTTACAAGATTAACACGTGTGCGTGTTAGTTTGCACAAATAAGAGCACCCGTTCATATATTCCTATATAAAGGCAAACTCAAGCATATATACATGTATCAACAGTCTTAAGTCAGTAAATGACAATGTAGTATGAATATTTACAGGAATATCATGAGTACGTGTTAATGAGCACAAACAAGAACGAACGTTCAAACATTTCCTATATCTATAAAGCAAATTAATGTATGAATATTGACAGGATTAATACTTGGGCGAATTAATGAGCACAAGCAAGAACAAACGATTGTCTATACTGATATATAATAAAAACATAAACATGCGGATTACAACCGCATCAAGTTAGTTAAAGACAAATGCAGTAAAATAGGATTAACAGGCGTGCGTGTCAATGAGTGAAAACAAGAACAAAGGCTAGGTTAATTATGATAAATACAAAATGAGTACATAATTAACACGAGGGCGTGTTATTGAGCACAATAAGGAGAAACAGAAAATAGACGCGGATTTTATTTCGTAATAAATATACAAATACAAACTTAACATAAGGAAATCTTATTAAAAACTAATAAAGGATTATTATTAGCCAAAAGAAAATACAGACACTCGAGCAGTAACAGTCGGCGACGATGGCAAAGCTGGTGCTCACATTCCTCATTGTGATATGTCTGAACGACGTGGATCCACTGACAAAACCTGTCTGACTTACGGCGTCGTCGAGGTGGTGCTCTAGGTCTACAGATGTAGTGAGTAAGGGTGAGAACAGAATGTAATTACGGATCGTGCACAAGAATAAAATGATTTTTTGTCACCAGGATATGAATCACTGATTGTATAATGATGGAGTAATGGCGTGCTACCGTGATAACAATCACCATAGTGTAATGTTTGAACCGTAATAATAATCATCGGCAATGTGATGAGAAAATAAATGTGTATTTAACCAGGATAACAATCACTGATTTTATAGAGTGTGGTTTAATTAACGTAAGCTTGTACGGCGTGTATATTGGATGGCTCTTAGACTGGCAAGTGAACTACTGGTGCTGATCTTCGGATATCGATTACAAGAACTGGCTTCCAGGTCGATTCGGAGCAACTTATATATGCTTTCCCTTTATATAAGAGTGGCGTGGCTAACGTAATCGAGGAAGACTGAGTAAAGTTTAAGCCACTTCTACACTTGCAGCAAACGCAACAAAAAGAAGCAAGTTTTGATTGACAGTCATAGAATAGAACAAATTTAAGTTTGTCTGATATAAACAGTAATCTCTATTGTGATAATATTTGTTTTCTTTCAACGTTCCTTTTATTTCTGCAAGAAAATCAATTACATGCGTAATTAGAATATTTACTTTCCGTTGAACTGTTGCGTTTTTTAATGTCAAAGTGTCTCTCAAACATACGTCAGAAAAACATCCTCCATGACTCCATCTCAGACAGCGTTCCTGGAGTGAAGCCCAGAGTTAAACCGAAAGTCTCAAAAGGTCACCAGGTTGACCAGAAAACTAGTTATTTACCTGGAAATTTTGAATTTTACCAAACCCTTGCTGTTTTAAACAAGATAGGTACATCTAACGTGCGTGACAACACTCACACACGAGACCTACATTATACCTCTCATCCGAACGTACTTTTGTGAAAAACCCCGCCCTAATATTTCTCAAGCGTGTCGTGTCCGGGTTCGAACCCAGGACCTTGGGCATAGTAGTCACACATTTACCGACATGCCGCGGAGGCATCCTTTTCAATTGACAACAGTATGTCAAATCAAACGGCATTCCCTCTCGGGTTACTAAACAAGTAAGACGAGTTTAAGTAGGAGCAGAGCATACGATTTGCAAATCACCATTTTTTTAGATCTGCATTTTTAGAAGGTGCAAGGTAAAGTCTGCTAACAGTGGCCAGGTATAAGTATTGAATTTATTATCTAATATAATTTCAATCACAGCGTCCATTTATTCATTGATGTACAAACGAAAAATGCAATTGCCTGTGTATATATAATCACCCTGTATGATATAAGCGTATTGTAAATAAATAGCAAGTAACGTAAATTGTATATGTAAAAATAGTTAATTGTAAGATACCGTAAAACGCTTTTAAATGCGAACGCAAATCGATCGTTTTAAGATAAATACAGACATTTATTTTTACTTTTTAAATACCCATACATTTTTAATAAAAATGCTTTTCATTTGCTAGAAATAGCATAGAATAGTACTACCTTTACGCATTTACCATAAAACACTACAATCTTGTTAAAAACCCAAATTCTAACTTTAATAGGTGTATTAAAAACACGTTTTAATGCTAAAAACAAATATTTTCCATAAAATGCAACCCCTTTTGCATTAAAAGTTTAAATTAATTACCCTGTGAATTACAGAAATTTATTTTAAATAAAGAATTTTCTAGAATAATAGGAATATAAAGAGATGAATTATCAGTATTTAGAACTACGTAAATATCTAATCAATAAATGAAACATTTATTCTGAGAAGCGACCGAAACACGAAAACCCCACTAAATCCAAAAAATATCCGATAAAATTTATAATCTTTTGCATTAGTATGCGACGCCACAAGAATGGTATATAATAAATTTTTCTGTAAGGCTTTCAAAATAATGTTCCATACTATTCTACAATTTTCTGGATATAGATAATTTGGGTATATAAGGAAGTGTTTATTAAAAACGAGGATTCATTCGATTCGATTCATTCGATTCTTAAATTCGATCGCGAGATGTTATTTTGATTTAAATTGCGAGCTGTTGTTTTGCGCAGATGACATTTGAAGTATTTGGTAAGCATAGTGTAGTTTAATAATTATGGTAGTACCATGAATATAAAAGTGATATTAAACGCAAATTACATTAAAAATGGAATTTATTAATTACAAGAGAGAAAATTCCTCAAGATAACGCTATTTCAAAAATTTTATTAAATAATCGAAAGGAAGATTTAACCAAAAATGTACTTTGGTAATTGCTCTTTGAAACGAGGATCTTAAATGCGAAAAATCTGGTAAGCTGATTTTACGTCAATTTAAAATAGAAAGCTATTTAATTACTAAGAACGTTTTTGTGGATTCTGCAAGTATTACTTTTAGATAAATTATTAACTGATATTGGAGTATTTGTATCTAGCTTAAGATGGTCCTAGTATTTTTTTTGTAAGCGATTTTTATCAGGAAAATTTGTGATCGGAGTTCGGAACACTCTGACCTTTCAATAGATTATCTGTCAAGGATTCTTTGGCCAAAAAAACCTTACAAGCTAGGCAATAAACATAACCAGATAAACCATCCATAAAAAAGAAAATTTAGTTAATTATTTTATGTTTGAAAAAAACAATGTTGTAAATGCTTTTGTATGAGAGAAAATATTTCATACTGTATAAATGTTTTGTGATATTGCTGGGTTTTATTTCATTTTAAAAACTCCGTCAATTTCGTTGAGTTAGCCAGGCAAAGTTAGAAAGGAAGGTTAGTGAACAATTTCAAGTTTACAATTTGAAGTATCTATATTACAGCACCCTTATAGTGATACTCTCAACGCGTATCTTACATCAATCTTTTAATGGCTCCTAACGCAAGCCTTACCACATCACTCTTTAGTGGCGCCCAACGTAGGACCATTTTCATAACACTCTTTCAGCAACGCCCCAAAACGAGGCGTTATCACATCGATATATATATATATATATATATATATAAATATACGATATATTTATTATTAATGGGTTTGAGGTCAGCTAGGGGAGAGTATACTCTTTTTTAAGGCCTAAATTTTCCAATTTAATTCAAATTCTTGATCGCAGGCTTTCTAAAATACAATTAACTAGGCTAAAATATACATGAATTGCTATTAACTTACAAGGTGAGGATATATATTAAATTAACATAGGTATTAAATCGAAAAATCTTTTCAAAATAATGTTTGCTTCAAGTTTTGTATAAAAATTGTATAACTTGTATAAATATAAAAATGTCAAATTTTGAAACCCTTCAGTTTCCCTTTTTTATTATTTAAAGCTTTAAATATAGGATGCCTATGTATGCGTGTGTGTGTGTGTGTGTGTGTGTGTGTGTGTGTGTGTGTGTGTGTGTGTGTGTGTGTGTGTTTATGTATGTATGTATGAGCATGAGTGCGCGTACATGTTATACTTATATGAGTGTCTATGCATATTTCTGATTATATATTTTAAATATGTTTGTTTGTTAATACGTGTGTGTATGTGTACATGTATATGTATGTATGAATGTTATGTGTATGTATGATGTGAAGTAGTAATCACTACAATATCAATTATTGCATTAGGTATAGGTTACTCTGAAGATAAAATAGATGAAACTCTTAACATTTTTAATAAATACAATACCCACATTCAATTTACAGTCGAAACAAAATCAAATAACTCAGTACCGTTCCTAGACACTCTATTAATTAGAAATAATAAAAATGAAATCATTTTAGATTGGTATCAAAAACCTACACATTCAAACAGATATTTAAACTATTAATTCCTTTCATCCATTTAAAACAAAGCTAAATTTTATTTTAGGATTAACGGAACGAATTTTAAAAATATCCCAACGTATAACCCAACACAAAAGTGACATTAGAATCAAACCAAATTCTTGTGCTTTATCAATTCACTCACTCAATTTAGATCACAAAATTGATTTTGAACATCCTAAAATTTTAGAACTAGAAAAAGATACAAAAAAAGATTATTCCTTGAAATGTATCATATTTTTCGCAAAAAAAATTGTATAACTAAAGAAACACATATTGGTGGTTTAAGTTCAATTTATACATACTTCCTTAGTCTTCAGAAGTAACCTATACCTAATGCAATAATTGATATTGTAGTGACTAATACTTCACATCATACATACACATCACATTCATACATACATACATATTTACACATACACACGCGTAGTAACAAACAAACAGATTTAAAATACATAATCAGAAATATGCATAGACACTCATATAAATATAACATGTACGCGCACTCATGCTCATACATACAGATACACATACACACACACGCACACATATGCATCCTATATTTAAAGCTTTAAATAATAAAAAAGTGAAACTGAAAGGTTTCAAAATTTGACATTTTTATATTTATACAAGTTATACAATTTTTATACAAAACTTGAAGCAAACATTATTTTAAAAAGATTTTTCGATTTAATATCTATGTTAATTTATATATATATATATATATATATATATATCATCACCTTGTAGGTTAATAGCAATTCATGTATATTTTAGCCTAGTTAATTGTATTTTAGAAAGCCTGCGATCAAGAATTTGAATTAAATTTGAAAACTTAGACCTTAAAAAAGAGTATACTTTCCTCCAGCTGACCTCAAACCCATTAATAATATATCGTATTTATGCAAGGTCATTATCTCCAAACTGTATTATATAAATATGTATACATATATATGGCGTCTCGATTTCCGTCGTTTCAACTTATTGGTTTATGCATGACGGGAATAAATTCTACTAGCAAGTTATCTCTAAAGAATATTAGAAAGCTGCATAACAATTGAATTTTTTGGTATTTTGCAGCTCCAAAAGTTCCTTTGTAGGAAAAGTGGTTGTGTCTGTTCCAAACAAATGGCTGCCTTGCGTTATCTTGTAAACTTTCAACAGTTGTTTAACAGTTCAAGGTAAGTAATTAGCTTTATACTTATCGTTCCACCTGTTCGTTTTGAAGTGAAAGTGGAATCAATGTCACATTTATATGTGAACGTTAAATTACCAAATATTGAAATCAAATTTTCCACTAAAAGTATCAATGTTTACATTTAAAGTAATATTTGTAACGTAAAAATGGTTTGCATTGCATAATTTTAACGTAAAATATAAAGTACTAGTACTTATAACAACAAGGTTTTGTACTTGGATAAACAGATCTGATATACAGGGACCTTGTAATTATGTTGTATAAAAAATATCTTGGTTCAATTTAAAACTACGTTACCAATAACGCTTTCATTGAAAGGTTTTTCAATTTGTCGTAAATTATGCGCACCAACTCGTTTAGTTTAGTTTAGTAAGAATCCGCTAGACGATGAGTATTCCTGGATATTTTAATTACATTGATCACTTAGTATTTTATATGAATTTAGTAAGTAAAGGATGCTCCACCTAAATTAAATTTTCTGCCGCTTTCTGAAAACTTTTCGTTTGACTGAATGTTTGTTGTACATTTTGTAAATAAAATTATTAGTCATAAAAAAATATAAATGTATTAAACGAATAACTTAAGCTAAATTTACTATTTTGTTTTGGACAAGTGCGTCCAAAAATATGGAAACTTAATACATTCTTTGAACAATATTGCTAAATAAGTGAAATATTAACGGTGGCTTATTGGTAATCATTTCAGTGTTTCCTATCAAGTTGGGTCAGAAATACTACTTGGTTATTATATTAAAAAAAGTTTAAACTTGTCTTAAGTAATGTTCAAATAGATCCAATAGTGTGGTTTGACAACAGATATTTTTATTACAGGAGGTAATTTATATTTGTTATTTCTTTAGCAATATTTCACTAGATTTTATATGTTGTTTGTTTTGCAGTAGCAAGGTAGTAGAGCACACCTTTTATGTCCTTTCTTTGCTCTAGCTATATTGTTTTATTGCGGGTGTCTCGTGCTCCTTATTAATCACCTTGTTTACATAGCAACTATGATATTTTTCCCAAGTTTACCAAGTTCTCTCTTAGAGTATATTTTGTTTTTTATGAGCCCAGGACTTGATGGCGCCCTCTTTATTGTTGTTGTAATGTTAGAGTCTATAGAGTGTAGTATGAAGTATAGCTTTTAAAGACCCACAACCATCTCTCATTGCCTTCTAAGAAATAGACCCCTAGCTACGTCGGATGAGTGCATTTCCTTTAGTAACTTGTTTTAGGAAAGGGATTTTGTAGTTAGTCACCCACTTACCTCAAGGTGATATACCAATTTACGTTTTAATTGTGCTGAATTTGTTCGTTTATTAAGTGCTGCAATTTACTATCATGCCGTTTTAAACTGTTCTAACAAATTTGTGGAAGCATTAAAATTCAAATTTAGTACAGTAAATAAACAATACCAAAGATTGTAAAAAGTTCAGAAATGAAATAAAATAAAACTTCAAGCGAGAGTATAAAACTTAGTCCATATATTTCAGAATAAGAAAGTTAATGCAATAAGCAAACAATACACATTTATCTAAAATATCGAAATTTCTTATGAGAATCAAATATTACATCAGAATGGATACCAGATGGCAATTTTACCGTATGTCCTCTCCAGAAATTTGAATGTGAAAGCATCCAAACCCGATTCACAACTGATGTCAGAATCTTTACACAGACCGTTCATAGTTGAACCAATTTGCACATCCATTTAAAGAAATTCGTTTTATAGGGTTGTCATAATTCTTTCGTGTGTATCACATACATAATTCCTGCTCTCTAGAATATAAGAAAAGCTTGTATGTAAAGTTCCGGAAAGCAACTAATTTTAATAGAGAGAGAGAGAGAGAGATCATCAACTTAACCATAATTTTTGTAAAACGAATGAAGCTGGTGCTAATTGATACTTTAAATTGAATTTATATCTTTTGAATGTTACACAATTACAGGTGTTAAGTTGTAGGTTACGAAAGATATTTGATTACAGATCCTCAAAAAATTAGATCATACCGTCTTTAAAAAGAAATGATAATGTGATGCAAAATGTTCTCGTCATTTATGATGCCAATAGAGCTTTAAGGTTTTGATTATCTCATTGTAGGCAAATAAATATATACTAATCTAATTAGGGTTATTTTTTTCTGTACTCGTGTTTAATGAACGTTCACATACCTTGCAGTTTTAACTCCGCTGTCGTGGACATAATAATGGTTTGATTTCAAAATAGTTTTTGTCACTTATTTTTGACATATGTTGACACCAAGACATGTTGTTTAATTCTTGTACCACGAATTTGAAATGTTGTTCGTGCATACATTTACAACCTCGGCGACTAATATATTAAACTATATTTCATTTATTTTGATGGAGATTTATCTTTAAATTTAGAGTGCAATTTAGTTAAAAATAAATAGGTTAGCTAATGATTTGAGGTTCACTTTGTTTTACACTGTAGTTTATTTTGCAGTTAAATTTTATTAAACGAATGAAATTGTAAATTCAAATTCATTGATTTATTTCAATTTAAATACGTGGAATTTTACGGGGTCAGATTTTTGGTTTTTCAAAGACAACAGCACATGTGCAGTAAAATTTTTATAGGACGTATGATAAAGAAATCATGAACAACAACGTAACTAACAAAGATGTTTTCGAAATGATAGGAGAAGAAAGAAATATGTGGAAAACAGTAAAAAATAGGAGAGATAGGATGATAGGACACATACTAAGGAACGAGGGAATAGTGCGTAATAAATTAGAAGCTGAGGAAGGAAAAAGAAGAGGTAGAGTTAAACGTAGAGTGGACTATTGGGCACAGATAGTGAAAGGTGGCGGCTGAGAGAACTTCAGGGATACGTGTAGGTTATCTCAGAGTAGGAAACATTAGAGGTACGCATCCAACCAGTTCTACGACTGAAAACCTATTGATGATGGTGAAAGATTCAAGCCAATGCGTTGGAATTATGTAGGTTATGGTTAACGTGTGGTGCTCAGACCGTTGCTTTGGACTTCATTGTTTCGTATCCCAGGTCCAAGGCTGAAAATAAGAGGTTACTATATATAAGTGACTGGTTTTCTAACTTGACTGTGCTGCATCTTTTGCGTAGTGCAAAAGCACAACTTATAGAACGTTATAGAACGTTCTTTGGAAGAAAAATTTTTCTTAGTGTTTGGAATGCCCCAATTTATTATCTGTGATATTGGTCTACAATTAATCAGTCGAATATTCAAAGCAGTACACGATAAGTACGAGGTGCAACAAATATTATTTAACGTCGTTTACTCTCGCCAATAAAATTTTGTTGAGAATAAATCGAACTGTTGGTATCTACAGCAATTAGATAGTATATTGAAAAGCATAAATTTTGGGATCTTGAATTGCCACAGATCCAATATGCTCTTAGTTCTGTAAAACACCAATCAACTCGTTATTCCAAAATTTTTTAGTTTTTGGTCAACACGTTCCCCTGTGTGGAAGATTTAATGGTATTAGGTTAGAGCCCACAACTTATATAGGAAATATTCGTGGAAGTAGGCCCTTGTATGCTTCTGACCGACAAGGACGTTTTGATATTTTTAGAGATACACCTACAAAACTACACTTAGAGTGTATACGCGATCAAGTCATACGTATGATTTAGGAAGACGTATTTAAGGTAGGCGAGAAAATTTGGCGGTCCAACAAAGTTGTTTCGAGTGCCATTGACAAGGTTACCGCTAAGTTTGCATCAAATTTCGAACATAATTTACGAGTTAAATAATTGAAATGGTTCTATGACTCTAAGGTGGCATGTTAAAGATTTGAAGCCAAGTTTAGTTGTATACCCCAATGGTGAAGATGTTGTTGAAAACTAGTTAGAGCTGTTATTGTGTAAGGTGTCCAATTAATTTTTTTATTCTTTGAAATTAAATTATGGAATCTTGTACAATTTTAATTTATAGTATACTGCATAGAAGTTAAGTTTGTTGTCGGATTCATGTAGTAGCATTCTGGACTAACATCACATTGTGGTATGTTTGCTTTTTTCTTAAAGTTTGCTTGCTTGTTAATAAACTAAATATATTTATTTATGTTGTTGTGCTATTTAGGGTATGTGGATTAAAGAATTCTATTTTTGGGTTCACCTACATAATTCTTTTATTAGTTTTAAGTGCGTCTCTTCTTTTTTTAGAAGGAGGATTAGTTATAGCTTTGATGAGTCTTATTAATTATTTGCGCGATTATTAAATTGTATTGGGTCAGACTTGAACTCCAATGCTCCACCCAAAGGTACTACATTGGCCTGAAAATTTAGAATTTTGCCGAACCCTTGCCGTTCCAGGTAAGGCATGGATCTTTACCGTGCGTGACAACACTCACACACGAGACCTCCATTTAACCTCTTATCCGAACGAGGGCGTAATTTTTGTGAAAAATGCTCACCTGCCATTTTTCAAGCAGTCAATCGTGTCTGGATTCGAACCCAGAACCTTGGGATCCGTAGTCTTACGCTTACTACACTGATCCACGGCGACGCCTATTTGGACGCTGGGTCGATTTTCATTAGTGCCTGGGCAACGAGGATTCACGCTAGAGTTACTGTGGAGTGACCGCTAGTCACTTAGAGTGGAGTGTCTTATAAATTTGACTAAGAATGTGGGTGAAATATTTTTGACAGTTGATTTGCATTGTAGTTTACGTAGTTGTGTCGTATTGTTAGTGAGTGCTCAATAGCCACATGTAAACTGAATATTTGAAGTTGTTAGCACTTATGGCGCCCTTAATCGTTATGTTGATATGGCAAAGCAGATCTCGAATCTTCTTGTTGCAGTTTGATTTCTGTGTAAAGACGATATTTTTTTGTTATAAAAGACATTCGATTCTAAGTTGTAAGTCGATGGATATTTTTATTTCTTTAGATTGGAAAATATTTTTGTAAGCATGTGTTGACGTTAAGTAACTTAAGAGGTATGCTTAAATAGCAATTTATTGTTCATAGCTTGGGAATTTCGTTCAACAGGTTGCTTTTTCTTTTTACTCAATAAGGGATCATGTATTGAAGACATAATTGAAGAACAAGATTTTATGAAACGTTTGTGTCAACTACACATGTCTGCAAAACGTTTTATGTCAGTAGTGGTTTTTGGGCTGGAATAGTTAACTGGAGCGAAAAAGCAATCCGGATCTGTTTGTAAGAAATTCGAACCAACAATACATGCCAAAAATTAACCTCTTCATAAACAATAAATTGTACAAATCATATACGTGTAACATACTGTTTTAATACGCTCTAATAGTTCTATTATTTCTAAAAATAGTTATTTTCTAGTTTAATTTTAGCATTCTAATTATTAGAATGAAGGTCTTGTAGCATAAATATGTCTGCAATTGTAAGCGGCTGCAAGATCACCCACGTAGCGTCCTAGCGAAGTCCCAGGAAGATATAATCCAAGAGTTAATTAATTTTTCTAAAGGCACTTTACTTCAAAGGCACTAAACATGTCAGATTAGTTGCTATCTATGATTAGATGTCAATCATGTTCTAGGATCCTATTTATGTCAGGGTGGTCTGAAGGAATTTTTCAATTAGCGGAGTACTCAACTAAAAATTAGTTCCGAGATCTACTTGTGTGGCTATCTTAGTGCAATTGGCAGTTTAATTAATCTTAAAGATTTACGACCGGCGTATCCTTTGTCGAGTATGAGAGCCAAGAAAGGGGTTATTTTTCAATTAACTTAAATGTATATAAGGATGCCAGCCGGTGGTAATCGGGGTTGTTTATTTCCAGACGCGTTAGAGGTTGAAGCTGGCTGTTATTTGCTAGATTGAGTGAAGTGTTTTATTTCTCTGAAGTCAAGTGCGTGCCGTTATGTTCTAAGTTAATTATTTCTCTGAGTAAGTAATTAGTTTATGTGGTATTACCATGAATTTAAGGCTGTGTTATGCAGCATAAGTCAGTTATTTGTTTAAATACAGTATTTGTCGACTTCCATAAAATACAACTCCGGGTTAAAGCTCAGTTCAAGTAAATTGATCCGTTAGATTATTGTTTTGGAGACCGCATCGTTTTAGAAGGGTCTTCTATTATATTGTGTTTCGACGGTGTCAGAGGCCGTTAATCACTAAGCCACGAGACTACCTGAGTATGCAAAGCTCGGGTCAGGAGTCACGTTACTGTACTATTTGACCCTTGAGAAGGTCGTATTTTTCCTGGTGTTGATGACCCAGTGGTTAAAGGAGGGTCGTCGCCATAAGCAAGTTAAGTAGACTACGGTAGAATTAATTAATTATTGTATTGGGGTGGTTTCACCCAGAACTGTTATTAATATTCATAAAATAAGGATCTTAGTTTAGTTTAGTTAAGTTGTGTTTGTGCTAGCCGGAGACTTTAAAAGATTAGCCCCTGTGAAGAGACTTATTTTCTGTCCTGCAATCTTGGTTCATCGCCCACAAACAAAGTGCGACGAGATCTATTACCGCGATTGGTCCATGGGCCGTTTAATTCCCTTGGTGGGGCCCTATTGTAAATAATGTTATTTACTGTATATTTTTGTTATGCATATGTAATTAGTTGAAGTTTTAGTTAGTAGCCCATTTAATAAAACAATCAGAATTTTGTCTCAGTGTGTTTGTTTAATGAACCCCTCCTCTCACCGACTGCTACAGCTTGCGAAGCAACGTCCCGAAACGTGAGGGTACGATAGTGCTAGAGGTCCTGTCATTTATTATTTATTGTTAATTGGATACACTCACGCGGTAGGTAAATATATAAATTACATACGTCTATTTCAATTATCTTCAATCTGTCAGAAAACTCATCTTGCAGTATTGTTAACTATTTTTAGTTGTCTATTTTCCACTTGAATATATTTAAATAATTATTGCTACTAAACAGTATACATTTCGTGTAGGTAATTAGTTACGTACCATATTGTAAGTATGTCAAATAACATACTCACGTCGGAGTTTCAATCAACACTCGCACGACGGCAATTTGAGTAACACCGACGTAATGGCAATCCCGTATTTGATTTAAAAGCCAAACCTCTCTGATATAATTTATTTCTGGGTGTTTCCTGAAGGTTTGAGATCTTTCGGCATTGATTTGCTATGTAGGTTATCAACACTCCAGTTTATTCCAAAAATTGAAGTACATTAATCGCTTCGTTTATCTATACGGTTATCGAAATATTCCATTGTATCCTAAAATATGGGATTATTTAACTGCGCTTTTTATGCCTTAACGATATCTGATTTTATGGTTTAAACTTAATTTAAAACTTTAAAATACGTTTTGTTATTCATTGAAATTTATTTTAGAATTTGCGACGTTACATAAAATTGACATACATTTGACCGTAAATAGATCCTTTAATTATTAAATTAAAATTGGAGCATTTAAGCATATGAACAGGATCTTTTAGCTATTAGTTACAAACGAAAATCTTTTCGAATATTTACGCATGCTAGTCTACATGAAATCATTATTTCTTAGGAGTATCTCATACACGCACTTTCCCATTATTACGTATAATTGAATACTTAAATGCATTTAAACATAAATTTCTTCATCCTTTTATTATAAAATATGAGCGAAACCCTTAATAGCGTTTATACAACACGATATTTTATTAAACTATGTGATATGAATGAAAACTCTTATAATTACCATGGTTTATGCTTCAAACGTACTTAATGCCTCTTCCTTTTATTTATCTAAAACATGATCTTTTGTTATTAAACTCCTATATTGATTACGGTTTTATGCGTCAACCGTAAGTAATACTTCTATCCAGAGTATTTCACGTATGTTCCTATACAAACAGATTTTAACAAATTGGTTCTTTCGTGAATTTTTGTTAATTAATACAGTCACATGTCACAAGTCACATGAATTGTTATAACACTTGTCCGCATGCGCATGTACGCATATACTCAAACATGTGAACACGCGCATTTGCGCATGTGCACGTACACGCACGCACCACGTATACAGGCATGTACCACGCTCCTACGCACGCATTCACGCAGACACTCAAACACAAACATATACATACACACTCACGCGCACACGCACTTGATGTTTTCTATCTATTTGTTGAAAATCAATTTTCTTGGATATCGTTAAATGAAAAAAACAACCAAGTAAAAATAACTTTTTTCTCCCTCCTTTTCTCCATTCCCATATGTGTCAATATTAGTAGTTTTCTGTGAAAACTTATACAAATCGTTTAGTAGCAGAAATGTGTTAGTAGTATGGATCAGGTGGCTCCGTGGCTTAATGGGTTCGCGTATGACTACTAAGCCCAAGGTACCGGATTCAATTCCCGACACGGACCGCTTGAAAAATGTTAGGCGAGCATTTTTCACAAAAATATGCCTTCTTTCTGATGATAAGTAAAATGTAGGTCCCGTGTGTGAGTGTTGTGACGCACGTTAAAGATCATTTGCTTGGAATAACAAGGGTTTGGAAACATTCAAAATTTTCAAGTAAAAAGAAACTCGCTTCCTGGTTAATGTAGTACCATCCGGTGGAGCATTGGAAAATCAAACGTGGAATATTACAGAACATTTAGTAAACCTTATGTAATATGCTTTCGAGGATGAAGTGTCTGCTCGCGGGGTAAAGTATGATTCTATTAAAAATATACCCTAAATCTTTGGTATTTTAAAAATGGCACATTGTCTGACTGGAAAATGTAGGGAAGGAATTTCAATTTTTGCATAGAGTAAATGGTTGCTGCTAGGATAAAACTTTCGCCTGCAGTATAACCTAGGCTGTTCCGTTTTTAGGAAATGATACTTCGTATCCGATTTTTACTTAAAGGTTAGATTTAAGGGTCAGAAATCAGTCAGAATAAAAATATCAAGATAACAAAGAAATCTTAAATACGCCTTTAAACCAGAAAAAATGTCTTAAGAATAGAAATTAGCCAACTAACTTGTGTAATTATAAATCAGTCACGCACAGTGGTTATAGTATTATATAGTTATACGCACGATTTTTCAGATGTGTGTGTTGTGCAGTCTGGCTTTCTTGTTCGGGCAAACATTAAACCACTCCATTATACATGGCTGATTTTACATTTTAAGTTGCACACTTTTTCATGAATTATTCTGCTATCGTTAATTGAATTTTTTATATGATTGTGAAGCTGGGAGAATAACCGACAAGTTCAGATCGATCTTTAATTAATAATGTATCTAAAATTCGCTTTTACTGGCTCAAACGTTATACACGACTTCCTGAAATGCAAATTCCATTGAGCTTTGAAAGCTAGGTACTTTTCCTAATATAATAATATATAAAAATCAACTTTAATTAAGTTCGAATTCTATTAGAGCTTTCAAACAAATTTATTTTAAGCAAACAACTTATTCGTTCGTAAATACTTTCCGCTCCATATTTTGTTGCTTTCGCGTGAAAGCGGTTTATTTATCGCGTCAATAAAATTTGTGATGAAGGAGACTACTCCGAAAACCGTGTAAAGCGCTAAAACAACACCATAACAAAATGAAGGGCATATTACATACAGAAATGGAAAGTGGAACATGACTAATAGAAATGCCAATCGAAAATAGAAACGACCTTTATACAATATCCAGACCGATTGCTATTGACGTACGCAATTCAAAATCCCTTATAAGTGCTGATTAATGGGAGATTAATTATGTTAGTTATTCTGACTAGGCATTAGAACATTATTAAATCTTGAAAAAAGCTTTGTGTAACTAAAATTATTTCCAGTTATTCAAAATCAGATAAATCATTACAAACCAGCTATTGTGTTGCGAAGTGAATAAGAAGAATATTATATCCTCCTGTCATAAGAATTAAGCAAATGTAATGTAATCTTTAATGCAGTTTGAAACTGATCAAAGTACCATAAGTTGCAAGAATTTAAGATAAGTAGTGCTGAGGTATGTTTAATATACATATTATGCTAGAAAGGAAATAATAGACACTTTGAAAAAAAAGAGGGAAAATTTCGACTCGCTCCTTAATTTATATTTCAATAATGTGACGTCACCAACAAACATTATTCGTCGTAGAATATAAGCTTTAAAACGCTATAAAATCTGTAAATATCGTCCACCTGCTGTGTTTCTTCTCTCACACGCATGCATTTTAAATTATTTACCCGAATTTATTGTAATAATTTTATTTGTTTACTACGTCATAACACTGAGAATTTTAATCGAACTCTATGTGTGAAATCCAATTAATTCATTCTCAGAAAGTTTTTATATATAATTTATATATGTCGACTTGATTAATTTTGTGAACTGTTTCTCTCAAATTTGTAAGTTTTAAATGGAACTTGTAAACATTGTAATGATATGAAAGACAAGGAATATACAATTATTGTTAACTTTTCGTGTCACTTCTATTAAAGTTGTACTGCGTGTATAATAATAAAAGTGAAATATTGCAAATAGTGTAGCTTTTATTAAGAACAGAAGTTAAATCGTATTATGCTTTTACAAAACTTAAAGGAGCAGTGTATTCACTTGACAGATGACATAACTACTTGATTATAAGATTAATCTACCATACAACTTGATATTGCTGAAATAAACCCCTTACATTTAACATCCCCTTGCAATTCTGCAATATTAACGAACTTATATTAAAAAAAATAAATTACAATTCAAAATTTGCAAGCAATTTTGGAAGAATTAAAAATTTAACTTTGAACAAAGCTTATGTCATTATATTAACCTGTTGTTCACTGGTGGGTATATATTTTAGATTGATTTTATTATTAGTTACACAATCCTTAATAAAATGACGCCTCACATCAATATGTTTCGTTCTTTTACATTTTAAGGTTGAAGTCATTTTAATACAGGATTGATTGTCCTCATATATTAAAGTAGGAAATACATTCAAATCAAGAATTTCATTTAATATTTGACCAAAAAATAACGTTTTAGTAGCACAAGAAAATAAAGCTATACTCTGCTTCAGCACTCGATAAGGAAACTATTTCCTGCTTCTTTGTTTTCCAATAAACAACATTATCATTGATTTTAATAACAAAACCACTTGTACTTTTTCTATTGATGGACTTGTTTACAAAATCATCATCAACATAGGAAATTAAGCCTAAATTATTACAACCACTTTTAGTAAATTTGAAACCAAAGCTTTCAGTACATTTAGCATATTTTAAAACATTTTTTAGATAACTCTAACGTTTGTAATTAAAAACACTTGAAAACTGACTATAATAACTTACACTAAAACTTAAATCTTGTCTAGTACCATGCATAATATACATTAGACAACTAATTAAAGGACGCTAAGGCAAGTTAGCATTTTCGTGACAGTTGTCATCAGTGGTCGGGTTCAATTTAGTTTGCATTGGAATTTCAGATATTTTGCAATCCTTCATATACAATTTTTGCAAAACTTTCCTAATTAGTTCTTTTTGAGTTAGATATAACTCATTTTCTTGTTTCTTTAATTCTAATCCTAGTATTTTAAGTTTATCGTTGTCAAATTCATATAATTGGTATGTTCTTGACAATTCAGTTTTCACGAAATTGAGACGGGTCTTACTTTTTGACAAAATCAGTAAATCGTCTACATAGATTAATGTATGATTAGTAAAATATAAACATGGGTCGTTTTTAGAACGTTGGAAACCTAATTTTAATGGATCGTTATCTAACAAAGTATTCCTACACTTTGGAGCTTGCCTTAACCCGTAGCAAGATCTATTCAACTTACATACAGAATCCTTAGTTTGTGTGTCTAATCTTTCTGGTTGAAACATGTAACCTGGCTCTCGCAGAATGCCATAAAAAAATGCTGACTTGATATTCAACTGCTGGACAAACAAGTTACGTTCAACATACAACGCTAATAATACTCTTAGTGTGGCCATTCGAGCTACAAGGTCATACACATCTTCATTTAAAGTGCTCTGTAAAAACCCACATACCACCAGCCGTGCCTTCTTGATCAGTTCATTATTTACCTCCTATATATGAAACACCTACTTTGAATCAATGATTTTAGTACTTTCAGGGTTAGGTACTAAAGTCCAGGTATGATATTGTCGGAGGCTTTCACGACCGGAGTCATTATAAATATTTATGGTTCCGAGTTGGGACCGTTTCATTTTATAAACTTTGGTCGACGTTTCGCCCACTTTTGTAGGAGGCTTCATCAGGCCAAGAAAAAGAAGTGTAATAAAATAAAAAATAATAATAAAGATAAGAATGATAATATTAAGTAGACAAGTTAAAGTGTAAAGAGTAGAGTTACTCCTGAACTAGCAGACTTTCTAGCCCATTCAAAGCCAAAAGGTACCTTGTGGCGAAATACTCAAAAAGATTAGGATGAGTTTTAGTTTTATGGATAGATAGATATTACATAGCTTGTACAAAGAGCTAACAGTGGCAATAGAATTAGAGCAAGATCGTAGAGAATTAGATATTAGGAAAGGAGTGAGACAAGGATGTGTCCTATCCCCAATATTTTTTAGCTTGTACATCGAACAGGCATTAAATACCGTCAAATGCAGGAAGACATTTGGAATTATTATGCAGGGACAAAAGTTCGATATGCTTAGATTTGCAGATGATATAGCGGTATTAGCATCTGGAAAGAGTTAGAAGCTGTTCCTAATGAAGTAGAAAGAGTTCTAACACAGAGATCCGGCATGAAAATTAACAAAAATAAAACTGAAGCACTTGTATGCAAAGGAGGGGAAAATAAATAAAACACAAGAATATAAATAGGTAACGAGAACTTACAAGAGGTTAATGATTACTGCTACCTAGGAAGCCAAATTACGCAAGATGGAAAGGGATCAGAAGATATAAACAAAGATTAGCACAAGGTCGTGCTACATTTAATAAGAAAAAGCTACTGCTATGTTCAAAGACAACAAACATAGAAACAAGGAAAAGATTGCTTAAAACATGCGTGTGGAGCAAAGCACTGTACAGCTGTGAAACCTGGACAGTAGGAGAGCGGACAGGAAGAACATTAAAGTCTTTGAAATGTGGTGCTACAGGCATATGATAAAGATAGCATGGACAGACAAAGTTAAGAACAAACAGATACTAGAAATGGTAGAGGAAGAAAGAAATATGTGGAAGACCGTAAAAATGGGAGAGATAGGATCATAGGCCACATACTAAGGCATGAGGAATAGTGCGGAATATATTAGAAGCAGAGATAGGAAAAAAGAAATAGAGGCAGACCTAGGTTAGACTTGTAAATACTCCCTGTATGTTTGTTGTGGTTTGTTTAGCATTCTTCTTAAGTTTCTTTGGGAATTAAACCACTCATAGTTTTTAAAATGATCTTTATTAAAAATGTGGAACGCTTCACGATTTTGCGGGTCATCCTTGCGCAAAATCGTGAAGCGTTCCACATTTTTAATAAAGATCATTTTAAAAACTATGAGTGGTTTAATTCCCAAAGAAACTTAAGAAGTAGGTTAGACTATTGCACACAGATAGGCGAAGATGTAGGATGTGGGAATTTCAAGGGAATGTGTAGGTTAGCTCAGAATAAAAATCAATGGAGGTACGCATCCATCCTGTTCCAAAATGGAAAACCTAATTACAAAGAAATAACTGTACTTAAACATGATGATTATTATAAGCAACTACAGGTATTGGTTTTGCAATATTTTTAACTAATGTTTATTGTGCGAAAAGATTTACTGGAAAACTATTAATTTGGCAAATGTCTAAGTGTTGAGGGATCCTTGGTAGCCACAGGCTGCTAACTCCCTTCACATGCCACTGAATCTTGGTGAAATAAGGCATATAATTAAGAAACAACTGAAAGGAAACTGAGCTGTATTTAGGCTGTGGAAATTTTAGAGAACTGTGTAGGCTAGCTCAGAGTGGAAATAAGTGGAGGTACGCGTCCAAACAGTTTCAAGACGGAAAACCCAATGACCAAAAAAATAATTGCACTTAAATCTGATGACTATTATAAACAACTGCAGGTGTTGGTTTTGAAATATTTTCATCTAATATTGATTGTGCAAAAGAGTATATTGAAAATATTAATTCGGCAAATGTTCAAGTGTTGGGGGATCTTGGTGACCGCAAGCTGCTTAACCATCTTTACATACTACTGAATATTAAGGAAGCAGGGTATATATTTGTAAAACAATAAAAGGGGGACCGAGCAGCATCTAACAAGAAATAACAGCACCTCTGATGAAAGACAACAAACAGAAACAAGGAGAAAATTGTTGAAAGCATATATGTAGAGCACATGACAGTGCGTCTTTGAAATAGGGGCGGTAGGAGAAACAGACAGAAAAATGGTAGAAGCCTTTTGAACGTTGTGCTTCAGATGTGTGAGAATGCATGGGCAAAGTTAATTACGAAGCGGATATAGAAATGGTAGGGGAATAAACATATCCATAGAAACAAGAAAAAATCGGAGAAATAGAAGGGCAGGGTATGTTCTAAGACATTGTTGGGGAATAGTGCGGGATACATCGCAAACAGAAGTAGAAAAAGCGATAGAGGTGGACTTAGATTGGACTATTGCACGCAGATGGTGAAAGATGCAGACGGTGGAAATTTCAGGGAAATGTGAAGGTTAGCTCAGAATAGGAAACAATGAGGGTAGCGTCTAACCTGTTTCAGAACTGGCGACCTAATGATTATGATGAAGGATTTGGGGCACAGCTGCGATAGATCTATTAAATTGTGTAATATTTAAGTTCTGTAAATGTAATTTAAAAATAAGTACTGTAGCATACATAAAATATATTACTGTAATATTACCTTTCAGTTCTTTGAAGTGCAAGACACAATATGTACAGGCATTAAGTTTTAAATAACATTCAGAAAATTTCAAAAGATCTTTACTGTAAACGACTACTGAAAAGTTTTAGATGTTTGCATATCTAGGAGTAAACGAGTAACTAATTTAGTAGTTTAGTACTTCACTATTAATTTATTTTTATCAAAAAGTATTTATGAACAAGTGCAAGTAGCACTATAACAGCAGATGAAAATTTTATGTAGGGTTAAAGAAACTTAAGCACAAACGCGTTTCTCAATCGAATTTATTAATTCACAGCAGATGAAACTTCAGTCTGCTTTAGATTTTTAATTGACAAATAAAAGATTTTAGTATAGAAATATTTACTAATGAAAGACAGACATAAGGAGCAAAATTATACCCCTTAAACAGTTAAATTAATATAACTATTTGTTGTGGGTTATGTACTACGATATGAACAGGATGTTAAATGTCAAAGTTGTCAGCTGTTGAAGCCATATAAACATCAAACGATTTTGCATTACAAAACAACAAAATTGTCCATTAATAATTAAACATTGTTTTTCTCGAGACAAATCACGATCAGCATATATCGTCAAAATGTGAATTTTCAGTAATTTGGACAAGGATAAAATAAATACTTCCAAACATTCAAAAGTTTTCCCACGAAAGTGCTTCATTGTAAGTACCTTCTTTAGGGGATTCCTAAGTGTATTCTTAGTGCGTGTTTAGTATATTAGCATCAATCGAATAAATTCAATAATACGCCCGGCAAACGACTGCTGCTGACGCATTTCTTAACGCAACATCGCCAAGACCTTCGCTCAGAACCAATCCATCAATTAAATTGCTTTATTCAAGTTGGCGGCCGAGAGGGACATGGGTGATATCCTTTCTCTGCGATAATAAAATACCAACTCTTCGTAAAATCAACGCTTGCTATTGGAACATTCATATACTACGTTGAGAAAGTAAGGTTACAGAAAATTATTTATTGAATATTTGTTTAATAATAAGAGGGTCAACTTCGTTTCTGAAGATCACATTTGAAATTATTCTACATAAACATTGCACAGTTATTTAAAAGGAAAGTGTAGGTAAAATAAACAGGTTTTATAATGTGTAGGATTTATTATTTTTGTGAAATATGATTACCATGAATCTTTATGAGGAATGGGATTCAGTAACACTAAGAATACCATTTGATTGCTACATGTTATTCTTCAAACGGAATTTTTATAAATGGCAGTTCTTCATGTAACCTTTGTATGAATGATTTACTGCTATAACTCATGAGCAGTACATCCATGGTCGCCTAGAAGAAGTTTACATCACTAACAACAATTTTTGTAAAATGATGTTTCAACTTACATGAAATTTTTCTATAGTAAGTATCATAAGCCGATTATATTGGTAACAATGTTTTTATTTTAGTTATGAACACTAAGTGATCTTGATATTAAAAGCTATTTCTATGAACCGTTTGTCATTTCTACGAATAAACGACGAATTTTGTGTTGCACATCATAAGAAATACCGTTGTAAACCATTATACACAATTACATTTCTGCTTTTGTATAATTTTAAAATGTTTACTAATTACGCTAGTAATGGCATTCTCGTTTGTAATATGCCCTTTGGTACTTATAACACGGCATGGTGTTTGTTTAGTATTGTATGTTCATTACTAAGCAACATTGTTTGCGCACGTGTACCAATAAATTCAATAAACGCTTACCATGAGAGGAAGTAAATATTGAATTAATTGGTAATTCAAATAATATCCAATACGTATATCAAAAGCTCTATTACTGGCTAGGATTTACTCAAGTTAAGTTTTGTGTATTGTATCGTATTTCTGAATTTAGGGCAGTACCTACTCCACTTCAGTTCTGATTGCTATACACTTCCCTTAAGTAACGCATTTCATGAACTAAGGAATCATTTATTTCAGAAAGTTTTATAAATAGCACGAAATGAAAGGAAACACATTGGTACATTATTAATTGAGGCTCAAGTTAAATCTGTGTATTTTTTATTTGCTTTTTATCTTACAATACCAAAATGAACGTTGAAAATACAAGTAAATGTGTATTGTCATTAGGCTTCCAATTATAAATTTGGAAATGTGCTCATAAAACTGGCAGCAGCTTCAAATATTAAAGTCGTTAAAAGCTTAAGCTGACTGTAATCAATATCAATATAGTTCACAATAAGGGATGTAAAGCTATCAACAAATAATGTATACGTATCCGAAATATCAAGAGTTGGAATAAGAAACCAACACTGTATTGTAGCAGAAAGCAAAAGGGTAGCTTCCATGCCAGAAATGATTTGAAAACATCGAAATTGAATTCGGAAATGCTTCCAGATGTTTTATATTTGAACTTTTAATGTCGAAATGATACTAAGAAAAGTTTGGTTTATATGTTTACCAAACTGAAGTGTAGTGTGAATACGCAAACTACGTTTTTAAATTATAAATAGTTTGTTTGAGAGGTGAAGTATGAACTAAACGGCGATTTGAATCATATCCATTACGTATGTAAAAAGCCTTCTTGCTGGCTGGAACTTATTAACGTAGTGCAAATATTGACAGAAGTCAAAGATGAATTGCATTTTAATGCCATTAAAATAAATTTTCCTAAAGAAAAGAACCAAATAGTCAGTTTTGAAAGTCATAAAAGATGTTTCAAAATCTATTTGTTGTATCTTGTGAGATCATATGTGGTAGAATTAAAACAAGACATGCTTTAAGCTATGTTTATTGTACAATAACACATTCAACAGATCATATACCAACTTTCAATCATGAAGAGAGTAAATCCCTACTCTAAGCGACAAGTACTGCATATTAACATTTTAATTAAAGCTAAATACTACACTACTCTCCAGAACCCCTATTCTCGAATATAAGCGACTACGTTGTCATGAAAAAAATGACGTACTTTCACTAAAATTTGTTGAGGTAGTATTGTTGACGTTGCAGGTTGTTCACTTCTATTGGAAACTGCAAAAACTTACTACCACTACCAATTTGTGATGGAAAGACACTCTTCTCTTACATTTTATTAGGTAGTCTAACCTATAATTTGTCTGTTTCGACGTTTGTGTAATTCTAATATTTTTAGACTGCTTTATCTCTGTTATTATGAAACTAAAAGAACATGTATGGAGTTGCTGTTAGAGCGCACATTCTTCATGTTTTGATAGAGGCTAAAGTTAAAGCAGGAAAATGCATTTGACCTTACACACTCTAAATTTGTAAAGTTGTTTTGATTAAATAAAAACTTAGTGTACCAATTGATAGAAATAATAACTGCTGTTGTAACCCTACCATCAAGAACATGCGCATTAAGTACTGAAAGAAAAGTAAGTGTATCTTTGTTTAAAGGAAAAACCTATTCAGAGGTGAAATGTTTTGAAGATTTCTACTTATGGGTATATTAATGCGTTTTTAGGAACTAGCAGCGTTGCGTTTTTATGGATACGTAATTTATCAAGAAACCACAGGAACAAATTTGTTCAGTGTGATTAGCCAGACAAGTGTAAGTCGTTGCATTCAGGAAATTACTTCTGCATTAAACAGGGTAGAAATTTTTAATGAATGGGTGCGATTTACAGAAAACCTTAAAGAATTACACACATTAAGAATAAGGTAGGCACTTCTTAAATAAATTATTCATAGTTAGAAATTAAAAATTATACTTGATTTGTAAATATTGCCATCATATACTGCTATCCAATAAATTAATATTTCTTGAAGATTTTATGAAAAGTATGAATTTCCTGGTGTTTTTGGGGTGATTGATTGCACACATATTGCTAATGTACCACCATGTGGTCATGACAATCGAGAATATATCTATGTCAATAGAAAAACTATCATTTGCTCAATGTTCAATTGGTGAGCTACGTTCCTGTTAAGTTTGTGATCATAATTTTAGAACAGTTAAAATTATTTCAAGGTTTCCTGGAAGCTGCCACAACGCCTGAATTTGGAGTCAATCAAAAGTGGCTCTCTATATGTATGATATTCATCGATAAAATCCAGGCAATTGTTTTTTTTTAATCGGGCGATTTAGGTAATTAGCACTTTTAATTTGAGTGAATATTAACATAAACGTAAATGAAAGTTATCATCTGCGTCCATGGCTATTAATTCCATTGGAACATCGACCCACAAATGAAATGGAGGAGAGGTTTAACAATGTACTAGAAATTGTGCAAAGCTCCATAGAAAGATACAATGGTGTCCTTAAAAATAGATTTTGGTGCCTAAAACATCGAGTGCTTCATTATAAACCAGAAGTGACCGCATCTATAATTAATGCCTGTTCTGTGCTGCATAATATATGCATAGCATAATAGCTTCCACAACCAGCAGATTTTGTAACATATGATAATAGAGCTTTTGAAGAACCCATAGGCATAGTCAACTCAGATCTCGTACTTGCTAGACGTATTCAGCAAGAAATTGCAGCTCGCCATTTTCTTCGTTATTATTGATAGTTACTTAAATACTTATGTCGTAATTAAGAAAATTTTCTATGATCAATATATATATATATATATATATATATATATATATATATTATATGTAGATTTTCTGGGTATTGGTCATCAATAATGTTCAACTATTTTTGTATGACGCGTTTCGGTTTATTACAACCATTATCAAAATATCTAAAATACATAAAATTAATTACAATATATATAAAACGTTATTTGGTATAAATACAGTATAATTCAGGGACTTGTCTTAGTCTGGTTCCTCACTAAACACCTTTTGACTTTGGTTGGACCTGTGGTTCGGTTCTTTAGATCACTGGAACGCGGAAGCCACTCCACCCGTTTTAGTAATCTAGAACTTCTTCAAGGTGCAAGTTCATTCGGAATGAAATATGTAATATTAAAGGAATTAAATTTGTATTCAGTTTTATAGCGAATTTATGTGTATAGTTCTAAGTGTTTGAGACTGATACTCTCCGACTAATTTTGAACGCTTGGTGTGGCGGCAAACAGTATACTTGCGCGCTCAGATGACGTAGCCTAAAAATCGATTGGCTACTTATTTCAGTTTTTTGGCATCGCGAGGATTGCTACGGTTTAAAAACCAGGTGGCTCTTACAGACATTATTTGATATAAGTTTTTCGTGCATGAGAGCTCTCGTACAAAGACATTTTTCTTTTTTATTTTTTTTCTCTTGAAACCTTGATGCAATTGTTGCGTCTTTTTGACTATACCAAGTTTTATTCTAATATTAGGAATAGGGGATTTAATGTAAATTTGTTAGTATTACAGTATTGCCCGAAATAAACAGTACTGAAATTGTAATTGTTTTGTATATTTAAAAAATACATATTATTGACACTTTATTATATGTTCTAAATGTGCACCTCCTCGTTCGAGACAGACTTCATAACGATGTGCTAAGTTTCTGGTCATGTTATTGAATAAGGGTTGTCTCAGGGCTGCGAAGAAGACTCTAACGGCATCCTTTAATTCATCGATGGTTTGTGGTGCCCGTTTGAAAACGGCATTTTTAGCCATGCCCCAAATGTATGCGTCTGGAGGTGTGAGGTCTGGAGAATGTGAAGGATAAGGGAAGTCAGTAAATCGTGATATGAATTTGCTTGGAAAATGTTCTTGAAGAAATTGACGAATTGCGGCAGCAGTATGGCAAGTTGCCCCGTCCTGCTGAAAAATTGGTTTCGAAATGCCAAGTTACGTGCACGACAGAATTGACGTAGATCAGGGATAAATCGTGTTAAAATTTGTCTGTACCTCTGTTGATTAAGTGCGACTTGCCTACCATTCTCTTCGATAAAGTACGGACCAATGATTCCGTGTCCGGAAACAGCACACCAGACACTCACTTTTTTACTATGTAAAGGAACCTCTTGAACCTCATCGGGTCTGGCAAAGCCCAGAAATCGATTTGTGCGACGATTCACATAGCCTGACAAGTGAAAATGTGCTTCGTCTGAAAACCAAACATTTTTCAAAAATTCAGGATTTTCATACTATAACGCAAGAATTCTGGCGCAATATTCCACTCTACTGCGATAATCCCGAGGATGTAGTTGTTGATGTACCTGAATCACATACGAAAATGTACTCAGCTCCTTCAGGATTCTTTGAAAGGAAGTTCTTTTTAAATCAAGTTGTAACGCTGTCCTTGCCTGGCTGACTTTCGGATTTTCTAAGATTTGCCCAAAAACACGTTCATGGTTATTGTTGTTGTTAACTGTCCTGGGACGCCCCGAGTTTCCTTTTCGTTGGCACAATACACTACCTGTATTTCTAAACTTTTCAATAACCTTCAAAATTACAGCATTACTTGGAGAACGTTTATTAAACCTTTGTGTGAATTGATCAGACACGTATAGCAAATTTGCACCATTACGTCGGCCGATTCCGTATGAACGAAAATAATGCTCTACCAGAAACGCTTTCTCCTCTGTACTTAACACCATTTTTAACAATTAGGCCCTACTAATTACTTGTTTGAGGTTTACTTGACAGGTCTATACTAGCTAACTTGAGTGTGACAGCGCACGCATAAAAACACCGCCAACTTAGTTTCAGTACTGTTTATTTCGGGCAATACTGTATTTCTCATTATTAAAATATTTTAGGCTATTACGCATTAATTTGAGTTTCTAAGTTTTTACGCACTGTAAGGGATTAAC
The DNA here is from genome assembly GCA_036346225.1 of Platerodrilus igneus. NCBI lineage: Eukaryota > Metazoa > Arthropoda > Insecta > Coleoptera > Lycidae > Platerodrilus > Platerodrilus igneus. The sequence continues at coordinate 1,411,532 of JARFIW010001011.1, read as the reverse complement.
CTATAGTTTTTATGTATGACCTGTTGCATAAACCTTTATCATATTCGAAGGAATGTGCAGTCATCACTGGAATCGATAAAGATGATGGACGGCGGGTGGGAACAATGACGAGTTTAAGAGACAAGGGCGTTTTAAACACTTTACCGTCAATTAGCCTACCGAATCGACATATACATATTAGTGCGTATTAAGTGCAGTGCAGTTTACCCGTAAATTCCTTACAGATCTCGTATCGCTTATTTTAATATCGTCTGTCCCCTAAAGTTTTAGGTTCAACAACACTTTTAAAGATGAACCAGCACCCGAACCTAATGACGACCCTGCTGTATATTTAAACGCCAGCGTAGATTTTCTGAGAAACGAAGAACGTAAAGATGTTCCTTAAACAATGACTATTAATTAGAGGTAAGCAGTTTCTTTAAATTGCTTTCATTGTATTTAAATTTGTGCAAAGTTGAGCCACTTGCTGTGTCAGGCTTGCCACTAAATGTTTATTTCTAACTGGCATTTTTCCTAGTTTGCTTTCTAAAATATTCTCCCATTTCAAAGATATCGCCATTTTAAATTTCTTTCCTACTAGAATTTTTGAAAATAAGTCAAAGTCTAGGTAGCGTACTCTTCGTCAAACATACAGAAACCAATGAAACAGGTTTCTTCAATTCCTCCGAAGTGAAACAAATACGTCTAAACCATTTTTCACTTCATATGCTATTTAACGGTAGTGTCGTAGTTCGCTGAACTAATTTCAGAATTATTAACTGTATATGATGCTATTGTGTTTGACAAAAATAAGGTGTGTCGATAATAGGAAGACTGAAAAAAAAATAAGAATTAGAAAGGTATGGGTAAAAGTAGATTCGCTAACTTATTCACAAAACGACCTATAATCATTATCTAATTTTCATGAAACAATTGGAAACCTTCGGGTAAAACTGTTTACTGTCAGTAAAGTTTATATCAATATTCTGAAATGCAAAACTTTTAATACTGAAAATCTATAAAACCTAAATAGAAACCTTGAAAAACTGTGCGATATATTAAATTTGTGGGCTTATGAATGACAGTTTAAAAGGCAGCTTCGAAACTCTGGTTGAAATTAGTCGGAGTAGGATTGGTTTTATTTTTTATTTTTGAAAGAGGAGCGGGATTTCTTTATGATATCTAAAATATTATTTAAAGATAAAATAAGATTTAGGGATAATCAGAGACACTGTTTAGATAACTGTATTATCAACAGAAAGCTCAGTATTAGGACGTTTTAAAATTTTCTTGTACAAACTTTAGATAGTTGCTTTCGCTTAACGGAACCCAATTTAGGGAAATATCAAACAGCTTAATTAATGTTTAAAGTGAATCTATAATAAAAGTATATTAAGTCGTTTAACTTGAACTCTGATCAAAAGCAACATTGAAATTTAATTTCATTCCTGCGCTATTCCACATAATTCGAAGTAGATAATGTAATATGTTCGGTCGTCTACTGTCTGCTATAATGTAATAATATATGTTTGTCGTCGCATTCCAGGATATTTCACATATACCTGAATCTTATATTTATTACATCAACTTTCTGAGTATAGTATCTGCATTAGTTAAGTGTCGGTTTGAGCTTTTATTTAATTTTAGTATGCCTTGATTATAGCATTTTCTGTCTGAAACTGAAATGGTTATTAGCAGTTAAAAGAGCGGCTAAAGATTAAGGAAAATATATTATAGGAAATAATAAGTTCAAGAACCTTGTATTAAAAACCACGCTCAATCATATTCATTACATTCTTCTGCAACTCAGAGTGGTATCAACGAATAATATTGTCTTACTCTGGCACCTTGACATTTGAACTTTTATATTGGAACTATGTTGTATAGTAACAACTTTCGGACATCTTAAAATAAACAATTCTTTTTGAGGGTTGTAAAATTACTCTCTAAATGAGACCGGTTGCAAAGACATTCATAAATTTTATATTACCTTAATCTAAAGTATGCTTAACAATAAAGCTCCATCTTGCAGAATGTGACAGAGTAGAGTAGTAATTCTTCTAGAATTGAAAAAAGCACTTAGTGAATCGCGTAGTTTAATCTACTGTAGGAGCTGTTATATGCTTTTTTGCTAAATGACGATATGAATATTTATAGCAGCTTAATAGATCAGAGTAGTTAATTTGCTATAACATTGAGTTTGCCCGTTGAATAGTTGGATAGTATGTAAGAGTTAATCTTTATATCTGTTAAGAATGACAATTTCTATTCGCATTTATAAATTGCTGCACTTTATTATGTAGTTGAACAAAAGCGTTGTTAGAAAAGCTTCAAAAGTACTTTGAACAAGCAATACCGTCAAAACGATATACACAATTACTTTCAACCCTAAACTAAGAGAATTTTTAAAAACTCTCTCGGAGCCTTTCAGGTATCAAAAATTCTGGTGATACTTCCAAACTGCATTTGTAATAATTCAGCTGAAAGAATTAATACAATCTTCATTCAAAAATTTTTAAAATGATATACGTTGTCATCGAGAAGTAGTCGGAGTCGCGTCGGCTAAAACGTCATAATGATGGTGATGGTGGTAACCAATATCTTAAATCTTTGATATCAAAATAGTCATAAAAACCCTATACTTATATATTGTCCACAAGTAACTCTTGGTAAATAAATACAAAACATATTGAAGTAATAACGAACAACAGCGACAAACGTAAAGACCAACTACACATGAAATGCATTTCGCTGCATCTGTAATAAAAGATAAAAAATTATTAAGCAATACGTTACACCTTAACAATAGTGTATTGTATGGACAGTAAGGGCTATTCTTATTTAATAGTTATACTCAATTCAATGATAGCTATCGCATTAGCATATTCCGAAGAGTTGAACAAAGTACGTTCAATTGCCACGCCGGAATATCTAGAATTGCGCTATGAGTAAGCTGAAAATGCAACAAAGAAAATCGAGACACAATTTATTTTACTGATGGAAGTCATTAAACGATGCAAAGGAAAAGAACCAGCAAGTTATACAGCTTGGCATAGCGTTCCTGTTTTTAGCTTATCCAAGCGTGGTCTTAGAGGTTCTACTCATTTACGGTTGCGCGCAACAATTATTTGTTTTCGAAATCTGTTGGATGACATTTTATATTAGTAGTAACAGACTATATATATATATATATATATATATATATATATATATACTCTCCAACCAAAATGTGTTAAGTCCCACTTCTAGGTATAAAAATTGCCGTCTTATTAAAGGAGATCGTATATTTCTAATTCTACACAAACGAAACTAAACTGGTTCTTAAAAAGAAATTATGAGATCTCTTACAACCAACGTATGGTTTCATTTTCACAAGCGACCTACCATACTACAATGGAAAAACCCATTTTACAACAAAACAACACGTGTCTAAAGTACGCAGCAATGACAATACTTCAAATTCAAGGACCATGAACGGCCTACAGGGTGATGAATAAGGAAATTTTCAGTTTAGAAAGCAGTCGAAATTATTAATGAAAATTTGCAAATCAACGTGAATACGGTATGGAATATGAAATTTAATTAATTACAAACGAAAATATTTACAAGCGGGCAAGGTATAACAAATTCCCCCTCCCCCAGCAAAATTAAAAGGTCAGGGTAGAAAGCAGAAGCAACGAACCGGGCAGATCACTAACGGGACGAACCAAAAAAAAAAGTTTGTTTTAGGAAACCCAAGGAAAACCAGAAACAACAAAAAATGTTCCATCCGGCTCGAAGAACCAATATACTGGACCAAGCAATACACTAGCAGAACTAGTCAAAGGAAATTCGTTTCAGAAAACTCAAGGAAAACCAAAAACAGCGTTTATGTTACGGTATTCCGACGGGAAAGAAAGAAAAGTAAAGTAAGAAAAGAAAATCGCTTGCACCGAGGACTGCAACAAAAATGAGAAAAGGTATTCAAATAAATATTTACCTGCAGGAACGACCCGAACAAGCTTGCCCTAATTAAATCACGCTGGACACGACCAGTGATTGCTATTCTCGTTTACACATTACCCTCTCATTAAACCACTGGTGATTGTTATTCCAGTGCGAATACTACACCGTCGGTGATTTTTTATCCCGGCAGCACGCTATTACTACACTATTGCACAGCCAGTGATGCGAATCCTGGTAGCTCAAAATTATTCTATTCCTTTACACTGTCGTACATTCTGACCATACCTTACTCCCTTACACCTGGAAACGCAGAGCACCACCCTGCCGATGCCGTCAAACAGCTATGTCTTGTCAGTGGATTCAAGTCGTACCACACACAATGAGCCATGGAAGCACCAACTCTACCACCGACAGAGTAAGAGTAGGAATGCCGTCGAGTCACTCAGAAAATGTTTCTGAACACGCGATCACTTTTTGAACAACTGGACACTAGTTTGAACATTTAATTACCTAGCTAGTAATTAATATATTGTCATTTTAAAAATGTAATTCCTTGGAAAGTTGTGGGCCAAGCTTAAAAATTCAAACACGGTTGTACAGCTAATTACGAGGGCTTTAAAACGATATCTTGCTCGACCCCCAATTCTATTCAAATAAATTGAGGTAAATGCACTTTTGCTTGGGAGTTGGAGTGGTGCGGCCGAAAATACCGGTAAATAGTGTCCCTCCTTATTCAAAATTGACATATCCGAGCGTTTGTCTAAACATTTGACGCAGTTTGCGATAATGGCTCTGTCTCGCTTTCATATGGCCACCATGTATAACAACAATATTACATTCAATAAATCGACTATGTAATATTTACCTTCTACAATAAATAATTTGCATCACTAGCTTCTTTCAGGAATAAATTAATTTGCTCACGCGTCAGAACTTTTGATTTTCTTGCTGATAAGCTACTGATTTTATTTTCAAAATGGTACCAACTATATAAACTTTCTCACATCAAACCTATCTCGTACGTTGAGCATGCACTTCAATATAGAATAGATACTCCATAAAGTTGAAGTCTTCGCAACTTTTGATTTCTTTGTTAAGTAAATCAACATAATATTCTCAGACGCTGTCTTAATATTTTGTCCGCAACACCAGTTAGGTTTTGGCCTTTGAATTTAATTTTCAGGTAGTGTATCAAAAATATTCTAAGTAGAAATTACTATTAAATGAACTCATTTAGGGCGAGTAGTCTGAACAACCAACAATGCTAAAGTTGTGAAGCTCAAGACTGGCTGACCACCTTCGGCTCTCCAGGGTATTTATGTTGTCCCTGCCCTTCACATTGCTTGTGTGAACTGCAGAGCTCATGTCTGCTTATTTCTTTATTCATTTATACAATACAAAGTAACAACCTTAATTCTAGTAATTGCAGTTGTATAACCTACTGTGACCTGCACCTGCAGTGTCACGTTGCGTCTGGAATACAATGTATTCACATTCGTTCTCATGTCTTCTGTCTGACTTCTATTAAACTTTTATTATCTATCCTTAAATTATACAATGTTGCAAGTTAACTTAAGATTCAATAATTCCATTTACTTATACATATATTTGTTTTGGGGGATATATAACTCACCAACCTTTAAAATCTCAGTAGCATTTTTCGTAGCGCCGTTTCGATTTTTTCGAAACTAAATCCGAAAGGGACCGCATTAACTATACTTTAAGTTTTAAAGAAATGCAACAAATAGACCTTTCAATATCGCTGCCTGACATTTTTATTACTGCTTAAAAACTGTCAAAATTATAGTAGTGAATTTTTAATATATCGTTCCATAGTGACGTTATGATTTAAGCCTACTGCAAATTAATGCATTATAAACGGTAAAAACCAAAGCATCTAATTCTTACTATAGCTTTATCAATTAGTGAAAATAATTTGTAACATATAACCATGCACACGGTAACATAAAAAATAATGTGCATACCATGGCCACGAATTTTTTGTAGCGTCCTCGAAATTATCTTGTATCGGACGTAAACGGCCTCGGCGATAAACTTTCTCTCGGTACGCTGAAAGGCAATTTCGCGACTTAGGTGTACAAATAACTAATTTTCTGAAATCGATCATGAATGTTTACTTTGCAACTCAAAATCAAGTGTCAAAGTACACTATTCCAGTATACGTCAAAAAACGGTACGGGAAAATACTTTCTTGTCCTAGAACGGGAATTGTATATTGTATACCCAGTAGGAAAAGCTCAACATTCCTGGACGACGTGAAGGTTGCTTGTCGAGACGCAAGCCGAGACAAGCAACACTGAGTCCGGGAATGTTGCTTTTCCTACGTGGTATACAAACTATTTTTTTGCAAATCGTTAAAAAGCGACAGAAATTAAAATACTAATTTTAGAAAACCTGATTAATTTTATTTATAAATGAATGGTGCTGTCAAATTCTTAGTAAATATTTTTGCGTAACCATGGAAACGTTCCTATCAAGATATTGAATTGTCAAACTTGACACATTGAAATATGATTACTGGTATTTTTGAAAGTAACAATACATATTCTATAATTGTACTTATTGTAAAATACTTGAAAATATCACACACAACTTACTTCAGAATCAAATACATTCTGAAGTTAGTCGTTTATATTTACATAATGTGTTTAGATTGTTTAAATAGAACTTACAATGAAAGCATGTTCTCAGTCATTTTTGTAGTCCATAGGTATAAACATATTATTTCTCTACAGTACAGTAATGAATATTTCCTCACGGTGATTTGTCGTTGCTTGGCAACGACTAAACACTTGGAAATATTCAACTTTTCTTTAAGAAATGTCAAAATTTCTGAACGATTTGCGCAAAAGAATTTTTTCGAACAGTTTTTAATCCTCATTATAAAAAATATAATGCACTACAACAGGCAATCTCACAAAGTATACACAAGTGATTTTTTTTATTAAAAATATTACAACTATACTACTTACATGTATCATTAGCATGCATACCGGCAGTGGTAAATACTACATTACTGAAAAAGATATTAAATAATTGTCACAAACTAGTTTTGAGTAGGTCGGTATTTAAAGTAAGTTTAGCGAGACCGTAGGATTCCACACTTGGTGGCAAGCGCTTCATAGCGTGTCTAAAACGATAAATGAGTAGAAAATAATGCGGATTTATATAGATTTCTGTGTAAAAGCATGATTTTTGTATCCAATTTTGATGTTACGTATTTATTTAGTCTTTGTTTAATTGTGTTTGCAATATTTATTGTGGTATAGTAAAAGGATAAAGAAAACTGGAATAGTGATTTTTTATGATCTGCTCTGATTTTAAGACAACTAAAACAGGGATGAGGTAGTTCATGAACTAAGTACTTCCAGGAACTAAGTCTCTGTTGTGAACTATAGATTCTGTTTTGTGGACAAGTTTAGAACAAGTTGGTTTTGGGAAAACTAACATTGTTTATGTATTTTTGCTGAAAAGTGCCTCTTGAGTCATAATACATGCATTACTTAGCGGGGAGACGTTCACTTAAAAAGTTATGTAAATTGTAGTTTCATGACAGAACTTTTCCCATATAAATCTATATTTTTACATTATATGAATAATTTGAGGTAAAAATAATGTTGAAGCAAAAATAGTGTTGTAGTTTGGATTTTTGGTTATTAGTCTAAATGTATTGTTACTGATACAAAATAATCGAACTGGCACATGTGCAAAAGTAATGTTGAGGTAAAAATAGTTTTGAAGCGAAATTCGTGTTGCGGTTTCAGCTTAGCTTAGAAGTTGAAATGTTTTACTACCAAAACAACATAATCCAACCGCTACATGTACGAAATATTGTTGAAGTTAAATTAGTGTTGGAGCGAAAATAGGCTAGTAGTCGAAATATTTTACTACTGAAACAAAACATTGAACTAGATATCTTATCTGTACATTGTCCAAAAAAATTATATAATTTTATAATTTCGGTCAAATTTCTTTTCGGTAAAAATTCATTTCGATCAAATTACCATTTGGCGATTTTTCATTTTGGTAAACTATCCTATCGATCAACTTTCCTTTCGGTCAATTTCCTGTCTCTAAACTTTTCGTCGGTAAAGTATTTTGGTAAACTTTCCTAGACTCATTACTATTAAATTAGTGTATATTGATTCACAAAGTGAATCAAATCCCCTACCTTTTAATCATCCTATATAAATTTCTTTTCAAATTCTCGCACAATACTAAATTAAAAGTACATGGGCGTATTGCTAGATGTATCTACACACGATTACGTTCACTCGTGTGACTCTCAAAGTATTGCCGCCACATAAATTTGTCGATGTAATCTAGGAGCATTGGCGATTTTACAAAAATACGCCCGAAAATCCTTTGTTTTTGCTCCAAAGCCCCTCTCTCTAATTTGTTCAAATATTGGTTATGAGATCTACAAAACTTTGGTAATGGTTAGCTGTTTAATGGATGTATTGTCGTGCAAAGTTAATTGGGCCTATATGATCTTCCCACTCATCTATCCATGTAGTATAACCCATCGTTGTTGTACTATCTGTCCCCTATTGTATTTTTTCGGACGCCAATACTTTCGTCAATCTGAATCATGTGGTCTGGACCTCTCACTATTGACAAATCTTTCTGCTGTATTAATTTGTAAGGCGTCGCCGTGGATCAATGAAGTAAGCGTAAGACTACGGATCCCAAGGTCCCGAGTTCAAATCCCGACACGGCCGACTGCTTGACAAATGGCAGGTGAGCATTTTTCACAAAAATTACGCCCTCGTTCGGATGAGAGGTTAAATGGAGGTCCCGTGTGTGAGTGTTGTCACGCACGTTAAAGATCCCTACCTTGCCTGGAACGGCAAGGGTTCGGCAAAATTCTAAATTTCCAGGCAACAAAAAACTCACCTCCTGGCCAATGTAGTACCTTCTGGTGGAGCATTGGAAATGTAAATGAACTGTATTAATTTGTAGGGGCAAATTTCTGGAAAATATTGTATCTGAATCACTGCGTCTTTACTTGCACTAAGCTCTGGGGTTCTAACTTCAACCGGAAGTTAACACACATCATAAGCACGTATGCACACACACGCGCACACACCGCACACGTGCACACACGCACATATATACGCAAACGCACACTCAGGGAAAATGCAACAGCAACCTTCGGTTTCCAGATATTGACGACCTGGGACGTGCACTACGACCGCGTACGGCTCAGTCTCTGATTTTGATCTGCCGATGATCGAGACTGAGTAAGAAGCAAGTGAATACACAACAAAACAAAAATACCTATATATACAGAAACATACACACCACATGCATGAGTGCTCACACCACACACACTCATCCACGCGCACGCGCACGCACGCAATCGTGCGCATCCACACACCCACACACACACATACACACACGCACACACACACACACACACACGAGTCGGGACGGTGCAACAGCAACTCACGATTTTCGTTGCCGACGGCAAGGGACGTGCACCACGAACGCGGACGGCTCAGTCTTTGATTTTCGGCTGCTGATAGTTGAGCCTGAATAACAAGCAACCACAAACACAACACAAAAAAACACGCACACATATGCACACGCACACAGACACAAATACTCGCGACAACACACATATACCACCACACACACACACACACACACACACACGCAAAGAAAACACACACATTCAAACACCAACTCAAAACCCAACAACACCATCATTGTTTTAACTAGATCAGACATGCTTAAATTGTCAGACAGCATGCTAAAAAGTGGTTGGAAAATTTTTTTTTTAAATTAAAAACGCATATTTATATTTTTCACAACCAAGAACACACAAACTCAATTCAACTAATTAGAAACACCCAAAGCGATTGTAAAAGATGAAACAATTTTAAAAGAGCAACATCGAATTTGGACGACAAGCACTTGCTATTTTTTTAAAGTTCAGCTTTCAAGTAATTAACACTTTCAAAGTAGAAATAGAAATGCTTCTAGTCCGCGCTTTTATAAAAAAATATGTTATACTAAAACCTAGCGTTAATGATTTAGGGATTAAATAGACTTCGTCAAACACAGAAGAAACATTCTGACAAGATATGCATTTTAAATACAAGTTCGGTGTTCGTTAACACCGCAAGTTGTTGCGCAAATTTCAGCAGTTACGTTTAGATACTATTTACCCAGAATTAACTTCCACAGCTAAGAGATAGACATCGCAATCGTAATCAAGTTTAAAATCGTTTAATATTGCAAGTGAAAATATAAAATGTTTGATTACGAACTCTGGCCGAAGGCGAAGTTGTAAATCTAATTTTGCTCCACGTTATTCCACATATTCTGAACTCAACGCTGTGAGATAGCCATCTGCTATCTGCTCAGATGTAATATTTGTTTGAAATCGCATCCCTCGATATTTCAGATATACGTGTATCATATATTTATTGCATCAACTTTTTCTCTGTAGCGTTTTGACATAGCTTTGCTCTCAGTTTGAACTTCTATTTAACTTTGGCTTGAGTTGATTAGAAACTTGCCTGTCTCCAACTGCAGTATTCATTAAGTTTTTGACAGGGCAGTTAAGAATCAAGAAAGTTCTGAGTAAATAAAATGGAACAATTTAATTTCAAAAGCACGAAGTCTTATTCAGCATAAATAGGTTGATGTCAGACGATAACACTGTCATATCTGTAGTAATACGCATGAAAGTATCCATCTGTAATGGAAATTTCCAATAAATCTATACAGGTAGGTGATTAAATAAAAGTCACTTTAAATCAGCTTCTTGCGTATGTGTAGCAAAATTCTGCCTGCAGTAGAAAATGGATTTCCAGATTTTGTTAGTACACCAGCGCCCGTTTATTTTCGACTACGCCTTTTATAAACATATATGTATTTTTCCTAAAATTTATATTTTCCTTAGGGTTTCCAAAAAAATCTTTCAAAATTTTATAATTTGATTTGAAGTGCTTGTTTTATCAGTTGTTAAATTGAAATTGTTAGGTTATATCCCCTAAAGGGCACTTTTTTCAAGCTGCTGCACAAACCGCAGCAAATTAATTGTACGTGAACAGAGTCGAACCAAATAGATTAGACAGAACCCAATATCAACTTCTCTACCTTGTGTTCAATAATAGTCATTCGTTTGCGCTTAGTTTGCAGAAAAATCTCTTTTTTACTGCATTGTAGAAGCAAGGTTTGTTGAGCGCTATTATTTCGCAAAAGCATATTTCACGAATAAAAATGTTGTATTAAATTGAACGACATCTAAGCATACATGTAGATGATTTCGTTTAGTCTTGATATATTATTTATATATATGCCATTCCAATGTCTTTAAGGGATGTAAAAGGGAACCTGATTGTGGTGTTTGATGAGATACCCATAAACCAGTACAGCAAACCTAAGCAATCTTTTCAATTGCAACACATAAACGTATGGACCAAGTGGAGTTTTGTCTTTTATTGCTCAGAGCACAAATTAATATTTGTGTTTTGTATTTTCTGCCCATAATAGTAAATAAGATTACTTTAAAAACCTATATGGACTTTAAAAATTTAAGGAATACGGTATTTTAAATAGTTCTTGCAATTTATCCCACGACGGGTAATTTATGATTTAAATGATATAATAAATAATAAAGTGAAACTCCTAACAAGTAACAAAAGACGTAACAGTTAAATAGTGCACCGGCTAGCTTTTAGGGGTACACAATTCCAACATTTTGACTAAATACCCATACTCCCACCTCGAAATGTCGTTAAACTCCTTGTCTATATAATGTCCTTGAACGCCAACCCACCTGGAAAGGGACAACTCTAATTAAAACCTCCCCTGAAGATTGTTGTTCCAAGAGACAATACAACGGTTATTACTGCAGCAGAGGTTGATAGAGCCATGCTTGCACCTTTATCACCTCCTTCTATTAGTCGGCACACATTATAAAACAGAAACTCCTTGTTTTGCAGACTTAGCCTATATTATCAAAATGATTATCGCAGTAATTAACAACAAAGGGAAATACTAAGATCTAACCTACTTTGGTGAAATATTTGTGTAACTAAAAAAAAGAGAAGAACTTGAATTTATCAATGATAAACAGTCAACCAATTTAATTTGTAATCGCTACTTTGTCTCTGCAACAATAAGCTTTTATGTATGATAAATTACGTTCCTAACTTCTGCTTTAAATAGGCATGTATCAACCTAATCGTTCTTCGTTATAATAAGTTTTATACAGCCCAATTACAACTATTGGATGCAAGAGAGCATGCTGTTAAACGGAAAGCAAATATTCAATAATTCTACGGTTGCATTTATTAATCCTCCACAAAGTTCTGTCGACCTACCAGTGCAGGAGTGGTTGCGATTAATCAACCACTCTATCTCGGTGTTGATAAAAACTCGAACTTGAACCACCTCCCTGATTAACAGTATTTCTATATCGGCGCCTTTACTTGCATTTGAAACCTGTTTGCTCACAATTTCGTCTTAAATGCCGTCAATTTAACCAGTCGATTATCAACCTTATACCGCACGGTGATTGCTGCGTATCAATTGACTTCGAAGCTCTGCTCAGATGTCTGGTCTAGAATAACTGAAGATAATCTGATCTTCTACTACTAATATTCGAGGGTTGTGTAGTTACAACGTCTAAGGTTATTACCCGTTTTACTCGTTCCCAAAGGTAGTGCGTCTTAAATTGTCCTAAGTCGAGATCAAAGTCATTCTTTGTGTGTGAACCGTTGCTTCAAATTTTTCATTTAATACATTGTCGTTCACAACACATTAATTTTTGTGGCTGTAATTTATGAGTTTATGATTATTGTGGTATATTTCAATGGTTGATGGTTCCTGAACTATGTGAATGTGTACCAATAACTTCATTACGAAGATTATTTCCTCGGTGTTTATCTGTAACTTTTCTAAATTGATACGAATAAGTGTAAAGACCCGATCTTTATTACGTTTGTATAAAATTTACTAGGTACTTATTCACGTTATTACATGTAACCTACCAAAGTTTTTAATTCCGAACACGATTATACACATTTAAATCAGTTTTATAACAAATTGAAAAAATTTGAACTTGATAAAAAATCTTCTCTAAATAAAATCTTAAGTGGTTCGTAAAAAATATTAATAAACAAAAGAAATTACTTAAAAAAATTAATTTCAAATTGTGGATGGAAGATCAATGCTCATTACCTAGTTCGCGTTGATGTTTTTATTTTTTTTTTGAAAGTGATATTGAGTATTTTCATCTTTTGTATCATATTTGTTAATATTCCAAAATTTCGCTCCACTATGTTTAATATGTGTTACCTCAGGGCACAGCAAAAACGTTAACTATTGTTTAAGCAGCAATAACTACCGTATTACCCACTGTAAATCACCTAAAATACTCCTCGTAGCTACCTAATTGTTAATAATCTAGGATTATATGGCCTCTTAGCAGAGCTGTTACCGTTCCTTTTTATGAGTCCTTCAAACAGAAAGCCGTTAATAAGAAAACAATTTTAACAAATTGTTAAAGCAATAAAAGTGAGCCTTTTGTGCAATGCGAAATAACTACATTAGATAGTCGACAGAAGGTTTATTATTTTGCTCCGATCGATCTCAGATTCTACAATGCATGATTAAATCACATTGGAGCAGCAGATATTACATTAAACATATTTTACGTCTTCTGCTAGAAAGTGCTACGTGTAAAATAAGCTGTATGTTATAAATTTAGATTTGCCCTGCAGGAGCGGGACCCTCGTAACCATTTGAGGGGTGCACCGACTAACTACAGTAGTGCGGAAGTGGGTTCCTATGAGAGAAATAACAAAAATAGAAAAAATAAACGTTTGGAATGGCTGAAATACAAACAAACTGCTTACTGTCATAGTTGAGTCATGCCAAACCGTCTTGTTTCAGCGTTCCTTTTGGTATTACCCCTACAAGGAAGACGGTTAGTCCGAATAGGTCTGCTTTGCTGTTCGGTTTCCTAGATTTGTCACTTTATACCTAACCTTTCTCTAAAATCTCGTAAAAACACTCAGTGAATTTCGTCATATAAAAAAAACATTGTAAAATAAAGTGGCTCTTGCAAATACGACTCCATCACTATGGTGACTGAATATCCTTTTACTATGTCCTAATTTATACCTGGTTCATAAATAAATACAAATAAATTCAACCTACATTTAACTTCTATTGTCATTAAATAATTGCAATATATATTAATATACTTTCCACACAAAAACCTAATTTCTTAACCTCAAACTAGCTAGATACTACTAAACAAATCCTAAAAAGAACATTCAACCAACTCCATCGATGATACTATCATACCAATTTATTCGGACCCGCATATTAATTACATGACATTCCAAATCCCGTTTATGGAAATATATTTAATAACAAACATAGAAAACAGCTAAATGCCAACTTTTCTTTTTATCATTTCATTGTTCACTCAAAATAATTTGAAATCAATACGTACATACTTCCTAATATTTTTAAATGTTTCAAACTTCATTGCACGATAACACTGTGCTTAAATATACTTAATACTCGTCCCATCATTAAGCCATCGTTCGACAAACTAAGTACTTTCACTTTTGATTCATTTCCTACTATATGACTACCAACCCGTTTACATTTAAAATTCACATACACTAATTAAAATGTATTAATGTCAGCTCATTTACTCAGTGTTAAATAATATTTTTAGATTCAATGACACCCAGAAACCATCAGAATGTTCATCTTTTGTTTGTTCCAGCTAATACAGCTCCTCAACCCAACCCAACACAACACTACGCAAAATCCAAATTATTTGAAGGATAAACTTAATAGATGCACCCCTATAACCGGTTGTCTCAACCTTAATTCCACGACACGTAAATTGAAATCTATCCCGCCTTTGCAAGCGTAGTTAAAAAAATAAGTCGTACGCAGTATTTTCCCCTGCTGTAAAATCCACATTACATTTTGAAGCTGCGTTCCGTCCACTATATTTTAACCTGTCCTCATGCTAGTCTCAGCAGCACGGCCGCTCCACCTTTTTCATGTCTGTATGAGTTCATTTTTATGGTTCTAATTAACTTTTTGAACTTGAACTTTCAACTGTCGTGCTTAATTGTTAAATCACATTTTTCCCTCTAAAAAATGTTATTAATTTCTGTCACCATCCGTTAATACAATGTAACAATCCTAACTTATGCATACGTACAAAGTTAGTGAGTAACAGCTGTCTGTTGTTAATTATCTTTCTTTGGGTAATATCATAATAGCATCATGTAACATTTAAAGTTGTTTTTGCTTACGATTTTAATTTTAGCAATGGACCTAGATTATTACGCTTACTGTGTATTTAAAAGAAATAATGTCATACTTTATCACCTGGATTACCTATATAATACAAAATTGTGAAATATCATGCTCAATTAATATCAATTATTCGTGAAATCTACTGTACAACATGTGTCCATATTTAGTCTGTCTTTCCAAATTTATTCTTTTTTCCTTTCCTGTGTAATTAATTTTTAGCGTAGCGCAACTGTATTACAAAAACTTTAGATACTACTTATCATTTCTAAAACTGGATACGCGTCCTTCCAATCGTCATTTTGTAACTAAGTTAAATTATTTATTTTAAATTTTGTATAAGGTGCATATCAGCATGTATTTTGTCTGAAGATTTTTTAATATAAACGACTTTTCAAATGAGGTTTCACTTGTTGGGAGGTTTGCATTTATTAACATTCAGGTAGTCCAAGAGGGTCAGTTTGGGAAGAGGTGCCAAAAACTTTTTTCATTTTTAAGCATAACATGTAGCATGCAACCTCTCAATCTATGTTGACTAAAAAACTTGAACATAGTTATGGAGTGTTTTATATATTCCATATCTATAAAAGAGCCTTTCTATTTACTGTTAAGCCGCTAAACTCGTTTGTTAATTTTATCTATCTCTAATTAGACTGTACTATCGCTTGGCATTGATATATATCCTTAACATCGATAGATCAAATGATGTTCGTAGTTGTTTCTGTTAATTATATGCATGTACAAATTGATCTTAAATGGAGTTATCTCCAACATCGCTTTGAATAAAAGGAAATATCTAAAGCTGCCCAATAATGGGATTTCAAGTAGTAACTTCTTATTTAAATGGAACATCCAGCACTGCTTTTATTGTCTGTCTAAAGTTGCAATCTTTTCTAGAGATCTTTAGAAACTTTTCATTCACGTTTCGATCAAACAAGTCAATCGTATATCCCTATTATTTTCTTTCCCTTCCTTTTGTGTACTGTATATATGAGAATGACGAAGTTTCTTGGTTCATTAATAACATTCAACGAGACGGGTTCTCAGCTACCTGTCGCGCTTTAAATGGTTATTTACTTTTTCTAAGCAAAACGTAACAATGGTGCAATAATTAAGATACAGCTGGATCAAGTTTCTACTGTGGAAAATGTCAGTGTGGTTTCTGTTTAAGACTTTATACTTTCCACTTCACAAACTTAAAATCTGTAACCGGGAAGTAATGTCTTTTTCAATATAAAATGAAATCCAAGAGACCATTCGCCGATTCCTTAATACATGCCTCTACTTGCCGCTGATCCGCATTTTACATGTACGTTCGCAAGCATTTGAGACTCAAAGTTGAATCTTAGGTTATTTTTATTAGGCAAGGCACGTGACACTAATAATCGTAGCTGGAATAGTGGTATTGCTATTGTGGAAATAAATTTTATTATACTCCGTAGACCGTTTAAAGAATCCCCAAAACTAAATATAATTGGAAGTCAAGGAATCCATTAAACTAACTGCAACAAATAAAAAAGAATGTTAGAGATATATACAAAAACGTAATCAAGATGAGACAGAAGACGTAATTTTTAAAGCGGTATGTACCGCTATTACGTTATTTAATGAAACATTAGGTAGAAGAAAAAATTTAAAAATTTAGTTAATTAAATAATCCTTTATAGCAAGTAAGAACCGCAAAAAAGTTATAGGCTTTTGTAGTTTACGTTTAATAACGTTGTTCTTTCACTGTAATATTGAGTTAGGATAACAAATAAACAAAAAAATTACCCAGTACATTAATTACAGGATAGACACCGGTAAATAATCGAACACGTAAAGTTTATTTGCACACATTCACGCGAGTTCAAAAACAAACCATTTACTCATAGAATGCGACCAAGCACCCAACAACCACAATGTTATTCAGCACTTTGTATAAGGATTTCTTTATTGATAGTAACTTACTTCAAAGATAATGTTTTGGAAACAAACAAATGACCCAGTTTCGATATCAATCGTACAAACTTTGAAAGGAATTGAGAGTTCACGTGGATAGAATAACATCAGACTCAACCCTAGAACAGCTTAAAACGCACCATTCGTGAAAACGTGGACATCGGATAATAACCCTCGGACATTATAACTAATAAAACAACCGGTTAATAGTAGGAAGGGATCGGTTTAGATCAAATTATTAAACACCAGCGAGCAACCTTTCGAAACTCTATTGCGGTTTGAGACGACGGTTAGAAGATGTTACCCGTAATACGAGTAGATGAGTAAGAAAGGAACGGAATATTCGCACAAATTACGGGATAACAAAGGAAGAGAGAAAGTAGCAAGAAAACGAATCCCATGCTAAACACAGTTAGAGATTGGGGACGGAGTATAAAGGACGAAATGACAGTATACGCAAACCAATTCGACTCTTTCTTAGAACATCTTAATCTGAATCACAGAACACACCTAAAGTATAACTATAGTAAATAATTTCTAGGTATTGGGATATTAAAAAGCTAGTTTAAAGACAAACATCTGTATATAAAAGAACCAGGCCAGTATTTACACTCCTTAAATATTGCCGCATTATTAATTAATAATCTGTATTGACATATCAATCAATTAATAGTCATATATACTAAGCAGCAAAAACATACCTGTTTTAAATATTTGACCACTATATTGATGCAGACCGAATTAATTCCAATCTGAAGCTACTGAAACACACACACAAAAAAGCACAATTTACAATAACACATTTAAACACAAAACACCAAATTATTAGATAAATCTTATAGCTTAAAGTGTTGCTCTTAGTATTGCTAGAATTTAGGCAATTACATGCCATGCAGATGTAAAGCAAACAACTGCGGTCATTATATACTATTCCTTCACGCAGGTTCTGAAGTGTATGCGTAGCCACAATTGATACCCATCTTGTCCTAACTTTATCTACATACAATACGGTAGCCAGACGGAATGTGTACTATAATAATAGAGCAAGTTTCTGCGGTACGTCCAAGCAAACGTTAGTTCGAAAAATGGAAGAACATTGATTAGAAATCGAGCTGAAAATATTAACATTTCTATTAAACCAATATCACCTCTAACTGCAGAGATAACCGCTAATGTGTCTCTCAAAGCACACACCTTGGAGGCCTAAGATGGCTTCTAAGGCTGCAGTAGGTGTGGAACGCAATGCACCTGTAATGTTTAGACAGGCCACCCTTTGGATATGAGTAAGGTCTTTGACTGTATGGGCCAGTCTGGTCCTGCGCCACCAGACTACAGCGCCATAACAGAGCATCGGCCTTACTACCATGATGTATAGCCACAGGACAGCCTTTGGTGGGAGACCCCAAAGTTTGCCTATGGCACGTTTGCATTGCCAGAACACTTGGTTGGCTTTGCTAGTTTTCATTTGTAGGTGTTTGGCCCAGTTCAGCTTCTTATCAAGTATAATGCCCAGATACTTGATTTCTTCTGATAAGGGCAGAGAAGTTTGGAAGAGCATTGGCAATTTGGTTACCGTCAGCTTCCTTTTATTGGAAAACAACACCAACGCCGTTTTGTTGGAGTTGATGGTTAAAAAGTTATCGGAGCACCAGAGCTCCGTGATCCTTAGTGCTGCTTGCATCAAATTACACAGCACTTCTTCGAATTTGCCGACTATTAAAATAGCTAAGTCGTTGACATAACCTATCGTGTAGAAACCTGCCTCATTAAGACGTTGGAGAAGGCTGTCCACTACTAAGTTCCATAGTAGCGGTGACAGCACGCCCTCCTGGGGACAGCCTTTATCCACCACCCTAATTACTGAGGTTTCCCCCACATTTATGTGTACCCGTCGACATCGCAGAATCTGCATGGTAAACTGCCGAAGGGTGTCCTCAGCTCCATGTGTCCGTAGAGCTCAATCGATGTTTGCGAAAGTAGTTTCGCTGAACGCACCCTCAATATCAATAAATGCGCCTAAGGCGGACATGTTATTGTCTAGGGTTTTTTCAATCCGTCCTACAACAGCGTGGAGGGCAGATTCCGTTGATTTTCCTGGTATGAAGGCATGTTGATTTGGGTGAAGTGGATAAGAAAGCATTATCCTCTCCCTCATATCATTGTCGCACAGTCTCTCCAAGGTCTTTAGCAAAAAAGACGTGAGACTGATCGGTCTGTAGGATTTAGCCTGGGAGTAGTCCTTCCGGCCTGGTTTAGGAATGAAGACAACTCTAACCTCTCTCCAACTGCTGGGGATGTATTTAAAAGCAATACAGCCCCTAAAAAGTACCACAAGGAACGGTGTCAGCCTCTCCACTCCCCACTGTAGTAGGGCGGGGAAGATGCCATCCTTTCCAGGGGACTTAAACGGTTTGAGAGTTGAGATAGTCCATTTAATTTTCCTTTCATCCACTACCCGGTTTGAAACCTCCCAGTCGGCCCCGTTAGGGGCCGAGCTGGGTTGATCCAACCCGTATGACAAAGGTTGTGTAACACTGCCTGGAAAGTGCGTGTCCGCGAGTAACTCTGCTGTTTCTGCCTCGTTGGTGGTGTATGTACCATCCACACGTTTCAGACAGCATGGTTGATGACGAGGGTCTTTGGACAAAATCCTGTTAATGCGAGAGATTGCATTGGTAGACTCGACTGAGTTACAGAAGGTCTTCCATGAGTCTCTCTGTCGTCTTCTAATTGTCGTTTTGTATAGTCGCTGGTGGCTTTTATACGCCTTCCAGTCAGCCATACTTCTGGTGTTCTTTGCCTTATTAAACAGTTTGTCCAGGGTCTTTTTCAGCTTCTGTAGCTCCGCGCCCCACCATGGAGTAATGGAGCGAGTAGAATCTGTCCTGACCGGGCATGCCTGTTCAAAGGACTCTACGATGGAGTTTTGTAAAGAGACCGAGTATCTCTGTAGCTCTTCTATTGTTTTTGGGTTGTCAGTACCTTGTGATGTCAAAAGGCGTTGCTCCAAGCTGTCTAGGTAAACAGACCTGTTGGTCGCTTTTGGGTTCCTGTATTCTTTACAGACAGCTACTGCTGCCTTTAAATTAAAACTTAACAATCTGTAATCTGACAGTGTCGCTTTAGGCGTCACCTGCCAGTTCAAGATATGCCTTGAAATGTCTGACGATGCCAGGGTTAAGTCGATGACTGTCTGGAAGCGAGATATCACAAACGTGGGTTCGCTGCCCCAGTTAAGAATCTCCAGATTCTTACTCGATATATACTCGAGTAGTACTTTTCCACGGGGGTTTGTATCTGCGCTACCCCATACCACATGGTGCGCGTTGAAATCGCATCCGATAATCAGATGCTTTTTGTGCCTATCACAGTGATCAATGACTGCCGTCAACTCCGGAGGAGGTGGGTCATGGTCAATTGGAAAATAGGCTGAAACCAAGATTATGTCAGTAATTCCTCCCAGCCTGCATGTGATCTGTACGGCCACTCAGTTGTGGCAGGAAGAGAGCATTTATGTGCCTGGGTATGTAAATGCATGCCCTAGGTTTAGGTTGGTTACTAGCCGCAAAGATAGTACCATTTAGGCTTCCTAGTCCCGAGATTTCTGAGCATGCCACCCAGGGTTCTTGGATAAGGGCAATGGCCTGGTTATTGCTCAGGTGTCTGCATAACGATGCTGCAGCCGCCCTGCAATGTTGCAGGTTTAATTGTATAAAGTTTAGTCCCGCCATTGGTCTGTGATGGGCCAAACTTGCTTATCAAGCCTCGCTGGGCGGGCTGCCCAGTGACGCTTTACTATACTCTTCCGCAAGCCATCCCACTAGCAGCGGATCGGAGTCTGCTGTGTTCATCCATATGCTAAGCATATATGGAAAAACAATGCACGCTGTGAAACGCTCGGACGGAAACATTGTTGACGACACTATATTAGCATGCTTGGCATTGGTATAGAAAAGAATATAATGAAAGTTTCCTTACGCTCTATTGTAAAACGATATGGTGCTATCTACACATGTAGGCAAAAAGTGCCGTCTGAGAACGCAATATTTGAAGTGAGTCGACCAGCTATCGATTGTGCGCAAAAGAGTACGGAACTACTTGAATATATAAAAGCAAGGTAGCATCTATTGAGCATTAAGCTATGGTGTTGGAGACCTAGGGGTGAAAACGACTCTGAGAGGACACGGCGTAACTGTAGAGATACGAGAAAACGTGATTCGAAGAATAGAAGTGCTCGCGAAAGGACTTGGGGCCACTTTGCCTTGGGGAAGAGAGGTAAAACCTGGAGGGCAAAGATCTCAGAGGGAAAAGGCGAGGAACATGATTTAAGGAAGATTACAATTTAAAGATAATCAATCCTACAAAATAATTATGAAAAAGAAGGATACAAATAGCTACAGCAAAAAAACAAATACTCAAAAGGTAATAAAGCAACTTACCAAAATCCTGAATCACCATGGGTTTACGGCACTAAATGTAAAATTTAATGAAAATATTTTAAAGCTACAATAAACATTACATAAGTCATAAAGTAGGTGTATTCCTCAGGTATACTCAGGGAGTAGACTCTTAACAATAGTTTTCTTAAACTCCACTAAAATTATTAGCCACCTTAAGATGACCATGTAAAACGTTAACGACATGTCAATAGTAGGCGCCACAATTAAACTAATAAATATTTAAGGAACGAAAGTCAAAAATAAGGTTTCGCTATTAAATATCAAAACAAAATAGTAGTTTTTAGGAACAATAAAAAAAATATGAGAAGATTGTCTAATAAAATTAAGAAAAGTTTATGTAAGTTTAAGTATAATATTGTATAAAGCACAAATACAAGTTGTTTTTGATGGTATGTTCATATAATTAGCAGGTATGGTGAAAGAATTAATTAAATAAATTAGAAAATTACATATAGCTAGAAAAGTAGTTTTTCGTTCTTATAAATAGGTTACAAGAAATACAAAGTGGGTTTAAAATTCAGCATATATAATAAATTAAATTAATACACCCCACACGTGATTACATTTAAGTTCACAGAGATATAAATTAGTCTATGCTTAGGGTAGATAGTGATATAAATAATAAAAAAAGAATCAAAAACACTAAGAGACAGCACAAGGTCCGAAAAAAGAAGACAAAACGAAAAATAGATATGTATGTATGTGGGTATGGAGTATGTGCGTGTGTGTGAGTGTTATGTGTATGTTTGTGTGTGTGTGTGTGTGTGCGCGTGTGTGTGTGCGTACGAAATGTGTGTTGAGAGTGTGTTGGACCGCTATAGTCGCCTCTTACGACAGGCAGGCCGTAACGTGGGGCTATTCTAATCCGGACCCACACGGGGTTAAGTACGAGGAGAGAAATAAAAGAAAAAAAAGCAAAACAACCAATAAAGCCAGAAAATTATTAGAAAAAGAAAATGTAAAGTTCAAAAATCAAGTCCTAAGCTATGGCAGAGTCAGCATAGAAATCCGGTGAAGCAGAGAAATAGGAATGGGGATTAAGATGTTTGCGTTGCAAGTAGAAAGACGAAGCGAAATAAAAAACATGAGAATTATCGGGATGAGCAGGTTTGAGGTACCCCACGTGTTAAATACCTAGGGATGCTTCCTCATGTTCTAATTTTTGCCATTTTATGGGTTTAGATTTTGTTAAACAATGTTCAGCTAAAAAGTAGGTTCTCGTTTAAAATTCTCAAAATGTACCAAAAGTCTCTAACTAAATTCTTAATCCTAAATTTTAATACAAAAATATCGTTCAAAGAATGTCCCTAAAGTTTGACTTGCCCCAAAAACTTATTTCTGACACCTGGCACTAAATTTCACATATTAAACAGTAAAATCGATATAACGAAGAAAAAATAAAACAACAAAAAAGCAGCTTTATATATGAAAAAGGTAACTACTACAATTCATCCTACATGACAAAAGTGATTGATGCTTAATAATTTTAGTAAAAGACTGTCATAAAAATTAATGAGTAAAACTATAACTTATAGATCACAGTAAAACTTACCCAAAAATCATAGACTATCAGCTCAACAAAAGCAGGGTAATAATTTTATATCAATTTATCACTAAAAGTGGACGACATTAAAACTATTGAGTTATAGTTGCAAAATACTTATAATTGGTTCAAGAAACGAACGCCACAGCAATAGCCCTATTCAGATCGTACGTCGTAGCAAATGTCCTTAAAAAATCCACAGAGTGGTACTACAGTCTTCGACTCACGTCCTCAGTTGCGTGATATTGAGTAATTAATTGCCAAACGAAAGCCATTAAATCAGTGCATCAAATACGTGCATGACCGAAAATCAAACACGCCTCTTTGAGACGGACGGCTACTCAACGGATATGATGGAATATTTATTTATTTATTTGTTCCAACGTTTCAGTAGTCTGCTACCTGAAATTTAAGCAGACCTGGCTTTCCCACAGAAAGTAACCATCATGTGTTATGTGTGTATGTGTGTATGTGTGAGGGATGGTTGTGTGTATGTGTGTTGTGTGTTGTTGGTCCGTGTTACGTTCTCCCTCTAGGACCAGGACCATCGGCAGCCGGATATCCCAGTTGTCAAGAAAGAACGCACAACGGACATTGCCTTGTCAGCCCGGACCATCGGCAGCCAGAAATCCAGATGTTGAAAGGCAATGGAAGTGTGTGTTTAGATGTGTGTGTGTGTGTGTGTGTGTGTGTGTGTGTGTTTGTGTGTGTGTGTGTGCGTGTGTGTGTGAGAGAGAGAGAGTTGTGTGTATGTGTGTTGTATGTAATGTTGGTATCCGTGTTACGTTCCCCCTTTAGGACCATGGCCATTGGAAGCCGGATATCCCAATCTTCAAAGAGGAACGCTCGACGGATGTTGCCTTATCAGTCTGGACCACCGGCAGCCGGAAATCCAGATGTTGAAAAGGCAATGTAAGTGTGTGAAAAGTGTTTTATGTTTGCACAGTACATAAGAGGTGTTGTGTGTGTTTGTGTGTGTGTGTGTGTGTGTGTGTGTGTGTGTGTGTGTGTGTGTGTGTGTGTGTGTGTGAAGTGTGTTTAAAATGTTAATTTGTGTTTATGTTTGCCCAGGTTACTAAAAGGTTGGATTGAATTAGTATAATTTTGTATATGTTTGAACTTATACTATTACATAAATAAAATTAGGTTCTTTCACAGGAAAGGATTTGCTTGCTGTATTGTTTGCCTCGAGTATGTGAAAGTTCTTAAAATTTAGCGTTTGTTAAAAAGAAAAGAAATTCCCTATTCTACTACTTAAAATTAACTTATACTATCACTTAAAATTAACTTATACTACTACTGTTGGTTATTATTTGTGAGAGACAGGGTTGCTAATATGTAGAAGCATGCAAATTCTACATATTAGGGGGTTGGATCGTTTCAAAGTCGGGTTAATGGTTGATCTTGTTGCTTCTGGTCGTCAAGAGCAGAGCTCTTGGAATTCCAGGAGATCGGTCTCCGGTCTCCGGGGCAGAGCCTCGGTCCAAGGAGAGGTGGTACTTTTATGTCTCTGTCAGGGTAGTTTTGTTTGTGTCTTTATCCGTCAATATAACGTTGGTGGATGAGTGCCGTGGTTTTTTGTGTGAGTGCATTTAAGTGTGGAAAGAGGTTTTCATTCCAAATCATCTGGTGTAGGGTCTTGTTTAATAATGTTTGTATATGTGCGTAGAGGTGCGGTTGTAAGTCATTACACTCAAATACTATGTGTTCCGGTGTTCCTATTTCTCCGCACGTGCATATGTTGTTGTCAACTAAGTTTATGCGTTCTCTGTATGTTGGATAGGGTCCGTGGCCAGTTAGGTAATGAATAAATCCCCGACTGGGCACCAGGTATTTGGCTTTTAGGCGGTCTTTAATATTTAGGATCATTGCTTATACCCTTCTACCGGTTGTGCTTTGATCCCATCTTGTCTGCCATTCTGCGAGTATGTAGTTCTTTATTTCCGTCTTTGTCGTGGGCAGTTGATTTGTGTTTAAGATGCGTTGTAGTTGTTGGTTGTCATTGTGTGGAAGATTGTATATTGCAGCTCGCTGTTTCACTACTAGGTCCAAGGGCATAGTTCCCACCATTACATGAAGTGCATCATGTGCGGTAGTCCCATAAGCCCCCGTCAGCCGCAGTAAAACACTTCGTTGTGTACTGTTAATTTTTTGTTTATGTTTGATTGTGTTAAGGCGATGTCCCCACGTGCTCGCGGTGTATGATACCATAGCACCGAGCACACTGTTGAGATATAGCCTTACGCAATTAAGTGGTATCTTATAAGTCCTTTGGGCTAGCGTTGCAATGTTCTGCATTGCAGAAGTTGCACTTGCACAGACGGTGTTTATATGTGCAGAGTAATTCTGTTTTTCGTCTAATGTTAAGCCCAGACATTTTGTGTTTTGTGTTCTACTTATATTTACACCATCTAGTTTGATGGTGGGGTCCCTTGCCAGGGTTCCTTTCATCACAAGGTATGTAGTTTTTTGTGGTGTTATGGTCATTTTGTTGGTTTTGCACCAACTTTGTGTATGGGTAAGGGCGATGTTAGCTTTACGTTTGATTTCCCTTCTGGAATTGCCTTCAATTACTAACAACATGTCGTCGGCGTATGCAATCGTCGACAACACTTCGTCAACGGTGTCCAGCTTTTCCAGGAGTTCATCCATTACAATATTCCAAAATAGGGGCCCGCATATGGACCCTTGCGGGCAACCTTTATTTATATGTTTGGTAATGCTCTTCGTGCCTTGTAGGAATAGTATAAATTTCTGAAACCATCTCCAGGTCGGAGACGTCGCTTCGAGAAGAAAACTGCCGTGCCTTTTCTGGATTGACCTCGACTCGCCAGAGTCTTAGCCACTCCTCGAGAGCGTCCATTGCCGTTTGCAGTCTCTGCATAATGTGGTGCGGAGCACGGGACCTGGCTAGAATGGCTGTGTCGTCGGCGAATAATGCTATCCTGGTGTCTGCCGTTTTGATAGGTCGCTCATAATGATGCCGAAGAGTGCCGGCGAGAGGAGAGAGCCTTGGGGGACCCTAGCCTTGATTCTCCGCCTCATCAACCGCACTCAGTCCAGCCTGACGCAAAATCATCTATCGTGAAGATAGGACTTCGTCAGTTAGACGAGAGCGCATGGTAACCCCTCACCATCATCTTCTAGAGTAGGCCGTAATGCCAAACCTTGTCGAAAGCTTTAGACACGTCCAGGAACACTGCGTCTGTTGACTGTCGCCAGTTGAAGCCTTCCACGATGTGCTCCACCACTCGCAGTATCTGGTGAACGGTGGAATGCCTTTTACGGAACCCAAACTGCTCGTCCTGGATCACGTCGTGCTCCTACATCGCTGCCTGGAGTCTCCGTAGGAAAACGGCTTCCGCTATCTTCCCAACTACCGACAGCTAGCTAATTAGCCGGTAGTTCTGTGGAAATGTCGCAGATTTGCCTGCTTTCCGGAGCACTACGACGGTTGCCGTTTTCCACGTGGATGGGAAGTGGCGGAGTCTCAACATGGCATTGATGATTCCGGTAAACACTCGGAGGACGTTTTCCGGCAGCGCTTTCAGAGCCCGGTTGGAGATTCCGTCCGCTCCAGTAGCTTTTCTGACCCATAAGGCCTTGATAAGGTCCTTGACTTCTTCAACTGTGAAAGGATCGAGTTCCTGAGGGTCGTCGTCTCTTAGTCTCCGTTGAATGTTGCGCTGAACCTGTTCGATACGCCGAAGGTCTGCATGAGTGTAGTTCGGCTCGAACTGACGCTCCATGCTGTCAGCGAAGACTTCTGCCTTTTCAATGACTGAATAGGCTAAGCCTGTTTGCTATGGATGGGAGGCATTCGAAACGTGTTGTTCCTCAGTACTGTCGACATCCTCCACAGAGAGTTGTTTTCGGCTCGGAGGTCCTCCAGTCTGGCTTCCCAGGCTTTGTTACGGTGCCGCCAAATTGATAATCGTATTTCGGCGACCAATCGATTATACCGGAGTCGGTTCGCAGGATCCCAGGTTCTTTGCCATTTACGCCTGGTACGCTTCTTCTCCCGGATGAGATCACGGATGTGCAGAGGGAGGATGTCCCTCTTATCCGCTACCGGTCACATAGAAGTGGCTCTACTGACCGAAGTCTGTATGCACTCTACGAGGCGGGCCACTTGCGCAACTACCACGCCAGTGGTTGGGATGTCGTTGCACATCCCTTCGACCGACATTGCTAGACGGGCGGAAAATGCCGGCAACAAAACCCTACGGGTTTTGTTGATGGCCAGGGCTCGCGCTCCACTCCGAGTTAAAGTAACACCGGGTTGTGGCCAGAACTGAGGTCGCTGACGGCCAAGATTTCCATATTCAGCGTCAGTTTGTGGAGTAACGCGACGGTTAGTACATCTGGCCTACTTCTATTGCCGTAGTGAGTGGGTTCTGCCGGTCCTAAGACCTCGACCTCACGTCCGTCAGCAAACTGTCGAAGTATGCGTCCATTGGGATTCGCTACCCAACTGTTCCAACACGGATGTTTGGAGTTGAGGTCCCCTGCTAAAAGCACACGTTCTTTCGCATCCAAAAACGCGTCCAGGTCTTGCGTGCTAAGCGGTTCGCCACCTGGCCGGTTATAAACCAAGACCAGGCGTAGAGGACCAAAACCCTCTAGTACTATGCATACTGCAGTCGCTTCAAGTCGTTCTAGGTCTGGCAGGTCCACCGCGTAGTGCTCCAGGCTTGCCTTGACGTACGCCGCTGTGCCTCCTCCGACGCCATTTTGATTGTTGCTGTAGTTGGGAAGCCTAGGCTCGTCTCGTGCGCTGATGAACGTTTCGTTCACCAGGTCAACGTCTAAGTCGAGTCGCAACGCAAACTCCAGCAACTCAAATCGCTTTCCCATCAGCCCTCGCGCGTTCCAGAACGTTGTCTGCAAGGTTTCTGGATTTCCGCGACGCCTATCCATTAAAATGGAGGAGTTTGCTGAAATCCTTGCCGCAGGCAATTAAACCCATGACTAAATCGCCGAAGTTTTTGGCTTCGGCGATTCTAGGCAGCAGCTTACTGACAATAGCAGTCAACTTCAGGAAATCGATTCCAGCGAGGAGTCCGATGAGTGAACCCCATTGCACGCCTCCACAGGACGGCATCTCTCTGGCTGCCTCTCCACCGCTGGGGGTGGGTTGGGCTTCCTGGGCAGGCGTCTACCTAACTTACGCAAGAGCTGGGCTCTTGGCTGTCGGTGTAGAGACGGCCGCAGCCAAGCCGTTGGCGACGCTGGCGTAGGAGCGGGCTCATACAGCAGCGGCCCTCGGCGTCTACTTTGCAGGGCGAACGCTGACCGGTGCCTTAGGTGCAATTTCGTGCTGCCTCTTAGTAACCACCCTTAGCTTTGGGAAAGCAGAGCATCCCCTATAGCTTGCTGGATACGCGCCACCGCAGTTGACGCACACCGCAGGAACCTCCCTGCTTTTGGGGCAAGTGCCGCTAAGGTGGTTGCCGGCGCACTTGACACTTTGGCATGTCCTTGCAGTTCGTCTGCGTGTGCCCAAATCGCTAGCACCGATGACATTGTTCTATTTCGGAACGTCAGTGCGGTATCTCCACCTGTACACGTAGCTGCAGCACATTCTGGAGCTCGAAGATCTGCTTCGCCTCCGTGGACTTGGTCAAGGTGACCATGACCAGGGGCAAGGCTTGTCTCTGTCGCTCCTTATACATGCGTGCACACGAGAGTTCTGGAATCCCACGTCCGACGAGCTCCGTTCGGACGTCTATGGCTGCAATATCCTCTGAGATGTCTCTCAAGACCACCCTGAGCGGTTTGTCGTCCTGGAGTCAATAAATGTGATACTCCTCGCCACGCTCGGACAGAAAAGCCGTGATCCCACAATAATCGGTCGGGGTCGACAGAGTGATACTAATCCCGTCCTGCGTGTTACCCGCTCTGGTGAACTGTAATTTGCGACGGTTGAGCTCCGCCGCAATCGCCACCCACTTGTCCTTCTTGCGAAGAACGACGGGGGGACGCGGCGGCTCCGGCCGACGCCGGGTTCGCACTGATGGCATCGGACTCCATAGTTTCTGCTGCTTCTTCTGGCGTAGCAATCGATTCGTTGTCGGAAGATCAGCGGCGGTGGTCGTCTTCGGCTGCTTCGACGTCTTCTTCTTCGGCACCGTAAAGCCGTCGTCACGGGCCTGCTCCGAAGCGTCATCAATGGCACTTTTGCGGAGGTCCTTCGCTTCGGCCGATGACAGTGATTGTTGGTTCCCGCAGGACTGCGCCACATGTCATACGTCTAATGAAACAATGAATTTCTTACATGAGGTTTTTGGCGAGCGTATAATCTCTAAGGGGTTGTGGCTCCCACGGTCTCCCGATTTAACGCCTCCAGATTTTTTCCTAAGAGGTTATCTTAAAGGAAGGATTTATAAGAATAGGCCTCATACACTGAATGAACTGAAACTGAACATTACAATGGAGATTAACAATATTAGTGTAGGCGTACTCCACAAAGTGTCAACAAACGTGGTAAAACGAATTCGTGCGTGTATTAATGAACAAGGCTGACATTTTGAACATATGTTATAAGACATAAAATGTTGGAAATAAGTATATATGTTTATAAGAGTTATAACAATAATAAATAAAATACATTACAACTTTTTTGATGTGCGCGACTTAATGAACGCACTGTATAACAGTCTTAGATTTAAAATGGAGCATTGTTCTACGAAAAATAATCAAACCCATATGCATCTCGTCATTTTTTCATTAAAAATGAGTTTATTGCAGCACTGCATGCAGATAGCTCTTCTTATTATGTAAGTAACTGACAAATACATTTATTAAGACCCATACATTAAATGGCCTCATGATCTGAAAATTAGAAAAGTCAAGTTACTGCCAGATCATTCTAAATTAGGAAACCAAATGGACAAGATCATTCATCCGGTCAACAGATAGGTAAAAACAAGGATGAGGAAAATGACAGATAAAACTGAAGTATTAACTCAACTCCAATCCACATACATTATGGATGGGTATCATAACTACTAATGAATTTAAAGCAACATTCACATCGAAATGTATTTACAAATGTGTAAGCGATTTATGTTATTTAAAATGAAAATTTAATTGTATTCAATAGTAAAATATAACAGAACTTAATTCGGAGGACATGCTGTAACGTATTTTTTTTTCTAGTTACATTTAGTTCAATAAAATAAAAATAAAACAGCTATAATTTAAAATATTTAATTTGTGAATTACCATCCAATAGAAATTAATGTATAATATTCATAATAGCGCATAGATTCTTTTACGTTTATACTCTAAAATTCGTTGCCAAGCTCTATCAAGTTGTCAGTCGGCACTTCATTATCAGCGTTCGAAAGGGCAGGCTGCTTTGCAGAGTAAGTGAAGTCGAGATGGCCGTGTGTAAGCACGTGGCTTCTAACAAAGTTAGAAAAAAGTAGAGAATTGGTAAATTCTTGGTGTCTGGAGGTCGAGTCTAACAGCGGTTGCGTGAGCATGATTTTCGATAAGCCTCGCTCCGAACAGTTCAGTTGATCCCTACAGGCCTAAGAAGATGGAAGCCTCTTTGGACATCATTTAGACAGTTGGTATATATTAATTCAATAGATTATACTAATATTTTTCATCTTAGTGCAATATCTTAAGGACATATATTATCTTGAATAATATCTCCGATAATAAATTAAAACAATTTTTGAAGGCAATATTTTAAAGCAAGAATTTATGGTTTCGTCCTATTTAATATAACACGCAGTAACGTAGAAGCCGATTTCACATGTGTTTCTTATATTTCAACCGTACCGATGAATAATATCAAACAAGGATATTATGGTTGGTCTTGTGATGTAGTCGTTGTATTCCAAGCAAATTTGATGCAGATGGAAATTTCCGACAGCTGAGGTCAAGGTCCAGTATTTTTAGTTCAGTTTCGATGCACGTGAGTGCTCTTTAGCATTTAATAACTTTGAAAATACAGTAAATCACTATAAATTATCTAACATTAAATATTTGAGTAACGTAAAAAGAAAATAGTTTTTGAGAAATCAGTGAATTAAATAATATGTCGCTTGCTTGTCAGAATGTTTGCACATGTACGCAAATAGTATATTTTATAAAGTTGTGAATGACAACCTATGTCAGATATAAAAAAAATATAGATTCAGTTTTCCTATCTAGACGCCATATGCTGTCTTGATTTAATTTAAAATATGTTTAAAGATTTTGAGGTCATGAACTGGCACTTCCATCGACATATGAAATTCGCGTATTTATTGTAGAATACAAATAAAATAGAATAATTACGTTTTACAAAGTCTGCACTTTGATAATTAAATTCTGTTGTGAAAATCAAGAAAGTACTTCGCTGATTAAAAGAAATTTATGTATTATGAATAACTTAGAAATTCTACGTCAATCTAATTAAATTTTATAGAAAAGATCCATTCAGAGATCTTCTTAATTTAAAATGCAAAACTTTATTAGTCTATTTCTGTTCTAGAAAATTATTATGAGAAAATTTTATAAAGATACAAACTTAAATATTGCAGTTATACATATATATTCAGAAAATTATCCAAATAGAATCTATTTTGTGTTTTAAAAACGTTTTATTATTTAACATTCAAAAATTGCAAGTCCTCCCAGAATAGAAAGTGTGTGTAATGAAAACAGATTCCCTCGGTACATTTTAGAAGCCTAAATTCTATTATTTTATTTTTGGCAAATATTTTTGAGGACACAAATGGTGTCCATGTTGTGCTTTTGTTTGTTCACAGGTAAAGCTGAGACATCTGTATGACATCTGGTGTTTGAGGTCTTGGTAAGTGTGTCCTAAAGAGTGAAATTCAGGTTTTATGGCTATGTTAGTGGTGTTAAGATAAGGTTTTTGCATTCCCCTTATACAAGCACAGTTAAATTTTGTTGGTTATTGTATTGAAAAATACGGTGGCGCTCATTAAAAATATTTTTGGTCTCTTATCCACCCATGACCCAAGCTCATGATCTACCCAGAGCTAACACTCCACTAGCCGTTTATATCTTAAGAGTTTTTCTTTGTCTCAAGCCATTCTCCATCCAACATTACCTCGGGCTTACATTAAAAAGAAGAAATTCTCGACCTTGTGATATCAGGTTAAGGGTTAGGAAATTGGGAGGTTTAATTTTTAGCTGATAGTCACGAGGGTAAAGCTTCTAAAGAATAAAAAAAGAAAATATTACAAAATAATAATTGTATATTTTATTACAATGCATTTATTCATTAAAGCATATTTTTAAGTGTTGTATAGAATAAGCTTAGGTAAGAGGGAAACCGCTAAAGTGAAACTGAAAGGTTTACTTAGCTTGAACTTGGCAATTAGCCTTAGGCAAAATGGATCGTTACTGTAACAATATTAATAACTACGTCTAACAGTGGAAGATATAATTTCAAGCGAGAGAGTATCGACTTATAACTTACCAACAACAGTTTCTGCAAGTGTAGCTTTTATTCCTCCCGAATTCTTGTTTCTTTAGAACAGCTATCAAAATTATTTTCTTTGATTCTCTGAATGCTTTGATACGGCTACTTAGATTGATTTCGTTTTAAATAACATGTACTCGTTTTTATAAATCACTTCACTTAGCATTGCAAATTCTAACACGATTGCACGTTCTTTTATAGCTAGAAAAGAAACCAATACAACCGAAAATACCTGATCTAGTTTTGGAGTAGCTCTACAGGTGTGTGCGTTATTAGCAATTGTACAACAAGAATTCGGAGCTTTTATATACATGTAGCTCTTTCTCACATTTCTGTTTTATAGCTTTATAAGTAGAGTTACAAATTGTGAGATAGTTGTAATTAAATTTCTATGCTCACTAACATTAACATTCAACACTGAAGGAATTAGCGCTAAATCTGTTATGTACATCCGAGGAAACGTACGAAAGCATTCTTAATAATAGCAGGCTTTTAAATGGCAACTTGGTATTTAAATGGGATACCCGGGAAAGCTTTTATTTCTTTCTAAGGTTGTAATCTCCCCCGATAACGATGTTTAGAAACCTTTCATTCACGTTTCGATTAAACGAGTCCATCGTCTGTTCTCATTATCTTCTTTCGGTTCTTTTTTATGAACCTACTATCTATATAAATGCGCGACGATGTTCTTTGAAATCATTAATAACATTTAACGAGACAGTCTTTCTATGGTCTATCTTGTCCGTAAGGAGTTGTTCGGTACAAAAAGAAAAGTGTAACAGATGCAATAACCACGATGCAGCTCCGTCAAGTGTATATAACTTGAAAAGCGAGTTCTACTTAGTCTCACTGTCTTTTACTGCACAGATGCAAAATTCAAAACCCGTGATATATTTAATATTTGACTATCATTTGAAGTTTTAGATTAATCCACTCCATTATTTTATTTCTGCATATTGGTGAAGTATGTTTTGATTAATAAAAAAGTTATACAGACTAATATAACTTTTCGGGAATCGCTGTTTTCTGAGGCACACTTTGCAAAATTGCACAAGATTCAGAGTTCTTTATATACGGGACTTTATCATGGGAAGCGGCTTAACTCAAAACAGTACTTTAAATTGATAACGTTCTTGTAGGTGTCAGAATTGATGCCATTTATTTCTTTTAATTGTTCCCAGTCGTCGTTTACTAAAGATTTATCGTTATTTAGCTCTTGTATTGTGATAGTGGATATCCAACTTCAATTTGGTATTCCTAATAAATGTTACTCAATCCCATCAAATATAATTGTATTGCTGTAGAGCATAAGTACATAAATTCAGTAACTAGAAAAATTAACGCAATTCTCACCTGTGAGCATATCTATATGCAAGCTCGTCAAAGCTATCAGCTAACAGTACATTCCTTTAGTACACAAAGTGCAACCTTCATCACTTTTTTTTTTGAATAAAACCAATAGAGGAATGGGTCCGTATTACCACGTATCAAGGACTTCGGTGTCGCCATTCTGCAATGGTTAGTTCACAACAAGCAACATTGGCCATATTACGAACATTCGGCCATTTATGCATATGGGACAGTCTTAGGACATCAAGCCAATGGCAACATGAACTGATAAGCAAAACCTGTTTACCTCTGTATGGGTGTCATCATGCTCAATTCTAAAGTGATTTCGCAGGTTCGATTGTCTCAGAGGGAAAGTTTTATTATCATTAGAAAAGTTGTCTGACTGGTATAACTGGAATATAATCAGATAATCGCTAGAACTGAATCGTTGCTATATTTACAAAAGAAAAATATCGTAAACTCTATAAAGATAGGTCACTTCGTATTTCAATCTGCTTCTGCTTTGCTCGTTTACCCTGTTGATCCTATTTTTGTGAACATCTTTAGGTTTTCAGTCCTGGAATTTGTTAGACGCGTAACTCTATTGTTTCTTATTCTGAGATAATTACTCATTTTTCTCAAATTCTCAGAACCTATATCTTTCACTACACCGAGAAAAGGATTTTGTTGCTTCAACTGAAAATTAGTAGATTCAATTATAATTTTGATTTGTATATAAACAATGACCTACATGCAATAAATAAAACATAATAAAATGTTGCAAAACCGACTTTAAAGCAAACAAACCTAAATTTGTACCACAATAATTATGGCACTTACTCAAATGGCCATTAATGTAACTTAAATGTTGGGTAACGTTCCTTCAATTGCTTGTAGGTTTGAATTGAATTATTTAATACTTTTATCAACACGTTGAATATCCCACTTACAAATAAAGATCATTGAAGCAAATACACATTAATTTCATCAAACCACGAGTTTAGTACTTGAAAGGGATTGCAGCATTAAAACAAACTATTCAAATTTTTCCACTAACCAAAAAGTGTCATTGGTTTAAATTCAGTATACATTGATTTAGCTAACCCATATGTTGAGCATAGTTAATAATTAAACTAAGTGGTTAATAAGGGTTGAAGTAATAACATTTTTGGTTTAATCAAACTTTTATTGTGTTCAATTGAAACATTTAGCTGTCGTTCTGCATTGTTTAGAAATAGAATTAATTGAAACATCCAAGGTGATTTAATTCAATATCCTGCTTGATTGATTCCGACTTAATGAAGTTATTTCAATCAATTTTTTTAATTCAACCTGGCGATCAACAAATGAGTTTATTCTCCCAAACAAATTTAAAAAAAAAATTGATTTAAAATAACTTCATTCAGTAATATTATCAAGTTGGATATTGAATCAAATCACCTTGATTGTTACATTAACTCTAGTTCATCATGCATAATTTTTAATTTAGCCTTCACTGATAATGTTCTTTTGCAAAATGTTATTTTTATAATCTCATAAAACCTAAAATTAATATAAGTAACTTCCACTTGAATTTTATAAAACTGATACTGATTATAGAAAAGTTTGTTTATTCCTTGAGGTTGCAATGGGTCTTTGAAGTTAGACGTTCGCTTATGTAGTTGAATGCTAAAAACAACGACATTTAGTTATGGGCAATGAGACCAATTTATAGGAAGGTACTTACGTGTTTTTAGACGAAAAGATTTTGTTTGAACACAGCACAGCATACTAAATTTATCTTCTATGTATTTCTATATTTGGTTGAAATACCTTTATTAAAACTAACACAATAAACAATGTGAAGAAACGCTTAACGCCATGTTGACGTGTGGCAGTTGAATGGTAGTAGCATATTGAAGATGTAATGTTCGCCGTATATCCAATACTCAGTTGCCTGAAAGCATGGGACACTTACCAAAACCGGTTGGGTTCAACAAATAACCGCGACGTTTGATTTCACTATTATAGTTTATTTAAATCAACAAGCTATAGTACGTTTGTTTGAATGTTAAATTTGTTACAAAACGTGTTGATTTGACACTTATTCCACCATTCATTTTACTAAAATGAATTTTATTTAACACTAAAGTACTATTGGACTATAATATGAAATTTATTGGCAATATTAGTTGTATTAAATACGACTGTTGTTCAGTGAAATTGACATTTGCATTCTTTTATTAACCAACTGTTATTATGCGTTCAAGCAAACAAATTTAAGTCGACTAATTTTTGTAGTTAGTTTAACAATCTACAAGCGGTTCAGTGAATATAGTTTCGTTTAGAACGACTAAAAAATACTTGATCAAATGCTTTACTCTTCAAAACAACAGAGTTGTTTGTATCAACCAAATCAATTTTCTCGGTGGAGCCGTGTGCAATCTAAGCTTACCTCCATCTTTCATTTTTTTCTCACTCCGCCTTTAATGTACCAAGCACTGTACCCTCATACCCTAGAACGTATACTATTATCCTACCCCTACTATTTTTTACTGTTTTCCACATTTTTTTACTTCCCCGTTCCATTTCTACTACCTCTTTGTTCTTAGCTTTGTCTGTCCACAATATCTTCATCATACATCTATAGCACCACTTGCTAATGCAGCACAGCCTTGCGCTAAAATTTGTTTTATATTTTTTGCACTTTCTTCATCTTACGTTATTTGACTTCCTAGGTAGCAGAGGTTACTGATCTCTTGTAGATTCTGGTTTCGTATTTGTATTCTGGTTTTTTACATGAGTGACTACTCAAAAGTTATGATTTTCTTAGATTTAAGATATTGTTTGTAATGCAAAGACGTAGTGGCAATTTTGTACTCTACTTTTAGATTTAAAATTCGTAGGAACGTATTTCTTTCTTCTAGAGGTCACATGTTAGAGAGTGGATGTAGTAACTGTTATTTCAAAGAGTGTTTGTTAAACAAACTTCGTATCATAAATCTGATGTCTGATTCTTGTGGTTATATTTAAATTGGGCTATCAAAAAAAAATTAGGGCAACACTCTTATTAACCACCTCAGACCACAGCATCTTCTATCAACGTCCAATTTGGAGCTCATTTAGAATCATCTACAGTTTACAATAACTCTTATTAGCTCCCAGCGTCGGGTTCTACGGTCCACGGTACTTTTATTGGCTTCCAAAGTCGGACATCATCAAACCACAGCAACTTTTACTGGCGTTCAAACTTGGTGCTGGATTAAGCTGTTTGAAAAGTATACAGTTTTGTGTCCTTCTCTCCTCCTTTCTCCGCTATGAATTAAATTAGATTTTACCAATGTAACAAATACAGGTATAATAAACCCACAACATCTTGCTCACAAACAATATTTTAAATGCAAATATAATGAGTCTAAATAACCTGCACGCAAATCTACTATGAAAATTTAAATTCTTAATCTAAAATAGTCTTTTATGAAATCACTCAATTGTAAGACATAGCTCATATATCTGATCTTTACAGGTAAGCGTCCCATCGTTGTTATTTTTGATATTACCAGAGTCCACTCTTTAAAAAATAATGGTTGCCAATTATTATTAATCAATATCAAAGTTCCATTTTCTCTGAAAGTAGCATTGAGAAGTCCAATTTCCATGCAAAATTAATCTATCATTCTTCTAGTAGGTGCCAGCAATTTCTCACGTATTCTCATCTACTTCTCGTATTTTCGAGCATCTGGTCATTTTCTAATACATTTGATATGGAATATAGATTTTCTTCTAAAAATTTGAACTTCTCAATAATTGAAATTAACTAATTTACGACGATTTTACGTCCTTTTGTTATTAATATAAAAGAAAATTCTTTAAGAATATTTTAAAATCCGATCACGCAGTTATTAAATGAAAATTTTTTTTTAGAATGTTTACAAACGAGTTATTTGTTAGTAATTGTAGATTAATATGCTTTCAGAATATTGCGTTTCGCATTGGACGTATATGTATGAAAATTACGATCCTTCAAATATATATGAGATTTCTTTTATAATCATGCTTCTATGCGCCAAATGTAATTAACATTTATCTATAAAGGGCATTTCAGAAATATGTTCCCAATGTTCTTATATGTAAATAAATACCTAAATAAATTGAGACTTTTTCGCATTTTCTCGAAATTATAAAATAAAATCTTTGTAATACACTATAATACGACATTGCTGTGATCTTTAGTCACACACTGTTTTGACACATGTGGAGTTCATCATCTTTCCCGTACAGATTAAGGCAACACTCAGTTCACGACCTTTGTATGCCATGCCGTGTGATCCAAATGATTATGGGTACATAACACTTTCCCACTTTTTAATCGGAAGAATTATGACTTAAGTATCTGATTCGCTTTCCAACATTTATATTAAGCTGATTAGCTTACCAGATTTCAATTGATTCAGAAGTTAAACTAATGTTTTTGGAACAGGTCGTCTCGATTTTTTGTCTTAATTATAA
The DNA here is from genome assembly GCA_036346225.1 of Platerodrilus igneus. NCBI lineage: Eukaryota > Metazoa > Arthropoda > Insecta > Coleoptera > Lycidae > Platerodrilus > Platerodrilus igneus. The sequence goes on along the minus strand of JARFIW010001011.1, from coordinate 1,373,068 downwards.
CAACGATATAAGTGGAAAGTGGTATTGATAATCTCCAAGAAGGCACACTTATACTTATTAGAAATGAAAACTTGCCAAGACAATAGTGTGCGCGTTGTGATTATTGAGACACCAGTTGGATATTTAAAACGTTTTATTACCAGAGGGTGCCACTATGTTGTATTAGTGGTAAGAATCGCTACCAACAAGCTTCAGGTGGATTAGGTTTCTATGTTAAATTTGTTTATGTTAACTCTTTTATTCATTTCTTCACTTAGATGTTTACTATGTTGATTGTTGATAAACGTTCAAGGCCGGGAGTATGTTCAATTATTTAGACTCTGGGAAAATTCAAGTTTAAATGGGTTGTTGGCTGATAAAATGCCAGCATCCTATGATGAGAATTTTGGATTTGTTACTGTGGTTGCGAAAAAAAATAAAATGCAGGACTGCCAAGTCTGTTGTAAAATTAATTAATCATTTTCTATTCAATATAAGTATCACTTTTTTAGCAGTTTCTATTTATATTGAAAGGGAATTACCAATATAAAGCTGCCAATAAAGATAAGTGCATTGATTATAAGCATTACAATTATAAGTCACAGTTCATTATAACATAGAAAGAATTTTGATTAGCGATAATATTATTTTTTTGCAACGTTTGTCTAATGGTGCTGACTTTTTCTTATGAACAAGTATTGCAATAAGATTAGTCAAAACTATCTATTACACGCAAAATAGATAGAGATGAAGTGGGAGCGCTTACATGCAGGATAAGTTTCCACTGGAAAACAAGCCTCGTCGTAGCTCGATCAGCTGCGGCAGTGAAGAAAATGGACCAAGGTACAGCAGTCTCCAATCCTTAATATTGTACGAACCACACATATCGTGGCCAGGTTACACGCAAGGACATTGATTCCGTTTCTTTACACAAAATAACAGAAATCTAGGACTTCTCCAAGTTTGAACTCAAAAAGGATATAACAAACAACGCTGATGGTATAAATTCTGCCAAACTGATTTACTTGTCCAAGGCTTTTTGAAATATAATACAATAACGGTATTACACAGTGCTTAGTTAAAATGGTTCAATAATTATGTCACTTAAAAATCAAGTTACAACGCAAAATATTTCCAAAATTGGATACTACTGTAACGAAAGCTGTATTTGCATAGATAACAATAGTTCTTTATTATCAAATAATTACAAGCTTTTTCAACAACTCCCGCTACAGTAAAATTCCAAAAGCACTCGCAGTAATTTATTTCCTGCTAATTGCTAACGGTATAAACACTAACTTCTTAAAACAACAATGCTATCTTCTTAATTACGTACTAACGGAGCACTATAATTAACTTATATTGTAACGATTTTTTTTCTCTCTCTAATTGTTGGCTCCGCTAGCCTCACGCATGGGCGCTAGTGAAACGAATTTTCCTGGCCGACACTACTTTATTATCACCATGCTCCAAGTCAGGTGTCTGCAAAACAAAATCTTCCGACGTTAACTAGGGGTCTATTCCTTGGGTAGAGCTATGAGCAATGGGGGGGTAAGTCGAAATCTGTGGGGGTCATACTCAAACTAAAACAAACAGGCGCCACCAAGTCCAGATTGATTTATATTAATGGCATAGCAAATTTCTAAGGGCGGACTTGGAGACCCAAAGAAAAAGATCGCCTTCGCTGACATACAAACTTGTCTTAACAGAATAAGACACTGCTCCTGTAAGAAAGAATAATAGTTAAGTCACCTAAAAAATGGGAACACTATTTGCGTCCCTCTAGTATACCTAAAATGCATAGAGAATATTTCCTACTTACTGGAATCATAAAATTTAACTCTTGCTGTCTTTTGTTTATCAGGTCTGATCAAACCAGATCAGAATAAAAAAATTTAAATGTAGATTATTAATTTACTAGAAAGAATTTTCTTTGTTTCAGTAAATAAAATTTCATTATAATTAAATAAAATAAATATTTGATATTCTTGCAAAATTGTTGTAAGGTTTATCAACTGATCCTTACTCAAATATATTACAGTTCAGTGTAACTAACAATATTAAGGTTTTTTATAACCCAACCAGATCTGTGTAGGTCACTTACAAATGAATATACGAAATTTTCTCATTAATTTAACAAAATTAATAATCGTTTGAAGTCAAAAGAATCACCACGATATTCTCTAATTTTATCAAAAGTGGCAGTACTGTAATGCTAAACATCTGTAAGCCATTGTGCAATTGTTGACGGCATTGTTCAAACAAACAGGTGACGTAATAGCAGCTGTTAATTTACGTTGTAGCCACGTGTAGTCACATATTTACGGAACTAAGTGAAATCAAACCCGATACTGGGGAAAACCAGTCTAATCACAGGTAAAGTGAATAACAATTTTGTACATCCAACAAACAAAATGAAATAATGTACTTTCAGAAGGAAGTACTGAGGAAATTCTTAATTCTATTACGAACCCAAAACCGGCTGTCGTCTTTGGTTGCAATGGAAACAACTTCGCAGTGCGGGGCCTGCAGCTAAATATGCTTGTTTTCCATGCTTTAATACAGATGTAGGAACGAAGCGGATTTCTCACATTGGTTCACGGCAGCATTACTTCATAGCGTACTCTTCCGTTTTCTAATTTTATTTACAAATATAATCTTTCATTGCGTAGTCCATAAGTTAAGGTTTCTACATTGTAATTTCAAAGTGGTCGTGCGGTTTCTAATTTATCGTTGCAGTTTCTGACGTGTTGTTGCGCTAAATAAAAATTTTTAAATTAGCTAATATGATAACGAATATGCAAAATGTGGATTAAGTACTAACCGTTACTCAGGAAGTGTTTCACCAAAATAAGGCGACCCGGAGGTCACTCGCCATTCTTTTTGAATGCATCTTCACGCTGCCTTTAACTATCGACGAGTGCGCTCGCTGCGTTCTTGCATGGTGGGAGGATCATAAGTGGGGTTCTCAAACCTCTCACGCGCGCGCCAGTGGCTGTGGAATTGCACCGAACTTCGAAACAAATAGACTACTAATCCTAGATATAGTAATACTATAAAAATTTGATTGTTACTCGAATCTTTATTTTAGTTAATAAAGGTATTTCAATATTCATTGTACGTTTAATGAATAGGTTCTTTTACTGCTAAAATAAAATTGTTACAATATTAATTTATATGGTCACTCTTATAATTTATCTCTATCACTACAATAATTTATTTCAGATGGGGCAATTTATATTAGCAGTATCTACCACTAATCTACCTCACGACTTTATAGCTCGAATAAAAACGTAATAGTGCAATCCAAGTTTTAAATTTGAACTGGATTGGCTAACGCTAATGACGGCATTTTATTCCCTATCCATTCGTTCTAGTTTATTTTGCGAGCATAACAGAATTTGCAAATAACATGTGTTGTAAGCTTAATAGGGCTCTTAAACGCAAACTCGTGTACCTGTCAATCAAATCCATCTCAAGATGTCGCTCCACAGAGCACTATCAATCATCTTTTGTGTAGAAACGCCTTGCTTATATTTCGATGCATTTATTCTCGTCAGAGATGTGTTAAAGGGTGCTACAGTACTATATTTGAATTTCAGTTCACACCATAACCTAATAATAAATTCCCAGTAGGATATTTATAATCTACAAATTTAAAATTAATTACTGAGTAACCCATTTAGAAATAATAAATAACCCCGCCCTAAAGGAAATTTCTACCAATTGATACTAATAACCAAAACTCTTTTTAAATGAATTAAATGAAGGTGTCGCAGAACTCCGTGCAATATAAATACATAATAGACAAATTAGCAAATTCTGCGCGGTGTTTCCTTCATGAAATTTTTGATGACAAAGCTTTAAAGTAATGAATTCAACTATAGTTCTCAAAGTATGGATAACATTAAGAAAACAATGTAGGAATGCACTAAAGTTAGGGGCAATTAAAATTTCCACGAAATTAACTTAAAATGAAGTTTTAGTTTGGAACACTTAATCGCTAAGGATTCGGCAAATGTGTTTACTTATAATTATACCGAAAAGTAGTCTAGATTCTAAAGCACTCAAATTATTTACCAAATTAAAGCTATTATAAACGCTAACTGGACCTGTTGGCGGTTAAGGTTGTACCGAAATCAGAACGGACTTCACTCTTACGACTGACAATGAAGCTATACAATCCATCCAATCATCTTAGGATCATCTATGTTTTTCAAACTTTTAGATTAACAAACTTAAATGCTGCTGAAAATAAAAAATAATAAAATTGTTTAAAACAGATATCACTTTGGCACGATCTTTAATAGTACTTAAACAATTTTTACTTTCTTTGTTTGTTGTCAAGCCACATTATGTAGCGACAGAAAAACATATTTCTAATAAAAGTCGCGCAGAAGATGTTGATTTATCCGTATTAACATAAACTGACTTTTATAGACTTCCGTACTAGCTCTGAGCTCTAATTTCAGCGGTTTCTAGAGACTATCAGGGGAGTCGTTAAATAAATACGGATGGGTCAGGCGCCACTGTACTTATGTAATATATAAGTATAAGGAATATCGCCAAGAAAAATACAGGAACCTGAACGAATATATTCTGCTATTGTAATACAAGATTTTGTATTCATAGATGGTACAAACGTTGATATTGAAATAAAATAAAATACATAAAAATTCATTGAAGACAGCAGTTTGCATCTTAAATCACTAAAATCAATAAATCCGACAACTTATATGTACTTATAAAATTTTCTACTGGTCAATGCTGCATGAACACTCTACATATTAATTTTATACACCCTTGGTTCATATAAGATTTATAGAATCCAAAAATATGTACGTGGTAGAATAAATTCAACGTCTTAAGTATCTCTTAAAGTGTGATTAACCACTTCTAAATTTATAAAAAATTAGACTTGTTAGAAACCAAGATATATATTAACTGAAAGTAATTTTGGTTCAAAACGACAGGAATTTACAATAAATGTTGTAAGTGTTTAGTTACTCATTTCTATTTCTGTAATAAACTTGATTGTATCGGAGCCTCTAACGTCAATAGGCATTATATATTTCATTATCAAAATTATTAGCTTTTGTCGTTTTTCCAGTACTGATCAAACGACGTACATTTTTATTAAATTATTTATGTAATAGGATTTTTTAATTAGTAATTTTAAGCCTTGTTAAAAAAGTATCATGTATAAGAAACTACTCAGCTGTATTTAAAAAAAAATCAACGTGAATAGGCAAATTCTAATAACGACATCCATTTAGTATGATTCACAATCTAAGTTCGTGAACAGATCGTTTTAGTAAACAATCCTATATAGCAAAAGTTTAATTTAGTGTAATGTTCAAAGATCAAAATTTTAATTATAATTATTAAGATATTAAATTTCAATCGTTTAAACTTCAAGAATTACAGCTTAACCTTGGATATCTTCTAATTAGAGAAAAATAACCACTATACGTTGTACGTCAAACAGATGGTTTTCATAACAAAGGAAAATCGACTTACCTACCTCGAACGTAGAGTGCAAATTGTTACAAACCATTTAGTAGATAAACTCGAAGCATATGTGCGCCTCTAATACTGCATAGTGACAGCAAAAGCTTGTGCGTTTTATTACAGCAATGTCCTGAAGATCGGAACCCTAAAAATAAAGAGTGGACTCCACCTTAAGGGAGAGTCGTCGTTGAAGTCTCTATCTGTAGGTTTCCATTCGTATACAATTTATACGCCATCGATTAGCTATTATGCATAGCCATTAGTAGATGAAAACTTCAGTGTAAACCAAAAAAACTTCCATGTTGACCAAAAGTCTCCGTGTTAACTAAAAACTTCAGTGTTGCGCTAGGGAAAACCAATTAAAATTAGTTTTAATCATACAGAGCAGAAAATACAAACCATGATGAACTGTCTAACACATTTGGATCGATTTACTGCACAAAATGAATTGCTAGTCGCAAGTCACACTTTAATATTAACTTCTGCATCTTATCGCTAGGACGATAAAGAGTCGACTGTCGTAGTCCGTAAACAAAGGAGGCCTCAACACTTGAGTATTCAAAACAACAGGTGCGCACAATCGCTCTAAATTACATTACCTTGAAGTTAATTTATGGAAATTCTAGCAAGCATGTACAACTCGTATCATAGTGTTAAACACAAAACTGGAGTACTTATAACGATAGATTTTTTTTAACTAAATAAATTAGAATGAAAGGATTATAAATAGAGTGCTTCAAAATTATGATAACTTTCTTTTAATTATGTATAAGTTCTAGATATACAAATTATATGGAATTAAAAAGAGATGTTAAAATTTTTGTAACACAATACAGAATTTACATGCGTACTGCTAAAGAGGAAAAACAGAACGTTACAGTACATTACATGCTAAAGGACGTAAGTAGGAATTACGGTGACAAGACGGTTTGCAGCCCGAGCGAAACGAGGACTGCAAAATGTCGAGGCACCGTAAATCGCTTACGTCCCGCGGTATGTATATTATTTCTTTTCTTACCTCTAAATTCAAAATTTTTTTAAATGCCCTTAAATTAAATTTAAAATTCAAATAAGGATATAGAATTATTCGACCCGTAACCATGGATTTTGCAACCATGGCGTCTTTCATTTGGATGACATTCACTTACGTCCCAAGGAAAGTAAGTGAAAATTTACGTCCCGCTTCACAGCCATTCTAGTAAATACAATTTGCGGAAGGTCGTCTCAGTGACGTAAGTGTCACTTACGTCTAAGTTAGGGGAAAAGTATTTTGTCTGCGACTGCGTCAGGTTCTCGACTTGTTCAGAATTTTTCATCTGGCATATTTTTATAGACTAATCGTAACCAACACTGAATTAAAGTTCCAAAGTACAATTGCATTCTTTTCAAGGCATGAGAGCAGTCAATAAGGGAAAGAACAGATCTTATGACTATAATAATGACAAAATAACATATAACTAAAATATGTGTGAAAATCATACGTATAAGGTATGATCAGAACTTTCGGTACGTCACATTTAATGGACACAAGAAGACTATTATTTTGTTATTTATTTTTTAAAATGGCTTTAACTGCTGATGTCGTTAGCCGAGAACTGCTTGGTCACATTTAGAAGACTGGAGTGTACATACTTACCTATTCTTTTCTATTATGCGACATCAATATATCTTTCTACTTAATCACAAAATAATTTCAGATTTCAGGTAAATTACTAGTCAGTTTTGCTGGTTTAAGGATTTAATCAAAAATGCAATTATTCCAAACTAAAGTAGTCGACTAAATAAAAGAAGTATTTAAACTTATCCAATAGCAGCCTATCAAACAGGAACGCATTCACTTCCAGTCTTAATTTCTATATCTCACAATGACAATGTTTAGAAGGTCTTCATTCAAGTTTTCGTCAAATATATCCGCCATCTGTTTTGTTATTTCTTACAGATCACCTTTGAGTACGATCTGTAAAAAGTTGTGCCTAAGTGTGGTGTTTGTGTCATTAATTACATAATGAGAGAACTTCCTAGACTAGAACCTTTTGCTCATTAAAATTGCTTAGTTTTGAAATGTCGAACATGACGATGCAACATTCTAGAAACAAGTCGGTAAATATCAGCGTTACGTAACACATTCGCTATTTGTTTAAAAGTATCTTAATTGGCGTACAAATGAGAAGCTGTGTCGGAGAAATGATGATCAACTTTAATATAAAATGAAATTTTAGAGAATTTGCTTTGCTTCCTTATGACAAGAGTTTCACATTATTGCGAACTTTATCTACCTTGTTAATTCATTTATTTCACTTCCTGAAGTTTCGCAAAGAACAGAAATTTGATAGTCTAACTTATTTGAAAGCATTATAGTTTTGGGAATCAATGTTAAACTTGAGGTATAGCTTCTAGGGGATACCTAAAGGTGGAGTGACCCATAAATACATAGAATTCTTTTATTGCAACCCCTTCAAATTATTTTGAAAGTACTATCCGTATACAATTTTAAACTTATGTTTAAGATACCCATTCCGAATGGACCTGCACCTTGAAGAAGTTCTAGATTACTAGAACTGTGGAATGGCTTGCGTGTTCTAGTGATCTAAAGAGTCAAACTAAAAGGTTCAGCCAAAGTAGTAGGGTTTTTGGCGAGGAACCAGACTAAGACAGGTCCCCAAAAGAGAGCAGCAGTTTTTGCAGTACTTAGAGTGACAGAGACCATAGGGGTCGATATGGCATTCTAAGACTCACTACTGCCACGTGGAGGGCAAAGGGAAACCACCACATTACCTCACAAATACACAGCACATTTAAATTGTTATAAACGATGATGGCATCCTCTGGGGTAAAAAATTCCGGAGGTACAATAGTCCCTCACTCGGATCTCCGGGAGGGTACTACTTCCGGGAATGTGATTGGAAGTATAAAAAGAGTCGTTAACATTCTGCGAGTCGGAGCGTGGAATATCAGAAGTATGATGCAAGTAGGTAGGCTAGAGAGCTTGAAAATCGTAATGGATAGGTTAGCATTAGACATAGTAGGGATCATCGAAGTTCGGTGGCCGGAAGCGGAAGATTTTTGAAGCGGAGACTTTATGGTAATTCATATAGGATCAGAGGAAGAAAATTCTGGCATAGGGATAGTTATGGGAAAAAATAGGACAACGTGTAAAAACTACTTACAAAAGAACAAAAGATTACTCATGGTTACATTAGACTCTAAACCGGTAAATACAATAATAATACAAGTATACATGCCCACCTCTAGCTACAGTGAGGAAGAGGTAAAAGCGGTCTACAAAGATATCGCAGACATACTAAGATACGCAAAACCAACACAAACACATTATTTCAAGACGATACACGTGAAAGGTGTCAGGAGATTTAGGAAGGTATCAAATAGATTACATTCTTGTTAGACAAAGGTTAAAGAATCAAGTAAAAGACTGTTGAAGCTATACAGAAGTAGATATAGTCACTGACCGTAACATCGTGATTATGAAGGCCACTTTTAAATTTAAAAATTTGAAAAAAAAACAAACGGAAAAAGGCACTTTGCCTTTGAGAAACTAGAAGATAAAGATATCCACAAAAGATCTGAAAAAAACTCAAATGAATTGCTGAGAGATATCGGGAAAATTTCTGATACTAAGGAAGTGGAAACAGAATGGAATAACGTTAAATCCATCTAAAACACGGCGGCCAGAGACATTCTGCGGTGTACGCAAAAAGAATATAAGAAACAATGGATAAAAAAGGTTATCCTGGATTTAATAGAAAAAAGACGAAAATACAAAAATAGACGAAACAGGAAAATAGAGATACAAAACACTAAAATGGGAAATTATTCGCAATTGCAGAAAAACTAAAAAACAATGGATTGATGAAAAGTTCAACGAGGTACAAACTAAGATGGAAATAGAAAAGACAGAGAAGCATACAAACTAATTAGAATGAATCTTAGGGATATAAAACCTTATAGCAAAAATATAAGGGACGCGGGAGGAAACGTCATTATAGAAAATGTAGAGAAAGTGGCAAGAATATATAGGGACTTTATATGCAGGAGAGCAACTAACAGCATTAGAATTAGAACAGGAATCGGACATTGAAAATGATGACTTGGGATATCCTATACTTAGAGATGAGTTTAAATTAGCATTAAAAGGTCTGAAAAAAGGTAAGGCGCCGGGTACAGATAACGTGCAAGCAGACACTCTAAAAGCCGCTGAACAAGCAGTAACAAAACATCTCTTCCAACATGTAAGCTATATGTATGACACAGGCATAATATTCAAATATTTCGAACGTAACATCATAGTAACCATACCAAAAAAGAGAGGTGCGGATAGATGTGAAAATTTTCGAACAATAAGTTTGACAGCACACGTGTCAAAAATATTAAGCAAAATTGTACAAAGACGAATGGAAAAACGAGCTGAAAAAATACTAGAAAAAGATGAATTTGGGTTTAGGCAAAACAGGTGAACATGGAGGCTATTTTAGCTCTGAGTGTGATAATGAAGAAAACAATAGGAAAAAGGGGAAAACGTGTATATAGCGTTTGTAGATCAGAATGCATTCGACAATGAATAATGGGAAAAAATTCGAAATACTCAAAATTAGAGCAGAAGCGTAGAGAAGTAAATATTAGGAAAGGGATGAGGCAGGGATGTGCCTTACTCCCATTAATTTTTAACTTGTACATTGAAGAGGTAATGAATACTGTCAAATGTAGGAAGACATTTGAAATTACTATTCAGGGACAAAAGATTGATATGCTTAGATTTGCTGATGATGTAGCGATATTAGCATCTAGCAAAGAAGAGTTAGAAGCTGCTCTTAATGAAATGGAAACAGAGAGATACGGTATGAGAATTAACAAAAATAAAACTAAACTTCTAGTATGGAAAGGAAAGGAAAACAAATCAAAAACAAGAATAGAAATAGGTGACGAGAACTTAGAAGAGGTTAAGTATTTCTGCTACCTAGAAAGCCAAATAACGCAAGATCGGGAGAGCGCAAAAGATATAAAACAAAGATTAGCACAAGTTCTTGCTACATGTAACAAGAAAAATCAACTACTGTGTTCAAAGACAACAAACATAGAAACAAGGAAAATATTGCTTAAAATATACCTGTGGAGCGCAGCACTGTACGGCTGTGAAGCCTGGACAGTAGGAGAAGCGGACAAAAAAAGGTAGAAGTCTTTGAAATGTGGTGTTACAAACGTATGATGAAGATATCATGGACAGACAAAGTCAAGAAACAAGAGGCACTAGAAATGGTATGTGCAGAAAGAAATATGTGGAAAACCGTAAAAAGTAGGAGAGATGGAATGATAGGCCACATACTAAAACATGAGAGAATAGTGCGGAATACATTAAAAGCAGAGATAGGAAAAAAGAAAAGTGGAGATAAACCTAGGTTAGACTATTGCACACAGATAGTGAAAGATGTAGGTTGTGAGAATTTCAGGGAAATGTGTAGGCTAGCTCAGAGTAGAAATCAATGAAGGTACGCATCTAACCAATTTTAGATAGAAAAACCAATAATGACAAAAATAACTGTACCTAAATTAAACATGACGATTATTATAAATAACTATACAGGTATTGGGCTTGCAATATTCTCAACTATTTGTAATTGTTCGAAAGGATTTACTGGAATACTATTAATTCGGCAGATATCAAAGTGTTTGGAGATCCTTTGCAGCCACAGGCTGCTTAACCCCCGTAACATACCCTACATGTGATTTTCCAATGCTCTACCCGAAGGTACTACATTGGCCAGGAATTATCAAGACGGAAAACTTAATGACGAAAAAATATGTGCACTTAAATTTGATGATTATTATAAACAACTACAAGTGTTGGTTGTGAAATATTTTCAACTAATGTTGATTGTGCGAAAGGATATATTGGAAAAGCTATTAATTCGGCAAATGTTTAATTGCTGGGGATACTCGGCAGCCGCGCGCTGCTTACTCCCCTTCTCATACCACTGAATATAAGGAAAATGCTGTATATAATTGTAAAACAATAGGTGACCGAATTGCGTCTAATAAGAAAGAACAGCGGCTATGTTCAAAGACAACAAACATAGAATCAAGAAGAAAATTGTTCAAAGCATATGTGTGGAGCACAGCACAGTACGTCTATGAAATAGGGGCAGCAGGAAAAGCAGACACTAAAAGATATAAGCCTTCTGGTATGTTGTGCTTTAGATGTATTCTTATGATGGCATGGACAGACAAACTTATTAACAAATAGGGTATAGAAATAGTAAAGAAATAAAGATATCTGTGGAAAACAAAAAAGATAGAAGAAATAGGAGGACAGGATACGTTGTAAGGTATTTTTGGGGAATAGTACGAGATATATTACAAGCAGGAATAGGAAACAAGAGGTAGAGATAGACAGAGATCAGACTTTCGCACACAGATAGTAATAGATGCACACTACAAATTTCAGGGAAATGTGTAGGTTAGTTCAGACTAGTAAACAATGAGGGGACGCGTCTAACAAGTTCCAGGACTGAAGACCTTAATGATGATGTTTAAGATACAAACCATCTTTGCTCCCAACTTATATAAAATGAAAATAGTTTTTGTATTTAATTGGCATCACAAAAATCACAAACAAAATTTACAGCAGTCTCAGCACTACTGCATTCGGGATGCACCCCACCCAGAACTGGACACGCAGCTGTACCACAACTCATTACTTTTTTCACATTTTGCGTATACTATAGAGAAACTTCATTTGTGATAGTCAGATTCATTGTTGATACAGAAACATCAATAATAATTGTCTCTAAATCGCTAACTTCATCATTATCTATTCACATTTTCTTTTTCGGATGACGTGTCAAAGGGAATGTCTCTTTTGCTTTTTTTCTTTATTCTTCTGTTTGAGACAGTCCTTCTAAATTTGGTGCTACTTTCGGGTAGATTGTTGTTTTGAGATTATTTAATTTTTAATTTTTTTTATCTTGTTAAATTAAATTATTTGCCTAGCCACCGCTTCTTCAGGAACGTTTTATTCAGTGACAAAGTAATAATAATAGAATGTTGCTTTCTTGAGCTTAGCATTTTCGGTGTGGTAGCGGAAATATACTTTTAAATTATATGGTATCAGATATGGATGCGTGAGACTCTTCTAAAATGTTGTAGACAAAATTCCTTTGAAATTGAGCAATAAGAAGTAGGTCTGCCTGTTAGAAAATTTCCATTGTAATCTTGTGGTTCCACTGTAGCACGTATAAATGACACGCTCTCTAATTTGCTGTATTTCTGATTTATATTCTTATAATCGATTATTCTATATCTTCTAAGATGCTATTATTAGTAATAGATAAACTAAAAAATGTTCATGCTACATTTACACGTATTGTGGGTTGTGTTATATTTAGGTGATAAATCGCCATTATTATAAACATTTGTATGCCTTTCTAAACACAGTCGTAACGGTATCTTTTTACGCCTGCGCCTGTAACAAACGATTCCCTAAAACGAATATTAAAGAGCATTGCGTGTCCATCTAAGATCACCATGAAGGTACCTCACTTTTTTCGAAGAGCGTGCAATCTCAGAATTGCCCTTTAATTTAAGTACTTGGGTCTTGGTTAGTTCCCTAAGTGACCCATTCATTGATGGTTTGTAAGAAATTTGTTTTTAGTTATTAGTAATACTCTTTATTTGTAGCACTAATTTAGGAACAAAATAAAATTATTAATTAATATTGAAACAGCTGTTGCTTGTAATGGTGTTTCTGAATATCTATAGAACGTCAAGTGTACGTCCAACTATTAAATGTAAACTTGACGATACTTATGAACATCATCCATCATACAAGGTTTGAATTTGATCTTTCATCATTACTTTTTGACAAAGTGATTTCAATGCTTATCGTTTATTCCGATCAATAATTTAAGCCAAGCTTTTTATGGCTGTTAATTTCTTGTTTATTACCTGAATTGTTATATATGTTGTGCAGGTTTAATACCTCATTTACTTGAAGTAATGAAAGATCCAGGTACAAAATTAAATTTTTTATGTTTTGGAATTTCATCAGGGTTGCTTATTAGTTGTTTAATGAATTAGTCTGTTAATCATAGCAAAATTTTCTTTTAAAGAATGTACCATATATTGTAAATCCAGCTGCTCTGTCGAAAGAATTGTTTTTGTATAGATAAATTGCTTGTTCCATAAAATATTTATTTGAGTTAAAAATACGTAAGATTATGTTGGCGGGTTAATATTAGGATTCATTGCCTTTGTTACTAGGTTTATACCAACTAAACAGTTAACACAAATATTTTATTAATATTTGTAGGTTGATCTCAGGTATTTTAAAAACTCTATTAACCATCTGTAAAGTATTCAGATTTGAAAGCTGATATGGCTCATACAACTGACAATGTGCCTCCTTAATATTACTAATATTACTGATTTAAGTAGATTCGTAATTAAAGATCAATATTTATTTAATTTGAGAAATAGAAATAATGTATTGGGTAATTCTCTTATTATCTTTGATTGTCTTATAAAGAAACTGAAATTCGGCATGTTCTAATTCTTTAAATATTATTATTGTTTACCTCTGATAAGAAATAACGATCCTATTGTATGTACTAACTGTAACGTTTCTTTGCAGGTGAAGCCTTTTCTAGTGGAAACCGCTACTGAGTGTCTCAAAGGTGTTTGTTTTAGTGTCTTGAGCTTAAGGGTTGCTACCTCTCCTCTTGTGCATTATTCCATCTTTTTGTAAGAGTTTTAGAGGTAGTGGTGCTTCCCCTTCTTCTCTTCCGCTTGTTCTTTAACTAAGTAAACAGCAAACTTACGACCAATCTCATGCCTTCTGCAGAGGTTGTGCCCTAGCTATACCGTGGTAACGCTTATACCTTCTTCTAAAGCCGTTCACCATCTATCACCTAGGCTTCTTTTTGATAGTTAAGACGCATTTGACTTATCAGTTCCAAAAGGTAGATAAAGAGGTTTTAATTTTTTGGAGATGGCCTATATTAACACAACGACAGTCACCCTTAATGTTAAGTCTGATACTAGCAATTTAGCGTTATTTATTCATATCTGTTAAATTTTAAGACACTGAAAAATTATATCAGGAACACTTCCAATTTAAGTTAGTCACTTGGTACCGCATTAACTCTTAATTATAACGTTTTGTTTATTTTTATCTACCCTCACCCTTAGTATTGTTATATGTTAGAGTGACATCTATTTTAATATGTCCGCAGAACCGAATATCTCTCTGTATATAGTTGCTTAGCACCTCTATGGGTTGCATATAATCGTAATTCTCAAGTCTATAACTACCAACATATTTGTTAATCTGTTATTTTAAATGTAGCGATATAGTCTATTGGAGTTAAAGATTATTTGTTATTTTTAAATTTCATTGTTATGTATTTTGGATAATCAGTTAATAAGCGTGTTTTATAAGTGCTAATTAGGTCCGGTTTACTTATGATTCCTATAATTTCTTTCACACAAGACCCTGATGAATATCTAATAATTAAATCGAAAGCTTGGTGAAAAAGCAGAGTTCCATTTTTAAACGAAGACCAGAAAACCTGTTATTACGATTACAATATTATATTATACATATATCCCTATAGTAGGGGATTAAGAATACTACTATAGTAAGCCTGCTTATCGTAAAAGGCGATTAAAAGGCGCAGCAAGGGGCAGCAGCCTTGCTGGCTAAAAGATATTGGAGGAGGGTCGGTTGGTCTCGGGCGATCCTCAATAATTTACAAGCTTGTTGGGGGTTGGCCGTGACGGATACGGCTTTTTGCTCAAATCTTTAAAAACTGCGTTGTGGAAAGATATGGGAGCCTACCACAATATTCCCAGGTGTGCGTGGCCTAAAACACGAAATACATATGATGGAAAGCTCACAATAAAATTCTTGTCCGGAGGTAAAATACTCCCTCCGAGAGGGGGTACTTGGGGCTCGTCATCGTAAGAATATAAAACAATAGTTCGATTTAGTGATAGGGACTTGGAATGTAAGGTCATTACTCAGAGTAGATAAGTTAACGAATTTATTAGTCGAAATGAGAAAGCAAAAGCTGGACATTTTAGGTATTAGTGAGGTGAGATGGCCAGATAGTAATGACTTTTGGAAGGATAATTATAGAATAATTACAACTTCTTCAACTAATGCACAGGCAGGCGTAGGAATAGTGTTAGGTAAAAGATTAAGGCATAAAGTTAAAGAGTACTTACAATTTAGTGATAGAATAATTATGGTTAGATTGAGTACAAAACCCACAGACACTGTTTTAGTACAGGTTTACATGCCAACAACTCAGTACGAGGATGAGGAAGTAGAAAAGGTATACGAGGATATAAATAGTATAGTGAGAAAAGTAAAAGGAGATGAGAATTTAATAGTTATGGGCGATTTTAATGCGTCAGTGGGAGAAGGTAGTGAGGGAAAAATGGTAGGAAAATTTGGGTATGGCAGACGAAATGATAGAGAAGAAAGATTAGTTGAGTTTTGCCAGGAACATAGATTAGTAACTGTAAACACCCTATTCGAACAACATGTTAGGAGAAGATATACCTGGAAAGCCCCAGGTGATAGAGCTAGATACCAAATAGATTATATTTTAGTTAAACAAAGATTTAGAAACCAAGTTAAAAACTGTCGTAGTTATCCAGGAGCTGACATAAATAGAGATCATAACTTAGTTAAAATTAAGTGTAAACTAAAATTCAAAAAATTGAGAAAGGTTAAAAGAGAGAGATGGGATCTAGGTAAGCTTAATGATAGTAGGGTGAAAGAGGAATATAAACAAGTATTAGATAATAAGAGCAAAGAGATAGCTGTAGGAGGGAACGTAGAAAATAGATGGAAAGAAATAAAACTGACTGTACATGATATAGCAACACAGACTATAGGTAAGAAAAAATAGAAGCGAGAAAACCGTGGGTAACAAAGGAGATATTAGATTTAATAGAGAAGAGAAGAAAGCTTAAACCTTTCAGAGAAGTGGATAGTGAAAGTAAGCAAAATATAATACAGTTAGAAATAAGATAGTACATGAGTGTAGAAAAGCTAGAAATAAATGGATGGAGGAGAATTGTAAGGGAATACAAGATGATTTGAGAGTAGGTAAGACAGACAGGGCTTACAGGGTAGTTAAAAAGTTTTTTGGGGAAGATAGGAAAAAATATAATGGTATTAGAGACGAGAATAATGAGCTTCTAATAAATAAAGTTGAGGTAGCTGATAGATGGAAAAGATATTTAGAAGATTTATGTAAGGGAGACGATATGGATGAGTTAGAGAACGACCAAGAAGAGGATGTAGAAATAGGGTTCTCAATATTAAGAGAGGAATTTGATAGAGCTATTCGGAATCTTAAATTAAATAAAGCGCCAGGGATAGACGATATTCCCGCAGAATTAATAAAATATGCAAGTCAGAAAACTTTGGACAGATTATATGAACTAGTAAATGTAATATATGACACAGGTGAGGTTCCAATAGATTTCGAAAAAAATATTATTATCCCAATCCCAAAAAAGTCAGGAGCTAATAGGTGTGAGAATTTTAGAACGGTTAGTTTAACTTCTCATGCTTCCAAAATACTAACAATAATAATTAAAAATAGAGTAGAAGCTTTGACTGAGAATTATTTAGGCGAAGACCAATATGGTTTTCGTAAAGACAGAGGACTAGAGAACCGATACTAATGATTAGGGTAATTATCGAAAAAGGTTACAAAAAATAAAAGACTCATTTCGCGTTTGTAGATTTAGAAAAAGCATTTGATAGGGTTAATTGGATTGTTATGTTCAGGGTTTTGCAAAAATAGGAATCTCTCATAAAGATAGAAAATTATTTACAGTCTATATAAAACCAAAGCGTAGTAATTAGATTTGATGAAACAGAAAAGGAAGCTAAGATTAGAAATGGTGTTAGACAGGGTTGTATACTGTCTCCCTTGATTTTTAATGTTTATATTGAGGAAGCTTTAAACTTAGCCAGAGAGAGAAAAGAGATAGGTATTAGTGTACAGGGACAGAAAATAAACATGTTTGCGTTTTGCAGATGATATAGCCATTATAGCAGAGTCTAGAAAAGAGTTAGGAGAGTTTTTAAATATTTTAGATGAGATACTACGGAGTAACTATATATAGTATGAGAATTAACTCAGTAAAGACAAAGATAATGACAAGTGAGTTACAGCCTAGTTCTCAACCAAAATTAAAGATAGGTAATACCGAGTTAGAGGAGGTAGATGAATTTTGCTATTTAGGTAGTATAATTACAAAGGATGGACGTAGCAGAAGAGATATAGTAGCTAGAATAGCTCAAGCTAGAAAAATGTTTTTAAAAAAGAAAAACTTACTAATAGCTAATAGTATTAGTTTAGATAATAGAAAAAGTTTCTTAAAGTCGTACGTATGGAGCGTTCTACTATACGGTAGTGAGACTTGGACAATTAAAGAAGTAGATAAGAAAAAGATAGAAGCTTTTGAAACTTGGTGTTATAGGAGAATGTTAAAGATTAGTTGGACAGATAGAGTAACAAACGAGGAAGTTTATAGAAGGATAGGTGAGGATTCCTGTATGTGGAAACAATTGAAAGTCAGGAGAGATAGAATGATAGGGCACCAGTTAAGACATGAGGGACTATTTAGTAAAGTCTTAGATTATAGACTACCAAATAAAAATAGAGTAGGAAAGCCTAGACAAAGCTATATTAGTCAAATTATTAGAGATTTAGGTTGTGAAGGGTATGTAGACCTTTTTAGACTATCTCAGAATAGAAAAGAATTTAGAGCTGCGTCAAACCGACTTTAAGTAAGTTCAAAAACAAAACAAAAAAAAATAAAAATCAGTTAAATAAATGTCACCAGGACATAACTCACAATTAGTTAGCGGTCTGGCATGTTGGTAGCGTTTCGTTGCTTAAGCCTTACCATAACATATAATTTAATAAACGTCACCATGACATAACTCCCTATTAGGTAGCGGTCTGGCATGTTGGTAGCGATTCGTTGCTTAAGCCTTGCCATAACATATAATTTAATAAATGTCACCATGACATAACTCACAATTAGGTAGCGGTCTGGCATGTGGGTAGCGTTTCGTTGCTTAAGCCTTGCATAACATATAATTTAATAAACGTCACCAGGACACAACTCACAATTAGGTAGCGGTCTGGCATGTTGGTAGCGTTTCGTTGCTTAAGCCTTACCATAACATATAATTTGATAAACGTCACCATGACATAACTCACAATTAGCAGCGATTCGTTGCTTAAGCCTTACCATAACATATAATTTAACACTTTTCCTTTATGAAGCGGATAACCAGGTTATATTTCATTTCCTTATAAACGGTAATCATGTAAACATGTTAGAGTTCTTTAACAACCATCAGGTTACTAATATCTATGTAGAGTCAGCTGGATAGGAAAAAGATAGAAGGATTTAGGAAGACCTAGACCAAACTATATTAGTCAAATTATTAGAAATTTAGGTTGTGAAGGGTATGTAGAGCTTTTTAGATTAGCACAGATTAGAAAAGAAGTTAGAGCTGCATCAAACCGACCTTAAGTAAGGTCGAAAACAAAATGATGATGATTATACATAGTCATTCTACACACAGTTATAATATATTGTAGGATAATTATTAACCATTTTAACCTAGTAATACAAGAATGTTGTTGTGTACATGTATTTGCAATATCGTGGACTACAGAACTGATGAATGTAATATTGTTAATACTTGTCAGCATTCTCTACTTATGACATTTACCTATTTAGGGACGTATATTGCAGAAAAGTGCATAACTGTATCATTTGTAATAGTAATTATAATCATAAGCGTATTTTGTATTGCAATAATCTAATGAGAGTACATGTGAGACGCTAAGGTATGATATTCAGGAAAACTTCTTTGCTTTAATTGTTATTAGTAAATGATATAGTCAAGTGAGTGAAGTTTAATTTATCTAGTATCGGTATCGAGGAACATGTCACAGGTACCGGTGGCGCAATTGGTAAACGCATAGACCCGGAAAGACTAAAATACAGGTTCAAATCCTCTTCAAGACCTTATGTTTTTCCTTTTTTAATTACTAGCTCGATTTGAAATGATCATTTGGGCTTTCCATAAAAGTCTAAGTTATTATTTCATCTTATTAATTTATATATATATATATATATATATATATATATATGTATATTGTTTTGAATCGCGGTACAGCTACCTTGTCTAATATGAGGATGCAATACAAAATATGAATTTTTACCTTACCGTGCCCTTTTTTCTGACTCGCTAGCTCAACGACAAATACGTTGTGGATTTAATGAAAATGAAATAGAACACAGAAATCTCAAGAAACATCTATGAACAATCTTCTTTACATTCAAATACATCTTTCTTTTATACACATTATCTCAATAATCTATTGCATACACAGATATAAATAACGCTTATAAATACAATTTGCAACTTAAGTTTAGACAGAAAATTTACCTTATGACTACTTATGTATTAAAATAATCTTCACCTAATTTCAAAACACCTCATGTGTGAGGCATAAAATTTACTTTAAGTTTTGTTGAATAATTTTATTTTATCACCTTCACCTAATTCTTGTTAATTCTTAGGAAGCGTCAAAATATTTTATATGTAAGTCACCAAATTTTCTTTAAAATTTTTATGAATAATTAAAATATTATTGTATTACCCCGTGCCAATGCAGTTGCTTAACGCCGTTGAACAGAAATTTTTGTAAGGGTCAAAACACCTCGACTTCTAACCTTAAATTCCTAAAACCTATACTAGCTTAATCTACTTAATAAGACACGAATTGTCTATGTAGGTTTAAAACAAGGTTATACTTGCATTTTGGATTATCACCTTCCTGGTATTCTTATCTATATCGCTGTCGTTTCCATTAAAATTAACTGCATTGAAAAATTCTTGGTTTGATCGATTTTTAGATTTCCATCTTTTTAATCATTGTTCATACGTCGAAATATCAGTTTACAAAAGTACATTTATTTTTAATAGATTAAAAATAGCTAGTGACCTTGCACCAAGATAACTTATTATTTATACCGGAGCAATAAATTGTCGTAACACTTCATAAAACAGCATTGATCGAATGTCGATTGACTTATATTCAAAACTTTCATGCCAAATCTTACATGCAGAATGAATAAATGCTATTCCTCATTAAATGTTGTCTTTACATACAAAAATTCTAAATACGTCATGGGTCTCGAACTTTCTGATTACATTCTGTAAGTATGATGTGACGATTCACCGCAACTTCTCATTTTATTATCTTTAAGCTGTCAGTTTAGAATTTAACATAATATTTGCATTCCTTTATTATTGAATGAAAGCGATAGCCGATATCTCTTTCCTTTATGAGCTGCTATAATAATTATAGACACTAAAACTTGTTATCTTATCTGGTGTATAATCTTTCTCGATGTTATCTCGTTCTGCAAATCGACTTGTAGTCATTGACAGAAGATAGTTAGCTGTTCTTTCCCTACTCAGAAATGATTTCTTGCTTTTAGAACACACTCGAAAGAATGCAAATAAATACTATATTTTTTTTTGTATTAAATAACGTATATTGGCTGATATTTCTAAAGAGAATGAATGAATTTACATTTTATAAAAGCAAGGATCGTTATATATTTTCGCCGACCGCAACTTGTTGTAGATTATATATTTTAAAGAAGATCACTTGAGATCGAGTTATTTAGTATACTTAAAGTGGATGAATTCAATAAAAGTGATATTTTTAGGAGAATAAATATTTACACTCGTATTTTATACCGCGAATGCTTGATTGGGCTTCGTTTTTAAATGGTATGTCATAACATTTCATTTTATGTGCTAAGGGAATACGTTTATCTTACTAAAATATTTTACAGGGTAAAGATTAAATATTGGAAAATTTTATTTTTCGGTGTGTGGTGCTCAATGACTTCTCGTAACCTCCTTATCACATCAATATATACCTAGTATTTA
Organism: Platerodrilus igneus; assembly: GCA_036346225.1. Taxonomy (NCBI): domain Eukaryota; kingdom Metazoa; phylum Arthropoda; class Insecta; order Coleoptera; family Lycidae; genus Platerodrilus; species Platerodrilus igneus. The sequence goes on along the minus strand of JARFIW010001011.1, from coordinate 1,351,551 downwards.
ACATAATTGCGAGTAATACTTTCTTGGTAACTAACATAAAAGATAATTAAAAATAAAGCACCTTTATTTTTTAACAAAAATTTCATATTTGAATAATAATGGGCGCATGTATTCTCAAACGCTATTATATGCATGGAGCTTACCAAGTTTGATAGCTAGACTTGGTAATGAGTTCCTCAGGTTGGAGCTTTTAAGCTATATTGGTAATATCTGCTACAAAACTAGACCAAAACTTTATAGAGTGGAAGCTCTTTAGAAAACTACGGATAATCTTGCTGAAACTATTGTTCTCAATTTTACCCTTACGCTAAGTTGCTCTAGATCGTCCTACAAAGTATTTGAACGTGTCTGAATTTGTGCAGTTTGAGTAATTGTTTGATGGAAGCTAATCCGCCATTATATACTATAAATATCCAATGATAGCGTTGTCTTTCATACACGATGTTTAATTAATCTCCTACGTATCTCCAGATATGGTGAACACGTCAAAAAGGAAATGTCTATAAAACAAAACACGTACATGATAGTAAAATTCTTGCATCTTATTACGCATCGAGGTACTATTTTAAACGTGGTAAATTATTACAGGCAGATACCACTTCAAATCGTAAGAACTAAGCACTAACAAAGAAGTTTCATTTCAGGAAGTAGGTATTATTTCACTACAAGTACTAAAGACAATGTAATAATTCCGGCTGCTGATGACATTCATAAGAATTTTGAAAAACTAACTAAAACAGTCAAAGAAGCTGTTTCTTCTTCCACGTAGCGACAAGTCTGCCCAAAATGCGAAAGCTTAAAAATATATCTATCAATATCCTATAAATAATAGATGAAAACCAAACTCTAATTAGCTACAAACTGAAAGTTCAGGAATTGCACCGAAGTTGAATTTTTTAACATATCAAGTATGTATGCTGCTGCATAAACTACGTCGATACAAAAATTGTCTAAATAAAGTACTTTCAAAACGTGTGGCGTATTACAAAAAAACTACTTAAGAAACACCAAATTATTGCTTCCGAAAAGCCTATCACCAATGACGAAAACTGCCCATTGTTAGCCTAATATCTATACGATAATTGCTCTCTGCCAAATTTGAGCGCGAGTTTAAAGAAAATTGATCCCGCCTATGATATTATAGGAATGAGCGGTATACCCCATCTACTCCTAGTACACGTAAAGGGTGATTCCAGACTTCAATTGCATTACTCCGCCATCTTTGATGGCGTCACGCGCTGCATAATTAGTTATGTCACACACATAATACTTAATTACGTCACACGCACATCTTTAGTTACGTCATATGCACCATCTTGAGTGACGTTAAATCAAATTTATATAACAACTCGAAGACTTTTTAATTTTGCAACACCCTGCACAACTCTTTTATTTTTAGAGGTAATTCTGTCGTTTGTTTTACTTATTTAAAGAGCTTTTTATGGGATCTTTTATTGTATATTTTTCTACCATCCAATTAATCATATGCCTAAAACATAGTGTCTTTAAATTTTCTTACTGTGTAACGTGAATGGAGATTTCTTATTTTGGTTAACGTATACAATATTTATTTTTAAAACCTCTTATATAACTCTTTTATTGCATGCTTTGGTGGCAACGCTAACTTCTTTTACCTACCGATAAGAATAAACGGAAGAACAGAAAGATTATCACTCTAAAACTAACTGAAATTCTCTGCGAACTAGTTCTGAAATCACATTTATGTCCTAAATCACAGTTATATTTTTCAATAGACATCAATTCCAAGAGTCTATAACCTGCACAACAGATATAAAAAAATTTGTGGGCCTAATTAAGAAACAACAGATACTCAAACAAAAATTTATTGCTTTCCTAATAGCGGCAAATACGGCGCCCGGTATGTAACTTAACATTTGATAAATTTATATATTAGGCTGGGTCTTTTGGCGCTTTTCCAGTGACATTTACTCCTACTACTTAATTAAATCATATGCTGTAATTTTTCTGAAAAAATAGCCTAGGACTTGTTGTTTCTTATGGTGTTAAGGCGAAGTACTTTCTATAAAGGTGTTGCGGGTGAAAAAATCGTTACACTGTTAAATTGTGCAATCCTGTAACAAATAGAGGATGTACCGGCTAACTACAGTAGTGCCGAAGTGGGCCCTTTTACAAACAAATTGACAAATTGCTAAAAAATTATGGGGAAGTAAAATTATCAAGCTACGTTGTCATAAACACTTACCCTGAAGAGTTTTGATGCTGTTTTAATTAATAGGCGCCAACTCGTCTGGTCTTAGGTGCGATCCTCAGGAAGACGAATTTGCCAAGTGAGTCCTAATTAGGTCTGCCTCCTGATGGAATGGAGTTACTTTTACAATTAGTCTCTATTCCAAACAAGGAAAAACGCCTTCGTTCCTCTGCGTTACCTAATGCTATTTGAATACAATCATTCATCATAACATTATTCCTGTATACTGGTGCACACAAAATTTGAAAATTACATAAATCAATTCACTTTCAGTTTCTCATAACATTAATATTTAACCATAAAAATTTAACTACGATTTCAACTTTTTTAAATTAAATTTCAATATTCAGGTTTCGTACATTAATATAGTGAACCTTATATCCCACAATGGTGGTGAACGTTTTATAATTTTATAAATATCTATTGTAACAAGTTTCAGGCATGCACGCCACCAACAAAAATAATACAAAAATATAAATAGCTAATAAAACTCACAGCTGAATGCGTCTGAATAAGGATTTTCATTGAGCTTCGATTAGGTTTACTTTGAGATAATCTATTTCCAAATTTCTACCTATGTTGTCGGATTGATCCGCGGATATTACTACGTTTAACTCCCGCTGGCTGAGCTCATATTCTAAAGGCATGTCTCGACTACCCTATTAACGATCAGATGAGTACTCGTTATTTGTTTACGATTTATTTATTAATTGTTTCTGTTCACTGTCTAGCTCTCGTCATCCTGCTCACTACTTTTTATGGCTTCGAGGGGTATGTCACAATATTCATATAGATTACGTGGAAAATGCACGATTTCTTGTAGTTTTATACGTGTTCCTTGGGTTACTAGTCTATCAGTTGTTACGTTGTTAACATTCAATACTTTATTTTATTTTATTATTATATCTGGTGATCATTTGTAAACTGACATCTGTGAATTCCACCTGGGTAGTCGACTATATCTAGGTGATCTAACTATATTGTAACAATACTATTTTTATCTTATCTAGGCTTACCATGTAACAGCGCCTATACTTGTTTTCCTGTGACTTTAATTTTACTCATTTCTACTGAAGCGCGTAAAAAGCTCTCCTTTCTATGAGTTAATTGTATGTAACATGAATATTGACAATCCCACTGTCATTTTGTCATTAATTCTCCTAAAAGCTTTCTTAAAACAACATAATTACGTTATAACAACTTGCTGTTGCCATTGGTTTGTTTACACAAAACTACCTATGAAATTTACCTGTACTTGCGTTAAGTTATTGACTGAGTTTCGCTCAACAATGTATTATTAAAGAAATGACCTTCTAAACATTGTGACTTAAGTTTGTTGCCTGAATTCCCGTTGTAGAACTAAAAGAAATGGAAATGTCATGCTTAATAAACACTAAACAGGGCACATCCGTATTTATTCTGCCCGTTTAAATTAAATTTTTTTCTTTCCTATCTGATTTCCATCTATAGTAACGCAAACGTCTTAAAAGATAGATAAGCAGTCGACTGCTGCTTTGTTATTAACTATAAACGTACGATTACTGTACACTCTGAAATTTGACACTTTTATTATTAAAATAGAATATTTGTCCTCCATATCGCGAAGCACATCTGAAAGCACCCGAAAATCTAATGAATAGGATCACCTATAAATACGTTATTAGAACTATAGTGCTCCTCCCATAAATGGGCGGTAGGTTTAAATAGAAATTTTGTATTGCTTGGCCGGGTTCACACAACCACTGAATAAGTTTTGTATTGATAACCTACAAACGTGAATTAGCTTCTCACATGTATTTGTAGTTACCTCCATGTGTTAATTTGTTCGCTGTGAATCATGCTTGTGCTCAGCTTGTGCTGCGCAACTAACGCCCATTCTATTATTTTAATTACTGAATTTGTTCGTTAAATGCACTATAGTAAAGTATTTGTTTTGGATGTCCATGGCATCCAGTAAGAATGTACTTAGTTCTGCTTAATTAAACACCTTGTATGTTTTCCTTTTTGTAGTAAACTGAATGACGTTTACGGAATGTATTAATATTTCGTATTGGCTGATATCAATGTCGTTTTTTACACATAACGTAAGTCCGAGGCGTTGGAAATGATCACCAAAAACTAGAAGCCTTTATTGTTTTTTCTTTTCAGTAATATTAGTAATCAATATGCTTTTAGAGTATTGGGTTACTTCTTTGTGGTACACAATTTCTAAATACCTGATACATTTTCCGTATCTTTGTTATGAATTTTCGGGAAGTAAAGTTAAAGGAACTACGTTTACAACTTCCTCGCTTTTGCGGGAGTATTACTTTCATTGCTTTCCATAGGATATTTTAGTCTAATAAAAATTTAATATTGTAAAGGTAGAAATTATGCCTGTAATACAGCGGTTAATAAAAACTGCACATTCAAATTGGCGTTTTAAAGCGGAAACTGACAGTCGTCAGGACTTGTCGATTTTGCCTATACAATAGCAGCGTTAAAGTTACCTTTTATTGTGACTGTAGGAAAATGATTAAACCTATGCTGATTTACTCCATTTACTCCATTTCAAACACTCCTTACAAATCATATGTACAACAGAATGTTAATTCGCGCTTCTCTTCTCTTCTCCTTTGTTCTCTAAGGTATGTAAAATAGAAAGCCCGTAAAAAACAGCAAAAATATTCTATCCCAATTTAAATACAGTTTCGTTAATTGTTAATCTGTATCTTCCAGGCAGCTATTGGATTTTGGCCGCATTTTATACTGTTTTATACTTATAAAGTTGGTAATTTATCTAAGGATAAGATTATCTCTGAAAATACTACAAATATCACTAAGTGAGAAAGCATGTTACCTTCAAAACACATACAAGCTAAATTATTACTTTCTCTTCATCGGAATACAATTCAACGAAGAACGAATTATGAATATTTGAAACGGATAAAATTTTAAAAAGCAAAAGCTACAAGAACCTAACTTAAACTGTCATGAATAAGTGCTCCATCTCATATGAACTAATATTAGTATTTTCTTTCACTTTTTTACTTCTACAACGCGTTAATCAATGAAATGATATTATACCCAATTCAGAAGCTGTAAATTTGTGTAAAAGGTAACTGTCAAATCAAATCATACTCTTCAGAAATCCTATTAACTCAAAAGAAAGTAACCGTTAAATAGCGCAGCAATATTGACGTGAAATATTTTTCACCCAGAACAATGAATTTTCCTTCAAACCGATTGAGAAATTTGTGAATATTGAAATTTTTTATATTTTATATTAGTTTGTTCGTAAGTTAAAACTGTTCAATATGTTCAACTTATTCTTTGTATTATTTCAGTTTAATATCCGACGCGGTGGGTACCTTACATTCTGAAATTTATAGTCCCACAATAATCTGTTTATACCGTTGAAAATAGTTTTTTCCCTACTTTAGCTGTAAGTGACACTTATGTTACTGAGACGACCTTCCGTAAGTTGCATTTACTGCAATGACTGTGAAGCGGGATGTAAATTTTTACTTACATCCCTTGGGACGTAAGTGATTGTCACCGAGTGAAATAAGCAATGGTTAGAAATTCGTGATTACGGGTCTAAGCCTACATTAAATAATTCTCTATTCTTATTTGAATTTTAAACTTAATTTAAGGGCATTTTTAATGATTTTGAATTTAGAGATAGGGAAAAAATAATATAAATACCGCGGGACGTAAGAGATTTACAGTGCCTCAACATTATACATCCCTCACTTCGCTCGGGCTGCAAACCTCCTCGTCACCATAAATCCTACTTACGTCCCTTAGTATGTAGTATACTATTAAGTTCTTGTATTTTAAAATTGTAGTTTTGAATAAAGAAAGATGTATTAGTTTTAAATTAACTTTTTTTCATACACTAAGTGTTTCACTAAGCGCATCTACGATCAGTTGTTTAGAAAAACATAATTTGAAAGTGAATGAATAATAGAAGACAAGAAATGAAACCTATATTTTAGTATTTCGTAAGCCTTTCTGAAGCTTTAAATAATGTATTTACATATAAAAGTACAATATGAGTATGAGCATGACTAAAAACGAAAAATAATACCTGAATACTTAACTAAAAAAAGATAGTTTACTTGGATTAAGTAAAACGAATATCTTGAAATTTAAGAAATCAAAATATCTTTTAACGTTCCAAAGTCGCTACAATAATCTAATTTTTAACGAATGTAAAGAAGCGTGAATTTAACTAATAAAATCATACAAATTCCTATCTAATTAAGATACATTAATTATAATTAACCAAAGGCCTCAACTATTGTGTCAGTATCGATATGCAGAAGGACCTACTGTAAGATCGCATTATTTGGGGATATTTTTTGGTTTCTCAAAATACGATGTTTTGATGTAATTATTTTTAAGTATATAGAAATTTCTCTGGTACCTGCATCCGAATTTGCTTCAAGACACAAAAATATTCACCACATTGTTTTCAGTTTTAACAGAAGATTTCTGGTGTGCACTGGAATCAGATGGACATGAACGGAACCTCTTAGACGTTTTGCCAGTTTTGTAAATACCATTCTAGTAGCCCTCTTTTAGAAGATGCTATTGAATATTTACATTCGGTAGTATCCGCACTTTCAAAACATTAAAAGAAAATTCCAAGCATGTTATATGCTTCGGCATTAGAGAAGGCCATTTTGAATTGGAAAGTTAACAAGTTCACTTACTGGTACAGAACAAAAAAATTCAATAATATCAAAGATGACACTTTTAATAATAGTTACTATGACAAAATTATTGACAGATGCATTTTACTCTCGTTCTTGCTTGCAGTATTTGCATTAAGGTACCCGCCGCAGATTCAATAAATGTACTGTAATGATGGAAGACACCTATTACCGTCGTCATAGAATAATTCCATTTGTGTTTTTTCAGATTAATATCAATAATATATAATCGATCATAAGGAACGACAACTTTGTAGTAGGGGTTAAATTTAATTGCAATAATCAAAACTAATAAAAGCAGTCGCCTTATTGTATTTCGACTGTCTGGAGCGAAGTGGAATCTCTTTCCAATACCAAGAATTTGAGAAAGAAAAAAAAATCCATCACAAATCTATTGCCAGTAAAGTCATCGACCGCGGTAGTGAATTTCACAACTGCAGCTGACATTTCGCATCTCCTTATACAATAATAAAAGTAATTTTTAATTTTTAGTGTTTCTTAGCTGTTCCATTTTCAAAGTTCTATATTAGAGATGTAATTCACTTTCAGGACTGACACGTCAGTCAGGGGTCAATGCAATGGACAATCATGTCCAGCGGAGGAAGCACACAACAGTGTGCACGAAATTTGTAGATAACGAAAAACGATAAATATTCTGGGTCGTGTGCAGAAAGAATGAATTGAACTCGTTCTATAGCAAGAATTAAAATTCAACCCCAGCGTTATCAAACACACAGGTGTTAATAGAAACTCGAAACAAACTTTATCAGAGAAGTGTGAGCCATTATTTCAAAGAGTGTTTAAGTTTGGGTATTATAGGAATTAATTACACTCTATCGTAATATATATCAAGCCAACGGATACTTGAAACAAGGTACGGATTACTTAAATTATAGAAGAACCTTCCATTTCGCAGCAAATAGGTTTAAATGAAATTGTAGTAAATTGTACTTATTGTAGAAATGTCTAATATACAGGATGGTGTATTAGTATCTAATATACTGGATGGTGTATTAGCATCAAAAGCAGAATCTATGCGAATGAATAATGAAATAAAATGGAGTAAGGTTTAGTACGCCGTCGGAAAGTGGACGTAACACAGTGGGGAATCAATGGTCGTTTAAAAACTCTATTTAGAAAAATAGTTTTAGCTGCAAAAATGCAACGTTCTCGTAATTTCATTAGAAGATCAAACGATTAAAAAAAAATTTCAAAATAAAGTTTAGCCTCTTTTTCTGTATTCGTTTACAAATATGCAGAACAACAGCTGCTCCTTATCCATACTGCTTCTGAACATATGGCTCGGGTTCTGTTGAGCTACATTGCTACTCAATGAAGTCAGAAGTGAATTCACATTTTTTCAGCCAAAACAAACACCTTTGTTCCCTCTCGGACATGGTTTTCCTTCGATATATTGCTTGATCGACAAGTTTCCATTAAATTGCAACATTTGTTCACCAGTACTGAGATTCCGATCAAGTTTCAATTGAAGACATCATTCTCTAACTGAATTCATTACAGTGTGTCTCTAAAAGGCTTGTACAAAATGTTACCACAAATTCCTGAGACTAAAGTATGAGGATCTAGCCCTATTTACTTTAGTCCAAAAGTTGATAGTTTCCAAGATAAAGGGTGTCAAAGTTATTATTTATTAAGCTATTTTTGAAATAGATACTTTAATAATAACAGGATCTGCATGGTATTTGGTATCTAAGAGTTTTTTAAAATGAGATATTCAGTTTTGATAATAGTTTTGATATAGCTCGGATGTCAAATCTCTGGTTCAATATTCTTATTTCTCTACATTTTTTCTCCAAAAAAGGTATACCTTGTAAATGTCGCTTGGAGCAGCTATTTCTGGTATAATTGAATTTAAATGCTTTATTGCATACTGACATTTATCATTGCCCCCCTTCGCACTTTATCCAGGCTTAGGACTAGTCCAAGAGGGTTGGCGCATGCTTAAGGCCCAACAGACCAACAACTACAAGATTTTACACTACAATGAACTAATAATGATAAGAATGTAAGAATAAACTGACAAAGAACAAGGGGAACAACACAAAGTCAATAACAAATCAAACAGCAAACTTGTATTAAAATATGTATTGTTCACTAAAACTCTAAGTAAATGTTCAAAATGACCTCCGTTTTCATGTACACAAAGATTAATTCTACGAAGAAAATTAAACTTCACCCCTTGCATTATCTCTGCATTTAATTGTAAAATATCTACTGAATTTTGTATTCGTACCCACAACTCTTCTTCGGTGTTTACAGGTCTAAAATATACCATCTCTTTAACTGTTTCCCATAAAAAGTAGTCCATTGGCGTTAAATCCGGTGAACGAGGTGGCCAATTTGCAGGAGCATTATTTCCAGATTCATCGATTCTAAACATCCAAATCGCATTTAAACCTCACCTGCGTGCCGCCAAGGACTGCTTTTTCTTTTTCGCCATTCATGCTGCGCGCTAACCCGAGCGAACTAGCGAGCGCGATATTCACATACAGACACACACCCCTGGACTTTTTATTAGCACTTTTTCTAAAACACTTTTCACAGATACGACAGGTTTCCTTTGGATGCGTCACAACTTCTCCACACACTTGGATTTCTTTTATTATTACTTTTTTAAAAACACGTCACACACACAGATGCCCACAACACATATCTTAATTTAACCAAAAAAATATTGCAATTTTTCATAGATATGAGAGGTGTTTACATGCGCCCTAGCTTCTCCATAGCTGTGCTTGTGTCCCAACTTCTCCATATACCTCGACCTTTTTTAATTAGCATTTTTTAAAACCACTTCTAACACACAGGTACACCTCTAAGCGCACGCACATATATACTATTTTTGATAAAAAAAATTGCAAATTTCAAAGATATGACAGGTTTTTGCGTGTGTCTTAGCTTCTCTATAGTTAAGCTACTGAAAGGGATTTCATTTTAAAGCATATTCAAGTACATCAGCCGAAACGTAGACTTGTAATGAGTCAAAAGGCTCGTAGTGTTTTAACCGTTTATTTTTTAATAAATAGCAGTGGCAAGCATAAGTATGTGCTCAATTTTTCCAAAAAAACCTTATGTATTTCGCAGGGTGACACAGTAATCAAGAATTAAACCCTATTGGCTCTTTTAAGAAATTATACTTTATAGTAACTTAGTGATTGCAAAAATGTGTACGTTGTATAAAAATCATCTTGTCAAACAAATAACATTTATCCAGAGCGTAAGAAAACTTATCGTCGTTTATTTTATAATTACAATTTGTGATTTTTTAGAGTTAAAAAAATTTTGCGCTACATGTGCCAAATACGATCAAGCATCTGCTATTGACAAACCGAAATTGAAGACTGTGTATACCTTCCACTTAATAACAAAAACCTAATGTAATAAAGCTAAAGACAATGATCAAGTAAGATTTAAAAATGTTTCAATATTTACTAGCGCCACGTTTGATTTTTAAAGTGTACGGTAATTGCCGTATTCAAATGTATCTGTATTTTATTACTTAACAAAAATTTATGTATACATTTAACAATATATGGTGAGATGGAGAATTCTCATGTTACACGTGGAACGAATTACACCTCAAAAGAGGAAGTAATGAAACCATCCATTTTGCTTTACTTCTTAAAATCTCTTCTTTCCACATTCTTAGCATTTTCAGTGTCTTTTGGCAAAGGAATAAAATCGCAGCTGCTACATTGCACGATATCGTACAAAACATAATTACTTTAAAGACAGTGGAACTTAAGTTTTTAGAAGCATTCGACAGTTGAATCAGCCAGAAAATATAAATCGTTTTTTTCAATAAAGAATTTTGTAAACATATTTAAATTTGCTCGAACTCCAAAAGAATACAAACATAAAACGAAAGAGACTTACCAAGTTCATCTCTTCAAATGCAAGGACTTTTATGATTTGCATGCTTTATCTGAAGCTACTATTAAAAACCGAAACATAGATGAGAATGGATATACGATTTGGTGGCTTAAATTGTGAAAAAGACACTTTGCAACTCTATTTTATAGATGTGTCGATATATCAGACTATAAAAAGATTTATCTCATTGAGAATGGCCATCCAGGAACTACTCCCGCAGAGCTAAAACCTGCTTATCAGAATTTAATTTCTGTATCTCAACAGAAAAAGCGACCTTAAACTAGTAAATGTTGGACACATGCCAGAAGAAGCAGGTATATGGTATACAAATTTACCTTCTAAAAAAAAACTTAACAAACGTCGCTTGCAAGAACCAAACTATGATGAGGAAAGCAAAGAAGATGATTGTGAGTGAATTGATTAACGAATTAAAATAAATGTGCTGTGTAGTTTAAGTTATTTTTATGAATGTTGCTTAGTAAACAATAATAAAAATGTTTGATCTTACAAAGTAATTTTTATTTTTATACTACATACCTGTTCTTTTACGGCTGCTCAAACTCATTTTGCGAAAATGCCTTTTATTTTATTTTGCCACTCACAGTATTTTCTTGAAGTGTGTTATAATGTCCATATTAATTTTTATACTAAGTCAATGTAACGCTCTAGGTTTAGTTTTGTTAATAGGCTTAAGGTTTCAAGTGAGACGCGACGTATCGTCTCGTTTCGTTTACGAGAGAATAAGCAAATCATTGAACATGCAAGACAAAACCACATCTTTTCACTTTTTTCTCTTATTTCCTCTGGCGTGCAATTCTCCTACAGCTTTAAGTAAAACTTTTAGCAAGATATTTTTCTCGATTATATCTCTTTACATACTATTTAGATTATATTTGCTAATTTAGTTACAGATACAATCAATGTGTATTAGTTCAGACTTCACTATCAGAACAAAAATTGTTGTCCCCTAAGATATCGATAGCAACAAAAATGTATATGCATTAACCCAACAAAGCAGCAGTAATCTAACTCACATAAATTTTATATTTCCCCACTTATGTGGATTGCGACATTTTCCTTTCGGCTTGTACCGCGTTTGTTTTCTAATTTTATATTCCTTTTCCGTTTCTACAAATTTAGCAGTAATTTTCCTCGAATATGAATGTATTTTACATGAATTAATTCTATATCAGCTAATAGTTGCCTTCATTTCATATAATAAAAATCTGGAACGTAGAACTTGATTGGGACTCTGTTGAATTTCCAGAACTTGTCTTTATATTTATGGCTTCTGAATTTCTCTATCTGATTAACGCATTATAGAAATAAAGAAATAAAAGGATATTTATATTAGTTCATAAAAATTGAAACTTTTATTTATGACAGCATACTCTAAGCACATGTATACAAACTGCAGTTTAACATTCCATCCATTTCAAATATTCCTTGTTCATTCCTGCTTAAATTGTATCACAATGCAGGAGAAGGAATAATTCTGCACTTGTGTGTTTTAAAGATAAGTATGGTATTTCCCTTCTAACTTGCATTTTTACGAACTACACAACTAGCGACTCTTCACCTATATATGGGACCATTATACGTGATAGCAGGTCAAGTACTTGCATATATGATCCCATTATAATTAAACTGGAACTTTCAGGAGTGAAACCTAATCTTGTTTCCATCATAACATACAATGTGTTAAGCTAGTTCTAATATGTTAATTTGCACAGTATTTTGCAAGTCCATTTTACATTAGTTTCGACACAGGTTTTGCACTTGGCGATTCATCCCTATTGCAGGAGAAGCTCTTAAAAGTCTTAGGCATGTATTAATCTATAATTTTCTTTGGATTTTAGGTTTAGTAAACTTTATCAAGTCAAACCATCCTTTATTGAATTGTAATTATTTTAATACCTATACCAATACGAGTTTTTTCTCATCTAGAATTATCTAGGTTTTGAATAATTTTTTAAAGATCTGTGATATATAATTGGCAGAATTTTTTTAAATCCTCTAATCCTTACCGAGGACTCTTATGGCCCTTCTAATATTTGAATTAGTATGGTATTTAAGTGTTTAAATTTTTTTCCATATCCTTGGCGACGTTTCTAGAAACCAAACACATTTCTTTATTTAGAACTTTGAGGAATTTCAACTTGTCCATAGATTTTAAATTTGACCGATCTTCGCAAAGCTATAATCTCTAAAAACTCAAAATAACGAGACATTACGACTGCGTTTTGTTTGCGGATTTAACATAGTGTTTTTTAAAGAATTAGGGTGTGCATTTTGTTTGAACTCAAGAGCAACTCTTACCAAAATACAATGCCCAAAATTGTAACACGCCGACTTTGGGAACAAGAAAACGGATTTGAGATAGAAGTACCGAGCGTAGAAGAAAAAAGAGAAAAGGAATAAAAATCTATATAATAATCCAGGCGGAAGGTAGCGATGAGCTAAAGGCTTGCTGTGGAGAAAAAATTAGTAAGTAGCGATTAGAACTAATTACACGAAAGGCGCCAGGGATCATTACATGAAACAGCTGGCTCCGTGATCCCACTCCGACGCGGGGTGACCTTACCTATCACCTGAAAGAAACATAAAATCCAGAAAGGGAACATTATAAAATCATCTACTTGACTAGCTATACATTCAACTGTAAAACTTAAGGAAGGTCTAAGCACTTAATGTTTATTACAATGATTGGAAGTATCAAGACCTATAGTTGTCTATTAACGATGACTAACTTCTAATAAACGTCACGACCTTGATCTACAATTATGAATATATACTGTTAGGAGGTATTTTGGTACAACCTGTAAAATATTATAATAGCTTATTTTCATGTCAGGTTTTTCTAATCAAACTAAGGATAGAAATTATTATTAATTATTTTCCTTATAAGTAAAAATACTCGTGTAGAATTGTCATTAACTCTGTATCTTTCTGAAGTACATTCACTATTTTAGACCGTAATAGGTGCCGTTTGAAAAGGATCCTCTAGGAATAATATCATTGTTCAACATCCAAAAAATTCACAATGCAAAATATGCATGAACACGCTGAGCCAGAAACAACACAACGTTATAAATATTCTTTTTCAATAAATACAATTACACTGAATCACAGCAACCAAGCAGGTCCCCAAGTTGAAAAAAATGCAAGCTAGATGGCAAGGCTCTAGATTGACTAGCACTACCCAAAATATGTGTTCGCAGTAAAGCAACCTCCTCTAATCTGTACAAGCGATCACCAGTAAATGTCAAAGAAACCTTGCACACGGACGTTAATTACCTATTAGGATGTAAAAATACCGGTAGATAAGTCAGTAGCTTGGTTATCTAGCTTCCAGATCCGGCAAGCGTACACTGTAAATACTGAAAAAATAAAAGGACGTACCAGCGATCGCTTCCAAAAGATAGTAAAAATATTTCAAAAAGGGTAACTTCTGATTGATAGAAGATTCGCTACTGAAAGTAATTTCGGCGTTTTAAGTTACGAGCGAAAGAATCATGTCAGAAAACAACAACCATAGTAGTACTATCCAAAACTAATTGTCTCGAATTCTTCGTATCGGTGTGATAGCGATGAAGCCAGGTCGCCGTATCAGGTATTCATGTAATTATCAAAAGCGAGAGATAAATGCTAACTATAAGCAGATTTGTCGAATAGGGCTGAAAATATATCGCCCTTAATGCATATAAGTTTGAAAAAGGAAGGCTATGAAACAGCACACAAGGTAAATGCACTACAAAACCAATCCTAATCCCTGAGATACAACAAAGTTGTATTTGCAAACATATATACAAAGTGAACTATATAAATATGTGATGTTTGTACACATAACTAGGTCTCCCTATAGGTTTTCGGTATATTGATAGTAGAAATAACATATTTACCATAATCTCTTAAGCCATTCGGACGTGTATCCGTCATTGTAGCACACAATATACTTGTGAAAATGATTTTTGTTAGAGACCGTTTGGAGAATACGCTCATTATCTCAAATTTAAAGGTGAATATTTGGTTTTATTTTTTCAACTTCAATATGATTCGTAGGTTTTATTTCCATTTTTCGTATATTATGTAGCATGCTCTACAATCGTCGCATGATGACGTAAGCCGACACTTTCTGAACATAAACCCGCTAAATAGGTAAGTATATTTAGCCATCATCTTACCAACTAATGTTGAAAAAACAAGTTCACGACACGTTTAGAAGAAGTGAAAAGCATAAAAGTACACAGAAACATACATATCTAATGCGCTTATTAGTAAAGTGAGGTTAAGTACTAGAAGCAGTGTAGCAGCATGTCTAAATAACGGAAATCATTGGAGGAACCTCGTAACCATTTTCAAAAATTTTAGGTACTGCATAATAAGCAGCCGCACAACGAAGAAGAAATTAACTACTTTTCTCCAATCACTTTGCTGTTAACGGAAGCTTATATTGAAACATTTCGTGTCATGAAGTGGCCTTTATGTACCTGACAGATGCGCGGTTTTTCTTTAATATTACTCTTTGTGGTCGCCACGCTCTGGCGTATTACAAAACTACAGCAACAATAAATCGTGCCTATATAGAACATATTATTCTTGTATACAGACTGCATCAATTTCACGCTCGATACCGTACGCAATGTTGGATCGGATGCCAAGCAAACGAAAGCTGATATCCCATTCAATGCATTGTGAACCCTACTACAGCAATTGAGTTCATCACAAGCCACCACAATAAGAATCGCTAGCAGTTTCAAGTTCGCAAACGGACTTCACCCTTTTAGAGGACTTTCAGTATCAGCGGTGCCGATATCACAGAACCACTGCTTCATTATTCAAGCATCAGCAAGTTCCAACATTCTCGACGAACATACTGGGCTGGATTGAATTGAATTTAACAAGAACGCCCGCGCATACAAGAAACTTAATTAGCGTTCATTTATCATTAATCCTATGTTTGTTATTTTAATGACTTTTAATATAATTGTATATAAACTTTTATACTCACAGCCAACTGTATGTGTGCTTTGCCGCCACCGAAATTACGCATGGTGTGGGAGGTTTGGGGTACAGGAGGCTTGCAAATTGTCCCATATGTGTTCGAACAATATTCCCTTAAGCTGGGTATCCGACGGAAGTAAGAATAGCATTTTTAATAAGAAAAATGCAAACTCACCAATAGATTTAATAATTAAAGTAAAGTGTGCTTCCACAGAGATACCTTTTTTAAGGGGCATTATTGTAGATTACCAATGTTTGTATTTTGTACGTAAACTATTCTACAAACAACGTCAGTTATGTATCCCCCAATCTATATATGTATAACAAAATAGAATTTATTAGGAATTATTAGAAATTGTTAAAAAAAACCTAAGTATATGCAACAATGTAAATTCAAGGATAATTAAATAAAGGTTATTAACAGTTGTGAGAACGGATGCAATACATTGTATTTCAGACGATAGTGATACTGCAGATGGCAGGTCACAGACGGTTAAGAAACCGTGATTACTTAGAAATTAAGATTGTTACATTGTATAATGAATAGAATTGAGAAATAAGCATACATGAGCTCTGCAAGTTCCCACAGACATGTGAGGGGGCAGGGACAACATAAATACCCGGGAGCCCCAAGATCGTCAGTCAGTCTACAGTATTTCAGCTATAACGTTACCGTTTGCTTAGGCTACTCACAATATTAGTTCAATTATTAATTATTTTTTGACTTAGTTTAATTTTAATCAAGTTTGTCAAAATTCCACATTAATATCTGTTTAATAAATAAATTTTGTTACGAAATTTTTGGAAGAAGTTTTTAAAAAGACAGCTTTCACAGCCCGAAACGTAACTCGTCTGGAGCAATAAAGTTTTGAACCACTCCATGTATTTTCTACAAAGTATTGAAATTTTTCAGTCACACATCTTTTGTTGCTCATAAAAACTTTAAACACGCCTCGAGTAATTTAGTTTGTATTAATGTCGTATTCCTAATCTTATTTCTTTAAAATAAACGCAATAATTACATTTATTTACGTATTAATTCAGAAATTACAAATGAACTCCATTTTCTACAAGCTATTTCACTTTATTGCCAAAATTAAAAACCTGTTTCCTCAGGTTCTAAGAAAATGAATCCAATTCAAAACGTCTATCGACTACTGGTAACTTCAACAATAAAAAATATTACGCAATAAAAGCCTGAGCAGTAAGAGTGTTGAGAGGAAATGAAAAATATTTGTCACGATTTAAAAGCTTCTGCGTTTGGAATACTGATTAATAAAAGAAAAATTACTAATAGCTAAAAGTTACTAAAATAATTCAATGTGAATTTCCTGAAAAATAGAGGATTTCTGAAGGGTATTATAAGTCGAAAATAATTTCTTCATAATTTGCTAAGCATCACCCTTGTGTAATTAAAATCCACTTGAAGCTACCTAACCAGCGCAACACTAAGGTCCATTGTTGTTCTCGTCCATATCGAATACATCTTGGGTTAGATTGTATCTATCCAATTACTGTAACAAACCAAAAAGATCACTCTTCAACTCTTAAGCATGCTCCACCAAAAAATTTCAGCCAACCATTCATGGTTTCTTAATACTCTTAGTGGAAAAATCTTGTTAAAGAATTATTAAATATCCTTTGATAATACTACTGGAAGTATAGAGCTTTATTCCTGTCTCTTAAAACAGACCAATCCGCAACCTTCGATATACCAATCCTGTCAAGAAGGTAGGGATGGTGGCTCACTTGAGCCGAAACCCCGCAGACGACCCAGGCACTTTGTGGTCTGTACTTAAATAGACTCAGACGATACACCCCTTTGTTAGGATGGGTCTTGTTTTTAAATATGTACGTTTAATATGTTTGTACCATTATAGTTTTATTTATACAATTTTATCCTAGAATAATGTTTTTCATAATATAAGTATCTTTATAGTGTCTAATGAATTACAAATTTTGTTTTCCAGATCTAACCACTTTTATGATATATTTTCTCTCGCCTTTATTTTTAATTTAATTTTAATGTTATTAAACGGAAGCTCCTGATTACCGAGAACCACAATTACACTGAAATGAAATCTGTCGTGAGTGTGACGACCTTTTATGCTTGTATGCTAAACGTATAAGTGACTTCTAAATATAATGATCACTGTAAAGATTTTATACCTCGGCTTGCTAAAACTCCAATCAACTCTCTCAGGGTAAATTTTAAATTAAAATGATACTAACTCTGGGTTCTATTTTTAGTATCAAATTGCAAATATGTGGATACTAGCTCCCTCTTTATTACATCAGAATAAGTTTCTGAAAAACACAAATGCCGGTAAGGTTAGTTCTATACCAAACTATATAGAACAGTAACTCTTAACCTATTTTCTAATTATAAATGTTAGTGATTTATTAATTATAGCACTGGGTGTTTAATTTTTTAATTTTCAGATAGTAACTGTGATAAATACCTTTTTTTCGACTCCAGAAGGTATGTACAACTATTCACAGCTTTCGTTGTTGGACCGCTTCCTGAATTAAATACTTCACTTGAAGAGTATCTGTACGTGATTAATAGTTGGTTTTAGTTTTAGGTTTTAGAAACAACCAATGGGAAATACAAATTATAGATACAAATTAAATGTTGGATACTTTACAGTTTGTAGTACTTTTGATGAAACTATAGAGTTACCAAAACTGATTCCAAGTATGATGAAGCATGCCTGCGATGCTCCTGGGCTTTTTACTAAACTCCCTTTTTCTGCTTTCTACTCCTTTTTTTTGATGACTTCAGTTTTCTGCTGCTACTCTATGATTATATTTCAGCATCTTCTTCACACTACCATTTTCAACTTTAACGAGGTTGTATTACGCTTTTATATTTATTCTTATACTGCCCTTGCTGTCATATATATTCAGCTTTGATTATGATACACAATATTCAAACACTTAACAGGAGTACATTTAAAAGTGGCTTTTATTCCAAAGTAATAATAATAATGAATTTCTTTAACCCCTTTTTAAAACTTCAAAAAAACTAACAAGCGTCTCCTAGGCATCTCAACTTAAGGTCCTCTAGCCCACTCTTTTCCCTATTTTTTTATCATGCAATTTACAGTCACAAGCCTATTTCTAAAATAATAATCAGTCCATTAAACTAACAACAATATAAATCATTGCATTTTAATTTTGACATCGATATTTTTATTCAAACATTCCTTATCCTAATCACCTTACATATTATAAGCATTCTTTTTTTATTTTAGGTACATTGCTTTCCTGGTCCTTTCCGGTTTAATCAAATAACATACCAATTATAAATAGAGTCATATATCCTCTGGCCATGGTATTTTGTGATTTCTCCTGTTGAATTCAATCAAAACAATCGAGAGCTGCTTAAAATCGTATCGTAACGTAGATAATTACTAGTGTAATAAGTATAAATAACTCACCATGCTGTGTTTAATAAACTCTCAAGTATGGATCAATTGAATATTCTGTTGGATAAAATTTAAGTATAAATCATTTAGTGTTTTGTCGTTAATGAAATCTAAGTGTTAATTAATTATAATGGGCTCCAATCTCATACACATTAATATATATTGCTATGCTACTCTCTTTAAATTATCGTGCCCCTACTTTGGGCTGTATATTTATTAGCTATGCTATTAGCGGAATTATCGAGCCTCTGCGTTGAGCTGCATTATTTATTTTGCTATGAATTCTAAATTATTGGACCACCATTTTAATATTCACGATTAAGTGTAATTATCTCCTACTCCAGCTGTTTCTTAATATTACTATCAACTGGACTTTATCTTTAAACAACTCCATCTACCAATGGCAAAATTCGATACGTTACCGCCTTGCGGGTTATCACTTTCCTATTCAACTTATGGCTCCGCCTTTCTACTATTTTAAGTCTTATGACCTCGGCTAGCATTTATTTGCAATTATAAAATTCAGTAAATTTAGATTCTATATAATGAGACCAATATGTTATGTACAGCTTTTGAAATTATTTGTAATACATTTCTTATAAATTTCATTTATTAACAACCATTTAGTATGTACTCAAAAACCCAAAGTCACCAAAAAAAATTTATTACCTTTACTAACAAAGCGTAGAATATTCTAAACCTGTTTTCTTATTACTCATTCAATACGTATGCAACCTCATTTGTTGACTTCTTCACAAGCATATCATATTCAGCAAATTCAATATTAAAATAAAATAAAAATTCATATGGAAAAACAAATATCTTATAACTAAAAAATCTGACCTGGTTTCATCTTTTTCACATCGACGCTTCCAATAAAAATGATCTTCCCCAATTCTGGATTCCATTCAAATTATTACACTATGGATCACCACCATTAAATTATATACCCAATTTATTTCAATTCTTCAAATTTATCATTCTTGCCCCAGACTTAAAATTGTAGTTTGTTTCATCCCTGTACTTCTAGATTGTATTATTCTTCTTTTTCCTTTGACATTTAAATTGCATTACTGTATTTTTTTCTTAACATCAGAATCCTAGTCTATTTCCCTCAGACCTCGAAACCCTATTATTTTTATGTCTTAGTTTACAATAAATTCATTAAAAACGTACTTACGTTTAAACGGTAATTGTAATCTTCATATTTGCACTCATTTTATTTTTCACTTCTATACTTATTACGTAATACTTTGTTTAATGGCTATGCACTTCGGCCTTCATTGAGTTCAAAACTAACTTTCTTATCAAGGTGCTTGCTAATATAACCTCGAATTCCCACTCCATCCGTGGGTTTGGTTTAGAACTCGTCGCTTGTCTCTGACCAATCAAATAATTTTATTTACAGCAGTTTCTGATGCAATGCTCCACGCTTTCCCATAATCACCACCTGCCCGCAGCTGTGTTTTATTATCAACATGCTGTATTTTGATAGATTACCTGCTTTTCTATAAACAACTGATGCAACCCGACTTTAAATTTCCATGTTTACATGCGATTCACGCAATTTTTAATCATTTCTTTTATCAAAATGGTTAGATCTTTGTACGCATTTATATTAACTACCTGAAACTCTATCTCTATATCCGTATTAATTTAATCGTCTGAAACTCTTCTTCTTAATGCGTGTCTAATTACACTTTATCATTTATTTTCCAATATACGCGTACTTCCACTGAAAAATATCCTTATTTGTTTTACCTAAATTAACTAAACTTTATCTACAGGGTATTTAATATTTACTATTTACTTAATACATGTACTTCTCATTCCTACGCCAACCATGCGTCTTCCTATGTTTACCTGCGTCGCCCAAAACTATCTCTACTCTATATACAGGGTGTTGACTTACTATAACGTGCACCCTTAAGCAACCCCTTATCACAGCAATATATATATATATATATATATATATATTGATATGATAATAAGAAAATGTAAGGGTATATAAGGTCACAATGAAGAAATATTTCATGTAAATACCATAAAAACCACAAAAACCAAACGTTTAAATCATAAAATGTACATATTCCGTTCATTAGGCAACAGCAAATTCAAATCACCTTTATAAAATCAAGAACAAGCTACAGTTAATTAAAGGAAGCACATTCAGTAATAACTTAACCACATTCATCGAGATAAATGATTGCGGACGCAATTCGATCATTTTTAAAAACATTTAAAACATTTTAGGCTCAAAAATAAATACAAATTCGGCATATTTGAAGAAAGATAACCGTAAAGTAAAATTTGTTTCAAGGCGCATCATTGTAAGAAAATAATCAATGCATATAAATTATACCAGTTGGTATTAAACAAACTTTTTATAACAAGCATATCTCGTAACGCAAGAAGTCAATAAGCGCATGTGAAAAGGGTATAGATACTGAAGCGAAAGCGTACGCGCAATTTGAAATATATATAAGTTGCCACATTTAATAAAATCCAACATAGGTAAACAAAATATGGACATTAAAATTCAGAAATACGTGCAGTTTTAAGCATACATGATATAACATTTGTTAACGAATTCCAATGCAAAGTTCTGATGTACTTGCAAATTTAAACGTATAAAGTATGCAACATTGAATAAAACCCAACAGGTTGCAGATATCACACATAATTGCAACGCCTTTGCCATGGTCTAATAACAGATAGCGGGCTATCAACCAATAAGAGCACGTCGAATGTTCGGACAGGAATTTGTCTATAAAACCGACCGGAGCAGATAAGGGAGAAACTTTAATAGTTGAAACCAAATTATTACGTGAAAGAAATTTAGTGAAAGTGATAAGTAATAGAAAATGAAATATAATAGAAATTAAATATTACAAGTGAAGTACATAGTAAAAGTACGAGTTGAAATACGTGTGTAGAAAACTCTGCCGTTGATATAAAACGTAAGTCTAGATTTAATTAATATAAACAAAATCTTTACAATCTTTTTAGGGCTCTAAGTACGGACACAATAAATAGGAAACTAAATTAGAAATAAATTAAGACTAAATTACGACGTTAAAACTTAATCACCGATTTAAAACACTACATAATAAATGATCTGATACTGAAAGTACAGGGATAGTACTTCAAATCATTGGACAAACGACTCCAAATTGCTGTCGGACTTTCGAAGTAGTGGGGAGTAAGCCGTTCTACATTCTCGTCCAGTTCCTACTTCCCTTTTTTTATTGTAGGCGATACTTTTGGTCGCAGCCGCCTCAAATAGGCCGTGGCAAGAGGTTTGTACCCCAACACTGCGTTTTGAACATCATTTCTGTATTCTCTTGTAATATGTTACTATTATACTATGAAAATGCTACTACAAAATTTTAGGCAAAATACTGAGTGGAAGTAAGCGTCAGTAATTTTGATAAAACTGTACATGTATTTTATTGTAAAATTTTTGTGTTCTTCAACTACTACTACGGAGTACTGTCTGGAGCCTGGGTAACTTTTATGAAAAATTTTGATGCGGTTGTTGCAGTCTCTAAAATAAACTTATGGAGAACGCCGATTTAAAGTAGAATTATTATCGGATGGCGGAGACGTCATATGCTCAATGGGTTCAAATAAGCTTTAAACAACAAATTTTTTCATACTATAATATGACCTAGAAACATAGTGCTAGCATTATAGTTTTAATAAATCGTCACACATACACCCCATTTATTGGGGAAAATTAAATATTATTTAGAAGGTTCCCGTTTACGCTGACAATGTCTAGAAATGCATAAATTCACGAAATAAACCCAGAACGTATTATAACATCAGAGCTTTAACTTGTTTTTATTGATAAATAGTTGTAGTTCCACAACAAATAATCCTGTTCATCGGGTGTTTATAATTGATCACCTACTAGCAGAACATGGTCATGTAGTATTACGATTACTTCCTTATCATTCAGAACTAAACCCAATCAAAAAGATATGGACGTTAGTTAAAAACCATCTCGCTGCATGTAACGCAACCTTTGAAATAGATGACGTATGAAAGTTGACAGAAGAACATATAAAATATATTGGAGTTAATGAGTAGAGTAAAGCATATTTGCATGTTAAGGAATATGTTCGGCAAGGAACTTTTATAGACGAAGTTCAAAATCAAATTATATGGATTGATGATAATTTCAGATGGCTACTTATCATCAGGATAATACTCCCTGTATGTTTGTTGTGGTTTGTTTAGCATTCTTCTTAATCTTCTTTGGGAATGAAACCACTCATAGTTTTTAAAATCTATTTTATTTACGTTTCGATCCATGACCTAGGATCGTTGTCAAAATAATAAAAACTTCAAGTTTGACGTTTATGACATAAATTGAAGGTTACTTTGATTTATTGATGTTTGAAATATTTGGTTTGAGTACACTAACCAAAATTTTTAAAGTTTAAAAGAATGATTGCCTTCAATTTGTGTTGCGACCTGGGATCGACTTTCCTATGGTAGCCAATACGCTTAACGTGAAATCAGCTGATTAATTTTTATTGGTGAATTTTATATAAATTCAATAATTTGGAAAACATTTTTTAACATATTTCTATTTATACAATTGAGAGATTTCTGATTTTATGTCTTATTTTACCGAGATTCAGTGATAAGTCGGATGCTGATGATGAAAGTTTAGAATGCGAACCCATGTAAAATACTTTTTGTATCACACTCCTAAAAATAATTGAATGGCAGTCTTTACTTATAGCTTGTAAAACATAGATTTAATAACGCATTAATTATTTTGTTATATAGATCGAATGTTTTTTAAAAACGGGAAAGCTTGAGGCAAAGATAAACCACGTAATTATTACATTTCTTTTTGAACTTTGTCGTTTATACTGAGATGTTCAGGGTCGTGCCAGGATGCAGTAAGAATTTTGTAGTCCATTAAAGAGAATTCATATATTAATAGTGAAATAATGTACGTTTGTAAACATATTTTTTGCTAGAAACTATTTTACAAAAATAAAAACTAAAATATAGACCAAAAACTTTACAATGAAAAATAAACAAAAAAACATTGAAAATGAACAAACTAAACTAAACAATAACATACCTTAACATTTTTTTACAAAAAAGTTAGCCATCGCTTTATTTTGAGCAAAATCTTTTATTAAACTTATATATTTAGTGAACCAACTCGCACATCTTCTTCGATTGAAATTAGCACTAAATCGTTCAATCTTTCTAATGTCATGCTTGACCGTAAATAATTTTTTAATAGTTTGAATATATAACCGTTACTGATAAAGCTAATATTATTCTTAAATCTATCGTTAAATTTGTAAATGTCTGAATTAAGTAATTTTTAACTACGTATTCTATACTTTTCAAGGGATTGCCTTTATCGTAATCATATGATCTAATCATTTCAAGCTCATCAACCAAATCAAATGTTTCTATATCTCTTTCATTTATTGCATCGTCACACTATTAAATCTGTAAAATCCCAAAAAGGGTTCCCTGACTTCAACTCTTTTTGCTCAAATTATCTAAAAATACAAATCTTATTAAGATAGTAATTTGTTCCTGACAACTGATGTCAGGAGTCCGTCTAATATAACCAGCTGACTTTGTCCAACACAGTTTTAATAACCTTCTTTATGCATCCTCTTATAATTGGTAATATTTCATTTTTTATTTTATTTCCAATATAATGGGGTAAGCAGTTACCACCTATTTCAATATGTTGTATATGATAAACCATAACTGATTCAATTCTTAACATGGTTTCAATCACATTTAAAAATTATCAAAAAACTAAATTTTGTCGGGCTAGATATTGTACTTTTACTATACTTCTTTCTTGAACCATTGACCAACGTTTTTTTCTTGGGCAATAGACTTTCGTTCAAATGATTTCCAGAAGATTTATTTTTGATGGAATTGTACAACTGCGCCAAATCATTACAACACTTAACACGAATTTTACGTTTCTTATGCCTGATTACATGTTGCCAGTTATTAAAACCATTTTTGTCTCCTAAAAGAGTAGACTGATTTCTAAAAATTTTGCAGGAAAAGCAAAACACTGTAATGTTGGTAGTTCAATACCATTTACGATTTACATCCTCTCCCATAGGTAAATATTTGTACAATAATTTTTTTGCAAAACTTTTATTATGAGCACCTTTAGGATAATTAAAATCAGCTATTTGCTTTAAGTCACTATCACCAAAATCAGTTCTATTTTTTGATCAGTAACATCAGGCCGTGTTCCGGGATCATGCCGAACAACGCAATTTAGCTCAACTCTTAAAAGCAGCTCAGAAGTTAAAGTTTTTAAAGTATCTTCAACATCTTCTTGAAGATTTGAAGGAAATTCTTAACGTGATTTGTTAGGAACTATAGTTTTGGTTGTTTCAAAACCCTGAATAGCACTACGTTCAACTTGAAAAAGTTATATATATTCGGATGTTGAAGATGCTGTTTCTTGGTGCTACTTTTGAAGAAACCGCTGTAAATTTGTAGTTAATTCTTTAACAACTTCCTGTTTCTTCTCTCTGATTTTTTGGTACTGGTTTCCAGATGAACAGTTTTCGACCGCCTGACATCTGTAAATATTAAAAAATAAAAACTTAAAGGTGTATTATAATAGATATTTAAGATATTACTTTTGGTATTATTTTTATACTTTAAATTTAAAAAAATTATTGATTAATAATTACGTTGAAGGAAAACTACAATGTTCACAACTTTAGATTTACTTTGTAATGATAAACCACAATACAGTAAACTATGAGTTTTTTTCTATTTACTACAAAAGATTTCACATCTAACAGTGAGCTTATATCATTTTTATTTATAGAGGAGCTAAAAGACAACAAAAACTAGTACCAAAGATATCCTTTGCTTGCTCGGCATTTTTTGCTCTGGCAACGCTGGTTGTGTGAGAAGCTGATGTTTTCTGGTTTCATTTTGTTTTTTTAATTATTAAAATGACCCCGCCTCGCCTAGGTTTTTTCAAGGTCACCCGCCTTCCGTTAATTATACTACATAATTTTTTTTATCAAGAAAATTTACTAATTTATTTAGTCAGTATGTCGACTATGAAAATCCCAAAATTAACGCAACATATTTTTGTTCTATTATAATAAATAGAATGATTTGCTTGTTTGGGGGAACCTCGTAGTAGCAGAGATAACATTTATTTACAGTTAACATATTCATATGAACCTATTAGATATTAACATAGAAGGCATGACACGCACAAAATAACTAATTACAAATGTTTTTATTTGATTAATTAAATTGCAAATAGCTTAACGCTAAAACTGAAACACTTTAGTTTGAAAAGTTGCTGAAAGAGTTTCTATGCTGATGAATTAAATGTTGGGGCTTCACAGCGAGATCTGAGTCGGATGTCATGCAGGTGATTGTCCATAGAAGTAAATACCCCTGGTTCATGTTACGCCGATTGCAATGCGACACCTCGTGGCGGTGATTGTAGTCTGATTTCAATAGCTTTGGTACCTAGAGCCTGATGAACGTTCGCTGGCGTACGCGCGACTTCCATGGTTGGTAAAATTTGAAGCGGTCTGATAGCAGATTGTTCCCAATCTTGGCAAAGTTATTAGCATTGCGTGCTCTATAAGGAAGTTCTAATAACCGTAGCTGTGGAAGTGGAGAGGGTGCAATCTGTGCTATGGCGGAAGCCTGTTGTGAGATTTCGCTACATTTTATTTAATTAGATTTGGTGGTCACAATGAGATAATCTGAAAGAAACCATTAGTGCACGAAGAGCTTGATGACTGCTGACTTGCACTATTAGTAAGTTTCCTTCAAGAAGTTCGGTGACTTTCGTAAAAAGAGAATAATGAAAAGTGATTTACTTTAGCGTTTGGAGGTCTTTTAAATCGATGTTTTGTTTGTATTGTATATTCGGATGGTTCTATTTGTATCGAGGGGTGTTTGACGCATACTTGTTTGATCGAGGAGTGTTTTAAGCGTACATGCTATTTGTTGGCATGCTGTGTGATTATTGGTCAGTTAATTAGGTGTATCATTGGTTGCATACTCCTACACTAGTGACTCCATATTTGATTACTGTACCGTGAAATTCGCCGGATTTCACAATACATAAATTCATACTATTGAAAATAGTGTGGTTACATACCGTATAAATACTACCAAGGTTTTCATATCGAGTTTCCTTCTAATTGAGTTTTAACGTGTTTTTCACATACATTTACTGTGTGCTTATCCAGTGAATTTACTCCGTAATGACAAGTGACCAATTTATATGTATAAAATGAATATCACAGTTTCATTCACAAGAATAAACATTATTGAAATTATATCATGAATCGTGTACTAGAATTACTGTAATATTTCCTATTTTTGATTTTAATTTTAATTGCAACTCCGGTAACAAATATTTAGGCGTTTATTGATATCAAATGCAATCAATAATGGTAGCATTTTGCCGAAATCGCTTTATTGTGTTAGTGAATAAAAATGATCTGAAATTAATTTTACACGAAATATAAAATTATTTAATTATTGTTGGAGTAGAAAGTGTACACAGCATTGACCCGTTTAATTCGAGGAAGATCGATCGCTAACAAGCAGAAGTAAAATCAGTTTCAAATTTTATTGAATACTCGCATTTGAACTGCTAGTACGAGTTTTAAAATAACGGATCCAAACTTACATCAAGTAGCAACGTGGGTTGCCTGGCAGACTTTATAGATTGTTATTTTTAAACATATTTAAAGCCGTACGGAAGGTTGCCTATGGCTACACTAAATCATTATACATAAAATTGTAAACTTTACAAATAAGAAATTTTCACGTAGTATGCTGAAACAATGTACACAAGACAATTGATAATACCCCAAAAATTTATTTAAAATTCTAAAGGCAATTGTCTGATATCCTTTGGATATATGTATTTCAAATGGGAAGGTTTCCCTATGTCAAAAATTAAAACAAAACGCATTTCTGACCTCAATCTATCAATTTTCAGCATTTTTCTTTTGTTGCGCCTTCCTTTGAAGTCCTGTATGCAACATAAATTATAAATTGAATCCACCAGTTGCAAATTGAAGTTTTGAGATAAAATATATCCTACTTTCATCGCTGTAGAAGCGCTAGCTTGTTTAAAATTAATAAATTTGAGATTTTTATGTATTCGACTTGTGAATGCTGATACATCAATTATGTATCAAAAACAAAAATTCTTATTTTTGATGGAAGTGAATTTGGGTTTAAAAATCAATTTAGCATAAGTAGTGAAGCAATGGAAAGATAAGTGGTTTCGTGTGTCTAGGAAGGACGCTAGTAGAAGGATGACGTAAAGTAGTCGGAAGTAATTTCAAAGATTAGTAGGGGAGGCCAAGCGAGGATTTTGGGATTTACTTGAGCGCGTCAGAATAACATAAAGGGGGAAAGATTGCACCCTAATAAGTAGCCCCACCAAATATTAAACCTCTATATAGAGCCGGGGTTCAGGGGAACCCGTCAGATTAGTAAAAAAAAATCGATCGTTCGAAAAACTCGAGCTCGTCAGATTAAGGTATGGTGTGTTAATTAAATGTAGAAAAGTGTACATTTCAATAATCTGACGATTTGAGCGTGACGTAAAGAAATGGGAGAGTCACAAAGTTGCAAAAAAAACGTGTCCTGCATTTTCTCGAGCGCGGTTACATTTTTTTTTATTTTGAAGAAAATTATTCAAGAATCGCGGGAATAATATGTAATGTGCGTTTTTATAGCTTAACATTTTACGCTTTTTCCCAATTAGTAACTACTATTTCTATATTTTATATTTATTAACTCCTTAGGCGAATGCATCGTATTATAATGAGCGGATATACAAGTCTAGATAATAGACGATAAGAGGTTGTAATAGAACGAGTTGAATAAACAGATGAGTAGTTGTAGTTTGTTCTTGGTTCCTATATATTAATTACGTTAAAAATACTGCTTCTTCTTTGCTTTTACAATAGTGAGAATTAATGCGGTATGAATTTTCGAATTGTTCATGAACAAGCACGGCACGATTTTAGTTGTTTTTCTTGTGAAATAAAAGTTGTATATTAACTATAGAAAGTGTAGTGCTAATTCCGATTGAAGTAGTATGGTTGATAAGCGAACGTGTTTGGTCGACGCACGTGTTTTACGGAACATGTTACGGACTTACTTTAGTGATACACGTGCTTTACTCATTGTGGTTTTTTTTGGTGCTTTGTCTTTTTGATATTTAAACTGTGTGTGCGATCTAGTTTCGCGGTCTTTTTTTTATCAGAGTAGTGCATACTTTGGATTATCCAAATACAGTTGATACTGTAGTTTCTGAATTTTCTAACCCCAAAGAATCTAAAACAGATCATTGTTTGCGCAAATTTCGTTATTTGCGAAATATAACAGATTACCGGTTTACAAAGGTATTGGTTGAAGGTTCTCACTGCTTTTTGGATGTTTATAAAATAATATACATTGGGCCCCAGTTGAAATTAAACTAGTGCTACAAAATATTTCGAAATTATTGTCTCAGGAAATAGAATTAACAAGAAATTTATCAATGCTACATAGTTCCGTCGCGTGATAATGTCTGCTGCTAACACCAGTGAAATACGTAGGTGTGATTAGGGTAACGTGTGATAAGTTCCATCAACACCCTCCCAGTCAAGGGTGAAGTGCTGCGTTAGTGCCGAACATCGTGAATCCCACACTTCAATTGCAAGGAAGCGTTACTGAAGGACCTTTTGTAAGTTGAACTATTTCCTACTTATTCTTACTTTAAATATCTATCCGTTGTTTTGCCATATCGTTGTCGTTCTGATACCTTTTAACATAGACTTGCATGCTATTTGAAAAAAAAAGAAGAATCAATAATACTGGATGACTCCTATCAATTGTGCTTACCTATTTACTTTTTTTGTTAAAATTTTGTCTGATTTATGTTTAATTGGTGTGTGAGGAAACGTTTCAGTTACTCCCCAATATTACCTCACTTTGTACTAAAAATTTTTGTATTGCTTTTACCGTTGTTAGATTATATAGATTATCCAAACAGTTTTTTTTTACATTCTACAAAGTACTGAACAATCTATGCTCGATCAGCATGCTATCCTTTTTCTTTATTTCAGGTTTGCAGGACTAATTTTTTTTATTGCAGGTATTGTTACTAACTCCTTACAGCCACGTACCTTCTATGTCGGTCTGCTTTCTACAACCCCCCCTAATCTCCGATTGAGCCCGGTCATTTCTTTGATTTTCTTCGTGTTACGCACGGCTACGAGCCAACGTAGCATAAATTTGGCGCCCAACGTGGCTGCTACGAAAAACGTAACAAATATAATCTGACGATTTACACAAGCCGAAGTGGCAAAATCATCAATAAAGTACGGTGCGTGCAGTGGCTGAGAATTGTATTTCCCATTCCGCGCGTTTCTTCCTTTCCCACTTTTTCTCTATCTCTTATTCTCTCGCACTGTCATCGCGTTTCTTTCCTTCTCGCACCCTCGTATACTTTCCGTGTACAGTACAATCATCCGTCTCCGTCGCCATGATGCCATAATAGTTGGTCACAGCACGTTGACGCATTCGAATGCACAACGCTTTCGATTATCTATTTCTATTGAGTCTATAAACAAGTTTATTTCATTAAACTCGCTGTCAATGGAAAATTGGAAATGTCTTGGTTCGTTGTTAATCAACTACCACAAGCTTACGAAGATGTTGTAATAACACCTGATGTTGTAGGGGATTCTCCAGATTCAGGTATGTTTTCTTTTCAATACGTTGTCATAATATAATGAAATAAATAAAAGATTGTTAAGTATCATAACCATTTCTTGTTCCAGATACGCATGATGTAAATAACAAAGACGAAATCGAATCGATCATTGAATATGAAGATGATGAATTTAACACTGACGATGAAGACTAAGGGACTTCTATGGTTACTTATGTATCTCTTATCTTAAAGTATACGGTTTCAACCACAAATACGACAACGGTGTATACAATTTGCATATACATGCAGCTTCCCAGAATTTCCTGGCTCTGCATTTTTTGTTTAACCATTTTTTACACATTTGTCTTTCAAAATAAATTTTAAGAAATCATGTTTTAGGATGTTTTTTCAAAGTAGTGGCGAAAATATGTCCGACCCCCAATTTCTGTTGTCATATTCGTAAACACGGAGGAAAAATACATCGAAAACATGTTCGCATTTTTAGATTTCGAACATGCAGTCTGTGCAAGATTTAAGGAAAAAAATTTTTCAAACCGGCAGATTAATGAAATCCCTCCACATAATTGTCAGATTATGGATCAGCACGTCCTGGACATCAATCAGAACCCTCTGTATCTTAATCTGACGCGCTCGAGTATTTCGAGGTAACGATTTTTTTTTGCATTTTCAAAATCGCCCATGACTCTCGGTCGCGTCCAAATCGTCAGTTTTTTTAATAGGAGCTTCTCTAGGGTCCAATTAACATCCCCTATGAAAAACTGATGCGCTCGAGGAAATTTTTTTTTTTTTTGATCCCTTCCTACAGCTAACCCCACTACGCAAACCGTCAGATTAATATTCCTCCGTTATCAGAAACACATGGGTCGCTTACACTATTAATATCTGACGCGCTCGAGTATTTCATTGTCACTGTTTTTTTTTTACATTTTCGAAAGCAGTACACGCTCCCTCCACCACTGAAGCGGCATACATCAAATAACTTTTTTTTAGCATCTAATTTTCACAATCCAATAGGTCCCCACGACGCTCGAATAAATCCACATTTAGCTTCTCTGCCTCCTCTACTAGATTAAAGTGATGCCAAAAGAAACAACGAGGGCAATGTAAAGACGTGTACTACTCTCAAAGTTGTTTAGATATGAAACTTGAGTGTATCTGGACAAGCATGAAAGACGATAAACGCTGTCAGTGTAAGATTTTTGAGTAATGTATGTGAAAAGTAGGAGGGCCATGGCTAACAAGAAATGGCTAATAATTCCTAGTTGTTTAAAAAGTGTGGTGCAATGATCTGGTCATATAGTTAGAATGAGTGAAGAAAGAGTATAAAGAATGGATAAATTGCTCGATAAGAAAAAAGCACCCAGTATATTAAATACAAACAATAATATATATCGGCATTTTACACACATTTTATTAAATTAAAAAAAATACATATAGAAATTGGGAAATAACCATCATAATGAAAATATTTGTACAAATTCACAAAAGGTTCAAGAAACGGCAGCTATGGAACATACACACCAAAAACCACACACTCATAAAACCAGCCATAAAATCAATGCGTTAAGAACACACGGATGACGCAGCCATCGGTTCTGTATGTAAAATTGTAGAAATAAAATAGGAATTCATACGAACAGAACGTTATTGACTTCAAAAATAGGATACTTTAAACGCATAATTCGTGAAAACGAAAATAGCAGGCAATGACTCTGGGACATACAAATTATAAAACTTACGGATAGTATAGAAAGGGCCGATTAGATCAGATTATTAAGTACTAGACATCTGGGAAAGACTTGCAAATTCAATCGACACGCAACCATCGTATGTTGGGAATATGTACGATAGTTAAAATGACAATATTCATACAGGAAACAGTTAGTAAAAAGTAGCTTTTTGAACGCGCATGTAATATACCAATAGTTAGTGCGAAAGCTACCAGTGTTATAGGAGCTTTTGTCAACATCAGCAAGCTGGATTTTATACCTGCAACGATTCCTACCTTGAATGTCGATAAAATTTTAAGCGAACAAAAAATAGTTGTAAGTTTAAATTTCATTACATAGCTTATAAACTTTATATGATATCTGTTTATTTAATAATCTATAGGAACACATAGTAAATTATACAGATAATTTTTTTTTTCTACTGATGATGACCACATAGTGGTCGAAATACGTATCTAGTAATTTAAATATTTTTTGTGGTTAAGGGTTTTTGTTTGGTTTTGTTATCTGTTTATTTGTTTGATTGTTATTTTTTTATATTTAATAATTGTAATTGAAGGTAGTGGTAATGTCTGGAATTAACCATTATTAAGGATTATTAACGTTGATGCACGTTTACTTAAAGCGTATTGTACATACCCACTTCTTTTGAAGTGAACTTCACCATTGTATCCGCAAACTTTTACGTAAAATTAAATTGGGTAAATTTTTATCTTAGATAATATTAAATTATTTTTTAGCTATACGCTTATTTGGCCAATTAGAGGTGAATCATAATTTTTTCCTTTATTTTATTTACTCTTATAATCAAGTTTTACAGTATAAGTTAGGTATACAAGACTTGGATGGTTCTCTTTTGCTTATAGTAAACTAGTAGAAGGAGGTGATAAGGATATAGGAGAGGCTCCATTAAACTCCACCAGCATTATAATGTGAATAAGGGCCTCTATACTTGCGGCCACGTCCCCAATGCTCCACCCGAAGGTACTACATTGGGTTTAAACGCGAAAAATAAACGTGCTTCTAATTTATTCTAACTTCATAATTAATCCACCCTAAATAAAAATCTAACAGACTGAAACAAAAACTAAAAACAGGGTTTAAATAATGGTATCCCTAGCGTTGATTTCGGAGCGTTGTAACATTATTTTGTAATGTTAACGATTAAACAAATTAATTAATTAAAAATTCAGTAACTTGAATAAAGTATAAACAAAAATTTACACCAATAAATCACCTCATTTTATTTAGGATCCTTTATAATAAAAGACCACATTTACCGATAGCTTCGGGCTAGTAAATTCCAGCGGCAGGTCATCATTTAAAGCTCTAGACCCCATCGTAAGTCCAATACAATAAACCTTTTAAAATGTATAGTACCTTTTAGCGTAAATAAAGGAAAACCAATTTCAGTTTGAAAAGCTTAACACTTTCGTTGATTTACAGCGATTATAGGAAACAAAACATTATAATAGCGGACACTATTTCCAATTTGATTTGTTCAAATATTACAAGTAATCTTAAGTAGTCTGGAGACATCCATTGTATTTAAAATCTATTTCGGCTCAAGTAGGTTAGCCGGTCTTTGTTAATGCCAGACTACGGCCGCCATAGGTAGATTCCACATTGCCATATTTAAGTAATTCGTAAAAAGTAAAAGATAATTTAAACCCGTGGGAGAATAATTGCTTCCGTGATTCTCATCTAAAAAGGGGTTGGATTTGGTTTCTGAAACCTTGTTTTGTGGGAGGTTCAGTTCAGTCGTTGGATAACAGAAAATGACGTACGTAATTATTAGGGTAGGAATTTAGTCTATATATTTGAAGGCTTTAGCCAAAGACAGGGAGTTTTTCCAATGGGGCCGTCCGTGGTCAAGAAGTAGAGAGAAACGTAGTTTTGCGGGTAGCGTTCTCTGGCATGACATAGAATATTCCACTTCGTATCACGTTAGTAAAAAGTTGGAAAGAAGTGTTACTCTTCCAGTTTCGCGAGGGTTATGCCCATATGTTCGCGGATTTATAGTGATGCAAGTTAAATATTAAAAGCTTGTAGGCGTGTGACGCAGCAAGTAAGTGATATTGTCAAAAATTCTGCCGAGTTCGTGTGCCAGTCAATTTTCTTAAACATTACAAACAGAAGCAACAAGCGAGATTCTCTTCCCAAATTTAAGAACTGCTCTACGTTGGAAAACAAACCCTCAAATAATGGACAATTATTAGTAAGTAAGCTTTTATAGTTAAGTAGCATGACCAATTTTTAGTTAGTTTATTTGTTAGGACGTTTTGGCCATAAACCGTAGGATTAAATTAGTGTACGATTTATAATATAAGTTTCTTTCATATACAAGTGTTTGATAACTACTTATGTACACAAAATTTTCATAAATTCCATAGTCACCTATTCACTTAAATTTCTAAATCAATGAATGTAAGAGGTTCACGTTTATTGCTCTGTGAATTAAATAGTTTTGTTTGCCGTTGATTAAGTCAATAGTTTTCTTATTTTTTATATAAGTAGTAAAAAGTGAGGAATTGATTAAAAGAAACAATTGTCCTCCTTGGGATGACAAGTCTCTCAAGGTTTTGTACGAACATTTGGACATTCTCGACTTGTCTGGCGCCCTTGGCAATTGTCATTAAGCCACAATATTTTATGAAAGGTAAGTGCCACATTTTTGTAGTATATTATAAATTAATTTAACCCTTTTTTCAAAATTTCAACCCTCTATATGATCCACGACCTTCCGCTAGCTAGTGCCGGTGACCCCCCTTTAATTTTTGTTTTACAGGCCGCCCCCATTTTATAATTTGACTGGAAAAGATACACTTAGTAGCTTTTCCGCCTGTAACAAAATTCTTGGTCTTGTTTTTTGAAGAATTAGAAATTTTTGTTATTTGCTTATTTCATTATCAATTTTATATAAACTACAACCTTTCAAAAATATATGTGGCATTTGAAAAAGAAAGAAAGAAAAAAATCGAGTATGAAATAATTAGGAAGACATTTTTTGAGATATATTATTTTTTACTTTTTAAAGAGAATTTTATGATAACATTGTACACATTCTTTAATTCAAAGATGGAATTTACATACAGTGTTGATAGGTTATTAAAAGATGAACTAATTTATGAAATAACTGTACGAGGAATAAACACGGAAAATATGACAGTAACTGATTTAAGAAAAACCTTACGGAAAGCGATTAGATTAGAAACTGAACCAGATGAAGATTTTGACTACCCATTTGACTTTACAGAAGATGTGACAGTTGTTAAAAATGTTTTAACGCTTTTACATGAACAAATTTTAGATTTAAATGTTTTAAATTATGATAGTCTTAAAGTAAGAATAAAAACAAAATTTGCATATGGTTATTCTAGACTTTCCAGAAGTTTACCAGATGACGATAATGATGAAAAAATTAGGAATAATTTACAATTAGAGTTAGGACGTTTAATTGAATCTTTTCGTAAAGTAGGAAATGACATTTTAAAGACAAAAACACAAATTGCTTCCAAAGAGGATAAACCAATTTTAGACGAACTAGAACGAGGGGAAACGTCAGAAATATTTGACATAAATAACGTAGACTTGATCGAATTTGACAAAAAACTAGACTTAGCATCATCTACCACAAAACAAGAAAAAATTAGGGCCGAAGACGAGCACAGGCAAAATATACATAAATCTTTTCAAAATAATCAAAATTTATCTCATAATAGTTCTGTAGTTTATAAGGTTACTCCAGTTGCAAAATGGGGAATAACATTTAATGGCGATACTTCGGTAAACGCATTTTTAGAACGGGTCGAAGAATTAAAATTTGCTAGGAATATGTCAGACTGACTCTCAACTTTTTGCAGAAGCATGTGATCTTTTTGCACATAAAGCACTGATATGGTATCGTGCAAATAAATGTTTGATAAATAATTGGACCGAATTAAAAGAAGCATTAAAAGACGAATTTTTACCACCCGATTATGATGAAAAATTAACGACCGAAATTAAAGCGAGAACGCAAGGAGAAAATGAAAGTGTAGGACTTTACGCAGCAGTAATGACAAATATGTTTGCTAGATTATCAGAACCGCTCACTTTGACAAAACAACTTAAAATATTACGAAAAAATATGTTACCTTTTTACCAGTCACAATTGAGTTTAGTCGAAATAACTTCCATACGAGAACTAATAAAGTTAGGAAAAAAATTGGAAGAACATAAAATATCAATAGAAAACTTTATGCCACCAACTCGAAAAATAAATACTTTAGAAACTGACTTAGCGTACACAGACGTTAACGTTTCACAGAGTCAGTCGGTCTTCCAATAGGAACCAGGTTTCAGCTATGCAAAATGTTAGGTCAAACAATTATATAAAAAAACGTGCACCCACGTGTTGGAATTGTCACCAGTTAGGACATTTTCAAATCGATTGTAGACAGATAAGACGAACGAATTATTGTTATAAATGTGGCACTGACAATGTTACGTTGAACCGTTGTCCGCGTTGTCAAAAATATAGAAATAATTTAAACTAAAGGAAGGGGCATTAGATAGTCGTATAGTGTCCCGCACATTTTATAATTCGACGAAACATGTTCAAAATATGATTTATGATAAAGAAGAAAAATTAAAAAAAAATAAGGTTATGTTAGATTATGTAATAGAACAGTCTAAAAATGACGAACGTCCTTATGTAAGTGTAGATATTTTAGGAACAAAAATGTTAGTTTTATTAGATTCAGGAGCAACAAATACAATTTTAGGAGAAAACACTTGGGAATTTTTATCAAAATTAGGTTTAAAATTAAAAGAAAAGAAGAAGAATGTCAATTGGCAAATGGTAAAATTTTAAAAGTTTTGGGAACAGTTACGTTGCCCATTAGATTAAAACAACGTTTAGTGGTGTTAGACGTTTTGGTAATACCAGATGTTCAGTATACTTTAGTTTTAGGAATAGATTTTTGGGAAAATATAGGAATAATACCAGATATTTTTAAATGCGAATACACCTTTGCAAAATTAGATAGTATTGAAAAGAAAGAACCGATTTTACATTCGACATTAGATTTAACAGTAGCACAAAGAAAACTGTTAGATACCAGTATTGAAAAATATTTTTTTGATTTACCTGAACTAGGCCGTACCGATTTAGTATATCATAAAATTAAAGTTAATAGCGAACCAATTAAGCAAAGATACTATCCAGTTTCACCTACAATGCAAAAACATATAGATAATGAGTTAGATAAATTGTTACAATTAGGTGTAGTTCAAAAAAGCAACAGTTCATGGTCAAATTCAATTCTTTTAGTGAAGAAAAAAGACAATTCTTATCGTTTTGTAGTAGATTTCAGGAAATTAAACAAAGTAACAGAAAAGGACGCGTATCCAATTCCGTACGTCTCCTCCATATTAGATAAATTGCGCGACGCGAAATTTATTACAACTTTAGACATTAAATCCGCTTATTTTCAAATTCCACTCGATAAAGATTCTTATAAATATACAGCTTTCACTATACCTAATCGAGGGTTATTTGAATTTACACGTTTACCTATGGGTCTTTCAAATGCACCCAGTACATGGTCTAGATTAATAGATAAAGTGTTAGGTCCAGAGTTAGAACCTTTCGTATTTTGCTACCTAGATGACGTCATAATTTTGATAAATTCTTTTGACAAACACCTGGAAATATTACAGGAAGTTTTTAACAGACTTTCAAGCGCAGGACTGACTTTAAGTAAGGAAACATGTCACTTTTGTAAGAGTGAACTAAAATATTTAGGTTACGTAATAAATGAAAACGGTCTCTTAGTAGATCCAGATAAATTAAAAGCTATTTTAGAAATACCAACACCAAAAACCGTAAAAGAAGTAAGACGAATAGTCGGAATGGCTTCTTGGTATCGTCGATTTATCGAGGGATATAGTACCATTATAGCTCCATTGACCGCATTGTTGAGGAAAAATAGAAAATTTGTTTGGGAAGAGTGTTGCGAAACAGCCTTTTCCACTATAAAAAATTGCCTAATTTCAGCACCAATTTTAACTTGCCCAAATTACGAATACGAATTTACAATTCAGTGTGACGCATCAGATTATGGAATTTCGAGTGTGTTGACGCAAAGTATAGACGGAAATGAACAAGTAATATGTTATATTTCAAGATTTCTAACTCAAAATGAAAGGAAATTTACCGTAACAGAAAAGGAGTGTTTAGCAGTTCTATTCAGTATAGAAAAGTTACGTCCATATATAGAAGGAACACATTTTACCGTCATAACAGATCATCATTCTTTAATTTGGTTAAACAATTTACAAAATCCAAATGGTCGACTGTGTAGATGGGCCATCAAATTACAACAATACGACTTTGAAATAATTCATAGAAAAGGCAAAGATAATGTAGTCCCAGATGCATTATCGAGGGCTGTACCAATAATTGAAACTTTACAAATTAAAAATGAAAACAACTTTGAAAATTCTACGCTAATAATACCAGACACAAAAATTGTAAACCAAAATACTAAAAACAATAAAGAAGAAATTCAAGAATCAAATATTCAGTATGATAATTGGTGTAAAAAGATGATTAGTAATGTTGAAAAATATCCAATAAAATATAATCGTTGGAAAGTAATAGACCACAAACTATTTAAACATGTTAAACCAAAATTTCCAAATTTAACCGAAGAGACAGACAACTGGAAAGAAGTAATTCCAAAATCACAAAGGAAAGAAATTTTAAAACGTTTTCATGATGAACCGACGGCTGGTCATTTAGGAATTTTTAAAACTTATGAAAGGATATCTCAGAAATATTTTTGGCCGAAATTACGTGCAGAAGTAGCAAGATACATAAACCAATGTAAAATTTGTATTTCACACAAACCAGAATAAAAACTTCCAGCAGGAAAAATGTCAAGACATCCAATAATCTCAAAACCTTGGCAAATGATATCCATAGATTTAGTAGGTCCACTACCTAGAACTACTAAAGGACATACATGTATATTATCTGTAGTTGATACATTTACAAAATTTCCCTTATTTTTTCCGTTAAAACAAGCCACTGCATCGTCCGTAGTTCAAAAGATAGAAGAGTTTATAATTTTACTTTTTGGAGCACCACAATATGTTCTATTAGATAACGGTGTTCAATTTCGAAGTCATTTATTTAAAAATTTAATGAACAAATACAAATCCAAAATTATTTTTAATGCATATTATCACCCACAAGCAAATCCTGTTGAACGAGTCAATCGCGTTTTAAAGACAATGTTGGCATCTTATGTGTCAGATAATCAGAGAGTATGGGACAAGATATTACCCATGGTTTCGTGCGCTGTTCGTACCGCAGTTCATGAAGTAATAGGCATGTCGCCATATTTCGCAAATTTCGGTAGAGAAATGGTAATAGATGGTTCTTCTTTTGGTGAAATTACGGATTCAGAAAACTTAAGCGATATTCAATTTTCAGAAAGAAAACAACTAATAGAGCGTATTCCAGAATTAAATAAAGTATACCAAGAAATAACAAAGAAATTAGAAATAGCGTATAATAAATCAAAACATAACTATGATTTACGTAGACGAGAAGTAGTATTTTCAGTGGGAGATACAGTTTGGAAGAAAAATTTTGTACTCTCAGACGCATCAAAGTATTTCAATGCCAAATTAGCACCGAAATATGTAGGTCCTTTTACCATAACAGAAAAAGTTTCAACAAACACTTATGAGTTAGCCGACGAAACAGGTCAATCCAGAGGAGTTTGGCATGTTAAAGATTTAAAAGCAAATCCAATAGGATATGACGAATAAAAATAGTTACAAAAACCTAATATTAATAAAAATAACCTAATATTAATAATTAAGAAACTTGAAAACGACGCTTATAATGTAAAAAAAAAAAAATTTATAAAAACTTAGTTTTAAAAATACTAGTTAGGATAAGGATAAGGATAGAAAAGGATAAGTTAGTAAATAGGAATGAAAGAGTGAATCTCTTAACACAAGCATTTTGGAAAAAATCTCCTTTTGTAAGGGGAGTGTAACATTATTTTGTAATGTTAACGATTAAACAAATTAATTAATTAAAAATTCAGTAACTTGAATAAAGTATAAACAAAAATTTACACCAGTAAATCACCTCATTTTATTTAGGATCCTTTATAATAAAAGACCACATTTACCGATAGCTTCGGGCTAGTAAATTCCAGCGGCAGGTCATCATTTAAAGCTCTAGACCCCATCGTAAGTCAAATACAATAAACCTTTTAAAATGTATAGTACCTTTTTGCGTAAATAAAGGAAAACCAATTTCAGTTTGAAAAGCTTAACACTTTCGTTGATTTACAGCGGATTATAGGAAACAAAACATTATAATAGCGGACACTATTTCCAATTTGATTTGTTCAAATATTACAAGTAATCTTAAGTAGTCTGGAGACATCCATTGTATTTAAAATCCATTTCGGCTCAAGTAGGTTAGCCGGTCTTTGTTAATGCCAGACTACGGCCGCCATAGGTAGATTCCACATTGCCATATTTAAGTAATTCGTAGAAAGATAATTTAAACCCGTGGGAGAATAATTGCTTCCGTGATTCTCATCTAAAAAGGGGTTGGATTTGGTTTCTGAAATCTTGTTTTGTGGGAGGTTCAGTTCAGTCGTTGGATAACAGAAAATGACGTACGTAATTATTAGGGTAGGAATTTAGTCTATATATTTGAAGGCTTTAGCCAAAGACAGGGAGTTTTTCCAATGGGGCCGTCCGTGGTCAAGAAGTAGAGAGAAACGTAGTTTTGCGGGTAGCGTTCTCTGGCATGACATAGAATATTCCACTTCGTATCACGTTAGTAAAAAATTGGAAAGAAGTGTTACTCTTCCAGTTTCGCGAGGGTTATGCCCATATGTTCGCGGATTTATAGTGATGCAAGATAAATATTAAAAAGCTTGTAGGCGTGTGACGCAGCAAGTAAGTGATATTGTCAAAAATTCTGCCGAGTTCGTGTGCCAGTCAATTTTCTTAAACATTACAAACAGAAGCAACAAGCGAGATTCTCTTCCCAAATTTAAGAACTGCTCTACGTTGGAAAACAAACCCTCAAATAATGGACAATTATTAGTAAGTAAGCTTTTATAGTTAAGTAGCATGACCAATTTTTAGTTAGTTTATTTGTTAGGACGTTTTGGCCATAAACCGTAGGATTAAATTAGTGTACGATTTATAATATAAGTTTCTTTCATATACAAGTGTTTGATAACTACTTATGTACTCAAAATTTTCATAAATTCCATAGTCACCTATTCACTTAAATTTCTAAATCAATGAATGTAAGAGGTTCACGTTTATTGCTCTGTGAATTAAATAGTTTTGTTTGCCGTTGATTAAGTCAATAGTTTTTCTTATTTTTTATATAAGTAGTAAAAGTGAGGAATTGATTAAAAGAAACAATTGTCCTCCTTGGGATGACAAGTCTCTCAAGGTTTTGTACGAACATTTGGACATTCTCGACTTGTCTGGCGCCTTGGCAATTGTCATTAAGCCACAATATTTTATGAAAGGTAAGTGCCACATTTTGTAGTATATTATAAATTAATTTAACCCTTTTTCAAAATTTTAAACCTCTATATGATCCACGACCTTCCGCTAGCTAGTGCCGGTGACCCCCCTTTAATTTTTGTTTTACAGGCCGCCCCCATTTTATAATTTGACTGGAAAAGATACACTTAGTAGCTTTTCCGCCTGTAACAGCGTGCCCGATCAACAAGGCACAAGCAAAAGTGAAAGGGGGAGGAATGTAATACAGGATAGCAGCCGCCAGCTCTGCTTACCGGTGCGACCTGAAGGGTCGACTTAAAACTATCCAAAGCTAGCTAACTAATTTTAAAATGGATTCAAATTTCTAAGCATTCGCCAAAAATTTTAATAGTAAATCCAGTTATTTTGCCTGCTCTATAAATTCGTCTTCCCTGGTCTATGTAGTTTATTTTATCTTTAGCCTAAAGCCATCCCTAGCTTTCCTATCACTCCCTAACTGATGTATATTACAATCTTCACAATTACAATCTTCCTTCCTAAAAATGTACTGCAACCAAAATGGCGGCACAACATCAGACAATATATATCAAGCCTCAAAGTAATAAAGTACATGCAAAATAAATATAAAATGTAAATTTAAATATAACTATAACTAAATATAAAGAAATATAAATATGTATATAAATAAATAACATCTAAAAGCATAAGCATTTCACAGTGCATGTATTAGCAAAAGCATCACTCAAATAAATTATCAGGTGCACTCGCATGAGCATTATGTTGGCTAGCACCGTTACACACAAAAAACTTACTCGTTAAATTATTTCAAAATTTTCATATTT
The DNA here is from genome assembly GCA_036346225.1 of Platerodrilus igneus. NCBI lineage: Eukaryota > Metazoa > Arthropoda > Insecta > Coleoptera > Lycidae > Platerodrilus > Platerodrilus igneus. Next base: position 1,308,419 of record JARFIW010001011.1, on the reverse strand, counting down.
AATACAAATCAATGCTCATGCGAGTTCACTTGCCACAATTTTATTCTTACCTCGCATATAAATTTTTCCAGCATCCGAGGATCTGGTCGTCTACGTACATCTATGTTTCTTACTTTTAAGGGGAGATGAATATGCACTGTTAAAGTCTTGGAGGGCATGCACTAAACGTCCTGAGGAGATCACAATCACTATCACTTTTAAGTCCTGGGGGGATCCTGGGTTTCACTCTATTTTATTAGTTTTGTTTATTTTATTGATTTAATTTAATTAAAGTTTCTGATTTATTTGTTATTATTTATTTGTTACTATATATTCCTGTTTGTCCGCGCGTATAAGGTGAGGTAGTGATTGTATTAGTAGTATGGGGGTTTCTCGTGCATATGGGCTTTTGGTTACAATTGTTATTATTATTATTATTTTCTTTTTTTCCAGCTTTTGGTTATTTCATGCTCGTATTCCTTTTCACGCCATGTTAAAATTCTAAAATTTCCAATCCTCTCCCCATCCTCCTCCGATTTACACGCGGTTTTCACCGTCTAATCTCGCGACTCTTCACGCGAATTCTTAAAGGGCTGTCCAGAACGCCTTCTGATTAGCCACTTCCCCGACTTGCTCTAGGCTCTTTGACCATGTTAGCCCTGCGATTGCTAATTTCATATCAGCTACCCCCGATTTGTCACCTCCAGCGGGCAGTCGAAGAGCACGTGTCCTCACCGCATTCGCAGCGGTCGTTGTCGGTTAAACCGAATCTTTGTAAATACGCTTTTAGGGCGCCGTGCCCTGTTACCAGCTGCACCATTTTATGGTCAAGCTTCACCTCAATTCTATCTCTCGCTACTATACTCGGAATGATTTTGTGGGCCAACCTGCCCGTGGCAGCGTTGTTCTACCTCTCTTCCATCGTCGAATTCACTTCTCGCGCAGCTTTCCTTTAATTAGAGACCTCGGTATCGACGAATGTGATATCCGAAAGTCGCCCGTCGCGGCCCCTTTAGCTAATTCGTCAGCCCTATCATTCCCTACGCTACCATTGTGCGACCTAACCTAACAGAACTTTAAACGTCGATGTATTCATGTTTGATAAAGCTGTCAGCGCTGATTTACTGTCGCTGATTATATAATATTCATCTCTGCCCTCGTGGTTTATTACGTAATCGATAGTCTCTCGTATGGCTACCAATTCGCACTGGAAGATATTGCTCCAGTTTGCGAGTTTGGTTTAAAACTGAAACACCTCCCTTTCCTGCTTAAACACGATAAACGCCACTCGGGCTTGTTCGTGATCCATGCGTGAACCGTCCGTGTAAATTTTGATACCCGTCGCATCCCCATCGCCTTTGACAAACTCGATTCCGATACAGCACTCTTTCTCTCTACCCCCCTATTACTAAGAAGAATATCTTCGATAATTTCGCGTCATTTCCCTATGTTTATCAATCTCCTATCTCTAATCTCCACAACGACATATTCAATAGGGAGAGTCATACTGATCACCATGACCGCCTCCGTGGAGGTGGTTCTGTACGCCCTGACCGCTTTCACCGCGGTTATGCGTTGTACACTCGTCAATTGACGCATCTCCCGGACTTTTCAACCTTCCGCCCATACCGAAGCTGCATACAGCATTGTCGGCCCCTCCTACTCCATTACCGCAGACCCAGGCTCCCTCGGCGACACGACTACCTTCCCGTCGGGCTGCACACCAACTTCTCTACCGCTACCACGAGCTCCTTCTCTCCGACCTTCTCGACCGACCCTGCCTCCGGCTGCTCACCCTTGACTGACTCCGACCGACCTTCTTCAGTAACGGCTCCTCATCTCGATGGACAACCATGCTAACAAATCAAAACGACAAAACAACAGGAACACACGAAAAACCAGATCAAAAACGACCTAACCGTTCGACGCTAAATAAACTCAAAGATAATATAAACCGTTATACGGCACAAACAGCAGCAAGTACAAAACAAAAATGCTACTCGGATAAAATACCTAGATTTAGAATAAACGGTTGACTTCCTGGCATTTATTTAATTAAATTTATCTATTTATTTAAATTTCAAAACCGAAGAAATTTCAAATTTATCAAGGATAAAATAAACGCTTAACGCCAAAATAACTAGAACCAAATAACAACACTATTTATTTATTTAAAATTTTTAAACCTTCAAATCAAATTTAAATAAGCTAATTACTTGAAAATATTATTTATAAAGCACTGTACTTTAAATTTAACTGTGGAAATAAACAAATAAAAACAGGCGCTATTGGAATGCAGTACCGTTAACGCACTTACCCCGTGTTTACTCGAGCTTCAAGTGGTACACCACTAATTACACTGAAAACTCGACTTTAAGAATGTTTAAGTTCGCGAGTACTTAAACATGGAATGTTTATATTTAATTTATTTTGAAATTTACGGTTTTTGAGCTATTGATTTATTTTAAAAGAGCCTAGATTTTGGTTTTTAGGCTGTTAATTTATTATACGCGCACTATAAACTTTTTACGCACTTTTTGGTGGTTGTAAGCCGTCTTTTACACGATTTACGCGTTTTTTGTTTTAAATTTATTATGAGCGCCTTTTAAATTACTTTGGGGTGTTTGTTTAGTAGTTTTTTACTTTATTATCCCAGATTCAATTTATTTTTTTTAAACGCGGATTTAAGTTTGAATTCAAAGAAAACGCGATTTATTTATTATTTAACCCATTAAATTATTATTTATATTTTTATTTTACTGCCCTGTGTTTAAAAATGAATACCGCAAAATAATACAAATAAAATACAATAAGAAGCAAAGCTTAAAATATAATTAAAATAATGAAAACTCTATATAAACACTTACTTGTAGCCTTGTATCCGGGAGCTCCGTGAAACACTTCCGCTCACTTCAAGCTTTAACTAGAAAGTAAATTACAACCAGCAGCAATAACCGCTACACCGTTACTCAAAACACCCACCTTTCGAGTAGGCCTTATTTGTGTTTCCCAGGTAGAACGTCGACAAGGGAGTTTAAAGACCTATCAAGGTATGTGAACAAGGATTTAGTAGAAGTGTTGCAACTTGTATACTCTTAAGGGTAGTATATATGCTTTCATAAAAGCGACTCCGATTACCGAAAGCTAACCGGTGCATTAATTTACTAATTACGTTACCTCTGACCCTGTAGCGTAATGTTAATTCAGCACGTAACAAATTAGTTGAGGACCATTCCTTTCTCAAAAGACTAAGATTACAATTCAACAAATACGACCTAAATATTTGCAATTTTAAATTGATTCGTGGGTTTGTCGTCACTGCCTTAAAGTTTTACACTTTTTTCTGCGGTCTACATTTTCAAATTTATTTTAAATTCTTGATTACAGGCAGTTAAATAAATTGAATTTAATGTTACATATTTTTAATCAACATAGTTGCAAACCACAGACATACTTTAATATAATAAAACCACAGACTCTGACAAAGAAAAATTAGCGCATACTAGGTATGAGTTAATCATTTCATACAATAGATTACAATGTATTCTTGATATTACTTCAGACAAACAGCCAAATATAGAAACATGTACTTTCACGGGTTGATTTTATAAACTCAATAGATAGATGTGCAGTAAGAAATAAATCGCCAGACTAAGAACATAATATTAGAGTGGGGAAATAATATCAGAATTAGACATCCAACGGAGAATGAATAATTAATTAGTCGTGTACCGCTGATAAATTAACTGGTGATATTTCATATTAGTAAAAGTATAAAACCTTGGCATTTTTGGAATGGACAACGAAGAATAAAACGAACATGTTGCTTCCCAGTTGATGTTAAGTTCATTGCCAACCAAATCCGAATTTATAATATTACATGATTCATATGATAAACGGGAAACGCTTGAAATGAACTTTTATTTTTGGATGTAATTTAAAGTTCTTCTTGGAACTTATTTTAGCAACACCTGACCAGATTTGAAGTTAAGAAATTGTTTTTTTTTAAGTATACGTGTAACTTTATATTGAAATTATTTTATTTTAATACAGTTTAAGTTAGCTTAATTTTTATTTCAATTTATTTAAACACTAGGTAAACAGACATATTTTTAAAGGATATCCAGCTATACCAGTGCTGGAATTTTGTGTGGAAAGCATTTTATTTAACAAGTTTATTAAATATGAGAGAAATAATAAGTTTTAAATTTAGAATACCGGGGTTAGAGAGTTTTATGTGGAAAAACAGTTTTCTGTATAGGAGTATTATCATATGAAATTGCTGTGACACACGGTTTGGCGACTCTGAATTTTGACAAAAGCAGAAAAACTTTTCAGGCTAAATGTTAATATAACATAGTTTATGCATTTCAATTATTTTATTTATTATTTTTATTATTTAAATTTTTTTCTTCGAATTTCTATTGTCTTTTAATCGGAACCCATTCTCGCACCTCTACAGTTAGACGGCCCAACCTTATACTAATTGTTCTAGGGTAGTAGTCTCAATGAACTAATCAACACAAGACCCTGTGAGTTACTATTTTTGTTTATACCTTATTAACGCTCGGTTAAGACACAGCGGACTGTATGTTTTAAACTGTATAAAAAGAAACAATGGACTTGTCTAAGATATGTAGCTCCTTTTAAATAGGTGTTAAAGGGTGAGATTTAGGATGGCCATTGAAGGTCCACTAATATCTGTTAGATCTTGAAGATTAGCTACGTTTCTTGAATTACATAACACATTAACAGGTATCAGTTGTTACACCTTTCCACCCTTGTACGCAGGCTAACTGACACGTTTGTAAAAACATTATTGACATTTATTCTGAACAGAGCGCACCAAATTTATCTACACTAAAATGTTTATGCTGTCAAAGCTATTTCTATCCTTTCATTCTAATGATTCAAAATCCTAGTAATATTTTTATTGAATCGCTAACTGCGATGTGAGTTCAGATTTTTCCCAAACATATATTTGCATCCACCATAGAAAATACAAATTCCGTATTCTCCGCCATACGGGCGTAGTTGTGGCTAATGGCCTGGATATTATTTTACTACAGTTTGTAAAGCAAAATCTTCGAGTCCTACTTATAATATAACTAAGCAAGGTGAAAGCTGATTTCCTCCTATTGCAAGCTTCTTCATAAGGACCGTAATAGCAAATACGACTATAAAACTTATGAAAGGCAATAAACGGAACTGAACGCCTACTCAAGATGAATATTGTCAAAACTCAATTTCTAAGCAAATTTCTCATTTAGAAGAAGCAAATTAAATTACAGTTAATTCAAATGAATAGGTAAAGCTTGACATTTCTGAAAATGTGTGACATATGACAATTATGAATTGCAAAAAAAGAATTATGCAAAAACCAGGTAAAGGTATAATTCTCATGTCAATGATATTGAGAAATACGTGATTATATACGTATGCAGTAGATATGCAAAATGCTTAGCTGTATCTAAGACAAACATTAAATATTCATTTTTCATCCAAAAACGTGGTACATTTCAGACACTTTTGCCAACCTGAAATCAGAAAAAATAATCAAATGTATCCTTCGAAATTTCGCCAAAAATTGTAATGCCCGCGTTATTTCAGAGTTAAAAAATATAATACTAAAGAGTATAATTATTAATTTAGACATTAAATAAGCGTGCAATAAATTCACAATTAAGCATTGGTTATTAGTTGTAACAGGGAATACGTATACATATTGTAAGGTAGTAAATTTAGATAGATGGTTTTATTTTAAAAAGAAATAAGAATACCGTACTGGGCTAATAAATAAAGTAATACGAAGCCGTTAGTATTGTTGATACCCACGAAAGTACGCTATACAATCACGTGTAAACGCACGCGGACAAAAAAATAACATCACCAATGGGGTAAGATTAGCATAAAAACCATACAGAATAGAGGCAGTCAGCAAGTTGAGGAGTAATGTAAGAGCTATGTACGACAACAAAATAGGTTACGAGAGGAGACACGATCATTGGGCTTTCGCTACAGCAATGTAAGGAAAGTTTAAATCACGAAATGAATCGTGAAATAATATTTCTGCCGACCTAAACTGTGGGAACGTAGTTTCCGCGTAAATATGACATGCCGATAAAATTATTTACAATAAATCAAAAAGCATTTTTATCAAAAATGTACTGATAATTAATAAGTGAAAATAAATGACTTTGTATTTTATCTTAAAACGATCGATTTGTATTCGCATTTAATGCGTTTTGCGGTATCTTACAATTAATTGTTTTTACATATACAACTTACGTTACTTGCTATTTATTTACAATACACCTATATCATACAAGGTGACTATTTATATTCGCGCAGTTTGTATTTTTCCCTTGTACAACAATGAATAAACGTACGCTTGTATTTTACAAGGTCTAACCATGAATTTACGTAAATTTCCGGTTTTTCAGGATTCCTTTATATCTTAGTGGGATTTATTTGTAGAATATGGGTTTCAGTGACCTCTCGTGACCCCTTATCACGTCAATATATATATATATATATATATATATATATTACTCATATTTAGACCAGGGTAGAAAATTAAATAATCACATCAAATAATTTTAATCACCGTGTATAATGAATATTATTAGATAATACGCGTTATTAAAACCGTGAAGCATAAAAATTTATTAGTTTCATTAAACATAAGAGATTTAAATCATGTACAAGACGTTTTATATCAAAAGAAGCAGTATTTAAAAGCTCTGCGTGTAATGTAATTATTCCTAAACAAATGGAAATTACGTGCAAAATTTATCTTAATTAACTCTATTTCAAGTAACCGGTATTGAACAAAACGTACAGATAATATCTACAGAAATTTGTAAAAACCCAATAAAATGCAAATCTTAGAAGTGTTAGTTAGAAGTAGGATGTTTGAACACACCTGCGTATTTTAAAGGGCAATTTCAGTTTAATTTGTTTAGATAAACATGTCGATTCTAAGGATATTGGAAACGGTCAGATGCTTTAGCACGAAATACAAAACAGGGTTTATTTAAAAAGCTCATTCGGCGAAAATTTTGCAGATAATTAATGTTTACAAAGAATCTTGGAGAAACCGGGGCTTAATATTCACGAAAAGGTGCGATACGGGGTTATTAAACCCAGATAGTCCACATGGACTAAAATATAATCGATAATAAAGAATATCAATTTGCACCAATACGAACAGGTTAGAAAAGGAAAGAGAAAATGCGTCAAGCAAAGACACATATAGTAAAAGGCGTGATTTAAGCAACGTCACGAGGGTCACAATTGGTTGAAAATAGGATGCAAATATCAGAGGTAGAAACAACAATTTCTGTACAAAATTAATTAGTTTTTCTAGGACATGTTTGCGTGCCGTGTGAGAATTTCTGAAATTTAAATGGGGCGAGTAAAAAATTCGTAAAAACCGACGCGCGAGCGACGGACTGGGAACATAGCATGAGAAATTCTTAAGAATTGTCTGTTTTGAGGACAAAAGCGACGTGCCGGCTATTCGCTATATATACCGGTGGTAATATGAATTTCGGCCTCTTAGACTTTTGACTATTCGATGCGTTAAAAGCTCTTACATCCGCGACTTGATTCAAGATGTTAAACAGTGCATTTTAGTTTGATAAAATAATTTAAAATTTTGCTCGTATATTTTAGTGATTCAAAATAGTTTGTTATTTACGTGCTAACATGAATGTACTTCAGTGCACTTAGATACAAGGTAATAAAATTTAGTATCACTGTACCAATTAGCAAAATTTACAACAACAAATGTATACACAAAAGTAGGCAGTTTTGGCGTATATTGGTGAAAGACGCATGAATTTCTCTGCTATTTTTCGGGGGTGTTAATAATTAAATGGTTCAAATACGTGTCTGGATCCACGAAACAAGGGTCAGATATACACAGATGAGTTCCGGAAAAGCCCAGAAACAACTTTAAATAAATGGTGATGGAGAAAATTTTAAAAGCGTTAAGAATTAGAAGCCGTAAATATAATCCTGTTGGAATGGTGTGATTAACTAAAGGGACGATGTACATTGAAGCTACGAGGACAGTAACCTTCAGGTAAATTATACTATTTTGTTTGACATTTTGTGTGTGTTGAATAACTTTATAATTGATTTACTTTAAATGGACATTAGTGAAATTGTACTAACCATAAAATTTTAATTTTAAGATGAAATTTGCTTGTTTAAGTAGAAAGGGTATTTAGTATTGATGTTCTGAATTATGATGAAACTTTGGGTATGTCTTTGAGCTCAATTAGACGAACCTGGTTAATTAACGTAAAGGGGTGGTAGATGCTCCTTTATACTCAGACTCCGGTCTGCTTATATTGTTATATTAATTAGTAGGCATCCAACAAGGACTTTAATTCTGGATGCACGTTAAAGTGATAATAAAATTAATCTTGAAATTCTTTTAAAACTGAATTTTATGCTGAAATTTAATTTGAAAATTTAATGTATTCTGAATATTGATGTAAATAGAGTTAACGTTGATGTTTGTGGTAGGAATGTGTTGTTTAATTTTATGAATGAGGAGGTTTATAAAATTAGGTGAGCAGCTGAAGCGAAACCAGGATCACAGCAGTTTATGACGCCCAATCGGTGGGACTAGAATTTTTTTGTTGAAAGGACCCAGTTCCCGCATTCAAAGGAGTATATCACAGCAATATATATATATATATATATATATATAATTGTGTAATTAGAAGCTAATTATAGGTTAACAAGACATACAGAAGGTCAAGCTAGAGGGTCTTGGATAAATTTATTAGTAAGATAATTAGGTATTTGTAAATAAAAATTAAAACCTAGTCAACGTATAATAGTTTAGAGTAATTTTAGGTGTATTTAGTTATAAAGGGCTTAGCATAATATTTAATTAGGACAATAAGGGTTTAGAAGCAATACGAAATAAATATCGCTTTTATTTTGCAAAAGCTTTTCGTACTCCTTAACATAAGGTAAAACCAGAAAGATTTCAAACTACACAAACAAGGCGGAACGTTATCTAAACGAAAGAGGCTATAAAAATTTAATATGTTCCAAGAAAGACAGACCGTTGGATATCTGTGTAAGCAATATACAGCAAAAGCAGGTGGCCGTTAAAGAATACTGATTAATATTGCACGAGGAAAGATAGTGTTTTCGTATGTGTTAGTAAAGGAGCGTAGATAACAAGTGTTGGTTAGTTGGTTGACTTTTAAATGAGCAGATAAACAAAGATGAATCAAAGCATACAAGTATAACGGAGAAATAGCATAAGATATCAGAGTAATCATAAAGGTAGTACAGTAGGAAAACAAAACCAAGCGGTTATAGAAGAAAATGGACGATGCAGAACGTATGAATGTGAGAGAGAAGCACCATATTTTTAGGATTCAATCATAGGAGTAGCATGGTTGGGAAATGGTATACAAATTTGTTTGGAGAGGGTAAAAAAATCAATAATTTTTAAGAACTTTCAGCAGACACGGATCGGTTAAAAGCAAGGGAGAAAGTTTGAGTGATTTCATTGGACGTTAAAAGTAGACGCGCAACAAGTTGGTGTTAGGAAGGGTAAATATCGATCGAAGAGAAGCATAAAAGTGAAAGGACGCTATATGAACGAAAGAGATGAAAGATATTTGTTTTAAGTGGAAAGCGTGAGCGTAGCCAGAATTGAAAGTTCGTTAAGGCTAGTTTTCGTCGAAGCATATGGTCGGTTGACGGTTTTATGAGGGTTTCCGAGTATTTTGGTGTATTTATCGAGCAATATTCAGAGAAAACGAAAACGGTTGGAGCTATTTACAGGAAATGAGAGTCGGTTACAGTTCTACGGAGAATTTTTGTTGTCCGTTGGAAGTTTACGTGCTAAATATCAACAAGGGGGGAGGGGCGGCCGAGGCTATATAATCACCCAAATGGAAGGGTGACACTCTCTTAATTTTTCGTCGTTCCTACGTTCTACAAAGTTACTTCCAGTGAAATATTTAGTGAAGTTATATTTTGTTTATTAAGATAAGTACACACAAGTGTGTGTAATGTATAATGTCCAGTTATATAAAAGCTAGAACTTAAATAAAGAATTAGAAACCGAAACGTATATGGTATGCGTAAGTACTACGATCTCTATCTTGGTTTTGAAATGTATTAAAATTTGAAATGAATGATGAAGGCAGCAATCAGTAATTTGTTATAAATTGGAAATTTTGGAAGTTGAATGTGAATGATTACTTTTAATGAAGAGAAATTTTGGAGTAGCAGCATGCAGAGAGCGACATTGATGCAAACGGATAGCGGTTCCATGGAGTACAGCCATACTCGACGGCATCATCTGCAAGGGCTAGTTGGAGAATACCTGTTGAAGATTGTTACCAGGTAATAACTTTTATTAAAACATTGCGTGGTGACTATTTGCAATGATTCTTTTTACTTTTTGTGCTTTGGTGTGTTGTTTTTTTAATTGTTGTATTTATTGAACTATAAATTTATGGAACTTTCGAGGTGAATTAAAATTATTTAGGTTGTCAAAGAGTAGTGATTTACAGATAACCAGGATATATTGTAAAAAAGTATAGAGGGCTTATTTAATTTTGTTTGGTAGTGATGTACATTTGCACTCATGGTTAAAAAGTTTTACTATAAGCTCATGTTAAGCCGACGGGATTAAAAGTCAGGTATGAGGAATGCCCTCTCACTTTAACAGGATAATTGTTTAATAATATATATATAATATATATATATATATATATATATATATATATATATATTAACACATGTGTAACCTTTGCCAATATCATTCCTGATAATTACAGAGAACTTAATATTTCCTAAATTATTTTGATTAAATTTTCATTTTGATAAGCTTTGTGTATAAGTTGTTTAAATTTTAATGTTTGAGATAACAAGTTGACAAGTAAGCTTACCTAAAGTTAAAAGTTCTAATTGTAGTGCTTATTTATCATTAATAAAATTTGTACTTAACAAACAAATAAGTGTTTCTACAAAAAAACGTGATTTAAATACTTTTAAATAGTATTTCAATTGATTATAATAATGTAACGAAACATCTGTTTCAATAACGTTTCAAAAGGTTGCAATTAAGTACTCCAATTTACCGTGAAAATATAACAAAATTTCTATTTCAATATTTGTTCAAATGAAGGTTAATAAATATTTCAAATCTGTATAAAAATACACCAAAATCTGTGTATGGATGTTTGATTTGTTTCAAACACAAACACCGTTTACATTCGCAATTACAGTTGCTTACGTTAATAATCATACACAAAATGCCTTACAGAATGAACAAGAAATGCACAATATCACAACATTAATATACATTAGTTATGACATCAGAAAATTAACATTTAAATAAACAAAGATATATGAACCAAGCAGCTCTTAATAGAAAACGTGCTTGTATAGTCTAAAATTTTCCAACGACGACGGGTATTTATCAGCTGTTGGTATGGCAGGTACTCCAAACGTTGACAAACAAAGGTTATTCCATTATAAAAGACATTATAATCCGTTTTTTAATTTTTAATTTAAACAAACATCAAATACTTTCCATAATACAGTTGTTTATATAGATTTGGTGTTACCAGGAACGAACCTACTTAGAATTTACTAAATAACATTGTGTTAAAACCTAGATGAAAAAAAAGACCTGCAATGAAATGCACTAATTCATTCATTTATTAGGTCCTCAGTCTATAAACTGGATATGCGCATACCTCTATTGTTTTCTATTCTGGGCTAACCTGCACATTTTCCTGAAATTCCCACGGCCTACATCTTTCACTAACTGTATGCAATAGTCTACTCTAGGTCTAACTCTACCTTTCTTTCTTCCTTTCTCTGCTACTAATATATTACGCACTATTTCATCATGTTTTAGTATGTGTCCTATCATCCTATCTCTTTTATTTTTTACAGTATTTCACATATTTGTTTTTCTCTTGCCATTTCGAGAACCTTTTCGTTCTTAACTTTGTCTGTCCATGGTATGTTCATCATACTTCTGTAGTACCACATTTTAAGGCTTCTTACCTTTTTCCAGTCCGCTCCCACTGTCCACATTTCACAGCCGTGCAGTGCTGTGCTACACACATATGTTTTTAGCAATCTTTTCCGTGTTTCTATGCTTGTTGTCTTTGAAGATAATAGTTGCTTTTACTTGTTAAATGCAGCTCGACTTTGTGCTAATCGTTGTTTTATACCTTTTGCACTCTTCTCAACTTGTGTTATTTGTCTTCTTAGCTAGCAAAAATGTTTAACTTCTTGCAAGTTCTCATTTCCTATTTGTACTTTCGTTTTTGACTTATTTACGCCACCGTTACATACTAATACCTTAGTTTTATTATTGCTAACTTTCATATCGTGTCTTTCTGTTAATACTGTTTCCATTTCATTAAGAGCTGTTTAGCTCTTCCTTGCTAGATGCTAATACCGTTATATCATCTGGAAATTTAAGCATATCAATCGTTTGCCCTGTATAATAGTTCAAAATGTCTTTCTGCATTTGACAGTATTCTTTCGATATAAAAGTTAAAAGTTATCGGAGATTAGGCAAATCGCTGTCTCGCCCCGTTCCTAATATTTACTTCTCTATGTTGCTGTTCTAATTGTATTACCGCTGATTGCTCTTTGTATAAGCCATGTACTATTCGTGTACCCCTATAACTCATGCCAATATTTTTGAATATTTCGAACACTTTCTCCCATTTCACGTTGTCGAATGCTTTTTCCAGATCTACAAACCCTATATACACGTTTTCTCTTTTTTCTATTCTTTTCCATTAACACCCTTAACGCTAAAATGGACTCGTCTGTTCTCCTGTTTCGTCCAAACCCAAATTGGTCCTCTCCTAGTATTTCTTTAGCCCGTCTTGGTACAATTCTAGTCAATATTTGTAACACGTGTGTCAAACTTATTATTCGAAAGTTTTCACATCTATCCACAATTTTTGTCTGGTATAGTGACAATGGTGTTATGTTTGAAATCTTTGAATATCTCACCTGTCTCATACATATAACTTTCAAATTGGAAAACACGTTCCGTTACTGCTTGTCCAGCGTCTTTAGTGATTCTGTATGCACCTTAGCAAGACCCTATGTCTTATTATCTTTCAGGCTTTTTAATGATAATTAAACTCATATTTAAGTATATCCTTTTCAATGTCTGATTCCTGTTCTAGTGCTTCTAATTCCTTTCCTGCAAATAAATTCCCTATAATATAATCTTGCCATCTAACTACTTTCTCTACATTTCCTATAATGATATTTTCTCCTGCGCCTTTATATTTTTGCTATACGGTTTTGTACCTTTAAAATTTATTCTAATTAATTTCTATGCTTCATCTGTTTTCCTATTTCCATCTTAGTTTCTACCTTCTTACACTTTTCATCAATCCATTATTCTCTAGCTTTCCTGCACCTGCGATTAATTTCCCATTTTATGGTTTTGTACCTCTGCTTTACTTAATAATAATTTAGAACACTGTGGCATGATACAAATTAAAATAATTAATACTCGTTTACCACATGAATTTTTAAAAAACTAAATACGTATTTCGACCACTATGTGGTCATCATCAGTAGTAAACTAAAAAATGAAAAGCTCTAAAAATTAAAAGTCGTTCAGGATACTTTTCTGAGGATGTTCTTCTCACCACGCAGACTGAAGTGATCCTTTCCAACGAATAATTTATTAAAATTTGTTTTGAACACCTGAGGCTATTCTCCTTACCAAGTAGGCTGGTGATCTCTACAAAACAAAATTTACTTTGAAAAAAGGTCAAATGAATTGCTGAAAGCTGTCGGAAAAATTTCTTATACTAAGGAAGTAGAAACAGAATGGAATAACATTAAATCCAGCCTACACATTGCAGCCACATATTTTCTGGGGTATACACAAAAAGAAAATAAGGAACCATGAATAACAAGAAATATCTTGAATCTAATTGAAGAAAGACGAAAATACAAAAATAGATCAGACGAAACAGGAAAACAGAGACAAAGCCATTAAATGGGAAATTATTCGCAGATGCAGGAAAGCTAAAGAACAATGGATTGATGAAAAGTGCAAAAAGGTACAAACTAAGATGGGAATAGGAAGGATAAATGCAACATACAATTAGAAAGAATTTTAGGGACATATAACCGTAGAGCAAAAAAATATAAGGGACGCGGGAAGAAACGTCATTATAGAAAATGTAGAGAAAGTGGATAGATGGCAAGATTATATAGGGAATTTATATGCAGGAGAGGAACTAACAGCATTAGAATAGGAATCAGAGATTGAAACGGATGACTCGGGATATCCGATACTTAGAGATGAGTTTGAATGAGTTTGATTATATGACTAATCTACAATACAACTATGAGCATGTATCAGCATTAAAGGATCTGAAAAATTGTAAAGCACCGGGCACAGATAAGGTGCAAGCAGAAACTCTAAAAGCCGCTGGACAAGCAGTAACAGAACGTCTTTCAAACGGAACAATATAGTCATTATACCAAAAAAGAGATACGCGGATAGATGTGAAAATTTTCAAACAATAAGCTTGACAACACACGTGTCAAAATATTAACTAGAATTGTATAAATACGGATGGAAAAACAAACTGAAAAAATACTAGGAGAAGATTAATTTGAGTTTAGGCAAAATAGGAGAACACGGGAGGCTATTTTAGATCTGAGGGTGATAGTGGAGAAGACTATAGAAAAGGAGAAAGCATATATATAGGGATTGTAAATCTGGAAAAAGCATTCGACAATGGATATTGGAAAAAAATGTTCGAAACACTCAAAAAAATTGGAATGAGTTTTAAAGATAGACGAATAGTACATAGGTTACACAAAGAGCAAACAGCGATAATCAAATTAAAGCAGGAACGCAGAGAAGTAAATATTAGGATAGGAGTGAGACAAGAATGTGCCCTATTCCCCTTAATTTTTAACATCGAAGAGAAAATAGATACTGTTAAATGCAGGAAGACATTTGGAATTATTATGCAGGGACAAAAGATTGATATGCTTAGATTTGCAGAAGGTGTAGCGGTATTAGCATCTAACAAGGAAGAGTTAGCAACTGCTCTTAATGAAATAAAACCAGTTCTAACAGAGAGATACGGTATGCAAATTAACAAAAATAAAACTTAAGTACTAGTATGCAAAGGAGGGGAAATAAATTAGTAACTGGATTACAAATAGGCAACGAGAACTTACAAGCAGTTAAGGATTTCTGCTACCTAGGAAGCCAAATAACGGAAGATGAGAAGAACACAAAAGATATAAAACAAAGGTTAGCACAAGGTCGTGCTACATTTAACAAAGAAAAGCAACTACTGTGTTCAAAGGCAACAAACATAAGAAACAACGAAAAGATTGCTTAAAACATATGTGTGGAGCACAGCACTGTATGACTGAAAAACCTGAACAGTAGGAAAAGTGGACAAGAAAATGGTAGAAATCTTTGAAACGTGGTGCTACAGACGTTTGTTGAAGATATCATGGACAGACAAAGTAAGAAACAGAGAGGTACTAGAAATGGTTGTGGAAGAAAGAGGTATGTGGTATACAGTAAAAAAAATGGGAGAGATAATATGATAGGCCACATACTAAAGCATGAGGGAATAGTGCGAAATACATTAGAAGCAGAGATATGAAAAAAGGGAGATAGAGGTAGACCTAGGA
The DNA here is from genome assembly GCA_036346225.1 of Platerodrilus igneus. Taxonomy (NCBI): domain Eukaryota; kingdom Metazoa; phylum Arthropoda; class Insecta; order Coleoptera; family Lycidae; genus Platerodrilus; species Platerodrilus igneus. Next base: position 1,292,726 of record JARFIW010001011.1, on the reverse strand, counting down.
TAGACTATTGCGCACAGATAGTGAAAGATGTAAGCTGTGGGAATTTCAGGGAAATGTGTGGGCTGGCTCAGAATAGAAATCAATAGAGGTACAAGTCCAACCAATTCCAAGACGGAAAACCTAAAGACGAAAAAATAAATGCACTAAATCTGATGCTTATTTTAAACAACTACAGGTGTTGATTTAGAAATTTTTCTACTAATGTGGATTGTGCGAAAGGATATATTGAAAACTATTAATTTGGCAAATGTTCAAGTGTTGGGGATCTTAACCGTAGGCTGCTTAACCACCTTCACATACTACTGAATATTGGTGAAATAGGGTATATATTTAAAAAAAAAAGGAACAGAACTGCATCTAACAAGAAAGAGCAGCGGCTATGTTCGAAGACAACAAACATATAAACAAGGAGAAAATTGTTGAAAGCATATGCGTGGAGCACTGCACAGTACGTCTATGAAATAGGGACAGTAAGAGAAGCAGACAGGAAAACGGTAGAAGGCTTTTGGAATGTTGTGCTTCAGATGCATGAGGATGATAGCATGAACAGACAAAGCTAATAACAAAGAGGGTATAGAAATAGTAGGGGAATAAAGATATCTGTGGAAAACAAACAAAATAGGAGAAAAAAAAAAGGGCAGGATACGTTCTAAGGCATTTTTGGAGAGTAGTGCGGAATATATTACAAGCAGAGATAGGAAAAAAGAGGTAGATGTAGACCTAGATCAGACTACTGCATGCATATAAAGAAAGATGCCGACTGGGGAAATGTCAGGGCAATGTGTAGGTTAGCACAGAATAGGAAACAGTGAGGGTAGGCATCTAATCAGTACCAGGATCGAAGACCTAATGATGGCGATAATTATCCTATATGAACTACCCTACTGTCTGCTCTAAAAATCTCCCACCTCTGACCACCGAACTTCGCTAATCCCTACTGTGTTTAATGCTAACCTATCCATTTCAATTTTCAGATTTTCTAGCTTGCCTGCTTGCTTCATGGTTCCGACATTCTACGTTCCGACCCGGAAGATGTTTTCTGCTCCTTTTTTAAATTTGTCGATCACATCTTCCGAAGTAGCCCCCCACACCCCCACTCCTCCCCGAGATCCGAATGGGGGACTATTTTAACTTCGGAATCATTTACCTCAGAGGAATGCTATGATTTTAAAATATTTTCAGTACGCGTGCATTTGGGAGGTAATGTGGTGGTTTACCGTTGCCCTCCACATCACAGTAGTATCTTAGAGTGTCATAGCGACTCCCACGGTCTCTGACACTTTAAGTACCGAAAGAACTGCTGCCCTCTTTCGGGGACCTGTCTTAGTCTGGTTCCTTACTAAAGGCCTTACTAATTTAGTTAAACCTATAGCTTGGCTCTTTAGCTCACTGAAACACGCAAACTATTTTACCTGTTCTAGTATTTTAGAATTTCTTCAAGGCGCGGGTTCGTTCAGAATGGATACACTAATTATAGAAAATTAATTATTTACAAACGTACCACTAATGGAGTTTGAAATTTTTACAACTCTAACAATATTGAAGTTATATTCAACACATATGCCAAAGCAATTTTCAGGTCACTCGCTTCTAGCTTAATGAAACCCATGTTGCTGACATGCTTGTCAGAAAGTGACTGTTGAAACAAGTATTAAAACGAGTTCGCTATGCTGGGCGAAGATGGCATATGCATATATGAATTGTTTCGAGCGCCAACTAGATAAATAAATGCGGTAAACACCTACAAGATGCAACACACCATGCACTTTATACTCTGTATCTATTATTCTTTAATAATATAGACATTCAAAATGGCCAAATAATACCAGAAAGATAATTTATTAGAGTATAATAGGTTTAAATCGAGTCGCTAGAAAAATCTATATGAGACTTCTTGGTGGGGAAGTTTTTATTCAGACTTCTTCATTTTCGTGTCTCCTCAAACTAATTTACTAACACATTAAAAGACACTTATATAAAATAATATCAAAGCCAGTTTATATTTATCTACTTTGAAAAACATGTTTTGCTATTTATACATAACTCAATATTCCCATACTTTAAATTGTAACGTCTTGAATTCTCGTATAAAGGGCAATAAAAATATCGTTTTCTAATACAGACCATATATTTTCTCGGTCCTTCCTCTCGAAAGCACAATATTTAAATAGATCCTTTTGTTTCAGAAAGACGAATTCAACTGAAATCTCCTCAAATCCTTACGATGCAGTTGCAAATATTCGTTCTTGAATAAATCCTGAAAATATCCAGTATACTAGGGAAGCGTGAAATTATTGTGGAAGTTTACGATATATTTATGCGCCGTTCAACTACTACGACCGTCAATGCTTCTTTATGCCTTTTCAGCAGATTTCCTGCTATAACGGTACGTATCTATTTACTACATTATTACTAGGAAGAACGTTCATTACCTTGTCGAAGTAAGTTAATAAAGATTCTAGATTCAAGAGGTTCTATGCTGTAACATAACATACTAATTAGCATCCATTCGTTATTCTTACTTTCAAGAGGATCGATAGCAATCTTATTATGTTTTCGACATTGTTAACCCTGTCTAAAAATATTACGATGTAAGTATGAAAAACTAGGACATCTTAACACTTCATGGATTTTCTACGAATATCTATTTAAGCAATTCTGTGCTCAATCAACAAACTACCCTTAAGCTATATTTGTTCGGATCGCATCCCGACTAATAATACGTCAATTTGAACAGTCATTATCAGATATGATAAGGACAACGATACTCCAAGAAACTTTTTTAGAAAGTATCGTGATCACTACCTCTCAGACGCACAAACCTAATTAGGGATTTTGGGGTGTTGTTGGGTTCTCAGTCCGCAAACTGGTTTGATGCAGCTCCCCCATGCTAACATATCCTGAAATAACCTCTTCATTGATATGTAACTAATACATCCTACAGCTATCTGAATCTGTTTATCATATTTCAAGCCTTAGTCAGCCTCTATTATTTTTGTTCATCATTAAGTAAATCATCCCAGTATGCCTCAAGATATGTCCAATTACTTTATCTTTCATTACTTTATCTTACATTCTAGCACAAATCTCTCTTCTCACCACATCATTTGATACCCGAACTACACACCTAATTTTTAAAATTCGTCTGTAACACTACATTCACAATGCCACTATTCTCTTTGTTTCAGTGATGTCTATCCTCAACGCTTCACTTTGTGACAGGCAGGGGGCGTACCCCACTTGTGAGCTAATAGGACTCTTTAATTTGGTGGTAGGTATACTAGTGTTAAACACTAAACAATTTTAATAATCCCAGGGCGCCAAATATTTAGTTCATAAATATTACAAATATGAGTATCGGATTCTCATACAACACTGATAATGAAAATAAAACACAACTTCTTCAGTCAACAATTAATGTTGAATTTAATGAACACCCTTTTTAATTACAACTAAGCAAAGTATTCCTAATAATCAACTAAATTAGCCGTTTATTACCATCCTATTCTAAATCGTGTAAATAATTCGTTTAAGTCAAACATCGTAAAATCACGACAATAATTGTTTCACTCACCTTTTGACGCAATCGATGAAATCCCATTCCCACGAAGACCGGCTTTTTTAGTAGCAGATGATATCGATGTTAGCAGCATCACGCCAATTTTCAAAACAACCTTCTGAATGCAGGCGGTATCCCACAATCTTATGTCACCACGGCACACATATAATCTTAAACGTTAGTATTCACCACGTTTACGCATGCTTATCGAATATAATGGACCTCAAAGTTTCATACCCGCTCTAAAACTACTTCATTGTAACATCATTGTTATCAACCGATATATAGAATACTTATTTAATGATGCAATCGCACGGTTTCCGACTTTATTTCAAACGCGTTCAGTACGATTAGATTTAACTATCAACGTATTTACCTGTTAAGTGTCTGACTTCTACTAGCCACCTTTCAATCGTCCGTGAACCTGCGTAACCTCCTGCAGTTAAAATGCAGTGTCTCTCTATACGAAACATTCGTATACTAAACGCTACTATCAAGATACATTTATCCCTCAGTCTATACATAACATATAATAACATAATAACATAACTTGTCACATTACCCCCCCCCCCTATTGATTTGAACGATTTGAAATAACGAAAATCAATACATTTAAGACTAACGTGTTGTTCCACCTAACACTAATTATTCCCGTCGCTGTATGAGACATACGGCTTTAAATTAATTACATTTTGGATACACATCACAACTACTTTTCATCCCGTAAGACATAGAGCCCTTCAGAGCTATGACCCTAACCAGTACCGAATAGAGCAAAAATAGCTTTTTGGTTTCACGATCCTCACTAGAGGATTGTGGATGGCTGCGAACCCATACTTCATCGCCAATTTCAAACTTAACTAAATTTTTATTGTTTTTCTCATGGCGTAACTTACGCTTTTCAGCTTTAGACCTTACATGTAATTTTCCAATGCTCCACTCGAAGGCTACATTGGCCAGGAAGCGAGTTTTTTTTTACCTGAAAAATTTGGATTTTTGCTGTACCCTTGGTGTTCCAAGCAAGGTAGGGATCTATAACGTGCGCAACACGGGACCTCCATTTTACCTCTCATCCGAACGAGGGTGTATTTTTGTGAAAAATGCTCGCCTAACATTTTTCAAGCAGACCGTGTCGGGATTCGAACCCGGGACCTTGGGCATAATAGTCACACACATACCACTACGCCACGGAGCCGCCATCAGCTTTAGCTCGCCGACCGTAGTTGACCACACCTAAAGACCCACGCAAGTGCTTTTGAATTCCTGGTGTCGAAAAATCCATAATGGCAGACACCCGTGCCGGATCCAAGTCTATCCTCGCATTTGTTATCCAGCGACCGAGAAACAATATCCGTTTCCTGGCAAAACTAGAATTTTTAATTTTTATGGTCATCCCTGCTTCCTCAAATTTCCGAAACACGACTTGAAGGTGACTCAAATGGTCCCCTGGATCCCTTGAATAAATGAGCAGATCAACATAGGGGATTACAAAGGACTCCACTTCAGGACCCAATATCTTACTCAGACCTTTAATAAATGACTCCACTGAGGTGCTGATTCCAAATGGTAACTTTGAACACATGTGCTTCTTTCGTACACAAGACCTGTAAACTTTTTATGATCAAGCTTGATGCCTATCTACCAGTAACTGGCGGTCAGGTCTATGTTACTTAGACACTGCCCGCTTGTAAAATCGTACCATAGTTCTGCCAGGTTAGGCCGCATTACCCTATCTTGCACCATCCTCCCATTTAGACATCTCGCATCTAAACAAACTCGTATGCAATTGTCTTTTTTTGACAACTACCAGTGTACTCACATGTTCGGTTTCCTCGCAAATTGTTAAGTGAATATCGGGGTTGGGTTCCATCAGAAAACCTATTGCCATCTCACAGCCACAAAAAAGTCCTGATAAGCAGCTCCTTGAAAAATCTATTTTAACCGCATGGTCCGTAAAGAAATCACAGCTCAGGGTGATGTCCTTTATCATACTTGGCACGACTACACAAGGGTATGCAATTTCAAATTCCTGAAACTCCAACTCTAAATAAACCTGCTCTCTCACAATGCTATTTTTGTTTCCTATTGCGCCTACCATAGTCATAGCCGCAAATGGGAGACGCAAAACATTTGAATTAATTTCGATAACTTTTGCCAAAAATTCCTTTGTAATACACGTTACCTGACTACCTGAATCACCTATCCCCCCATAACCGGGAAAGTTTCTATGGTCAGTTTGACCATTGGCGCCCATATAACGGGTTTAAGATCGACTTCTTTTTCCAAGAGGAAATTCTGACCATCAGTATTAAATAACGTTGCTATCGTAGATATCTGAACATGATTTTCATTACCGTGAAACTATAGGCGTTTACCTACCTATCACCAGAATCGTTACTTTGTTGCGGCCTGCTATCCGAACGATTAGTCATCACAGTTATTAGAGTTAGGTCTATTAGACATATTGCTTGTGCGGATGCCATTAGCTTGACTAAAATTTTGGTTTCTGTCTCGCCAATTTGACTTTGAACCCTTTCTAAAATTTCCTTCTATCATACCTATTTCTCTTAAATGCTTTTCAATTTCGTTCACTCTTTGTGGAAAACAGTTAATAATTCCCTACTGTACTTCTGTAGAAAATTCCTAAAAAATATGTACCATTTCTTTTTTTAAATGTTTTACTTGCTTGTGTCAGCTTACACTAACATGCCTTTATTACTTTTACCGTCCCTGGTAATTTTACTACTCAAGTAAGAAAATTCTTCTACTTCTTTTAATGTTTTATTTTCCATTCTGATGTTGTTTCAATTAATCTACACAACTTCACTCCATCACCTTTGCAATATTTTTATGAATGTTCTCCATATAATCCTTTGTCAAAACAGATCCCATCCTATTCAACCAATCTTCTAGATCCCATACCAACTCTAATAAAACGACAATACCATCTGTATACTTTAATATGTTAATATCTTCACCTTGAACTTTTAATACTCTTCCCAAAATTTTACTTTATTTCTTTCATTGCCTCTCTTTCATGTTCTTCCATTTTTTCACCGCAGCCTGCTATGTGTACTAATAACCCTTCATTTTCTGTATTTTATTCTACACTTCTTTATAATCTCGAAAAGTTTTTCCAATCAACATTGTCAAGAGCTTGTTCTAGATTAATAAAGGCCAATAAGGTAGACTTGTTTTTTTAATCCTGTCCCCCAACATATCGTAGACTCGATATAGTCTCACCTGTTCCAACGTTTTTCCAAACACCGAACTGGTTTTCACCGAATTTCTTTCCTATATGAATTCTACCTACCTGCAACCGATTTTGGTTTAAATTTCGCAGGCATGACTTACTAAACCTGCGGTTCAATAGTTTTCACATGTCAGCTCCTATTCTCTTTGTTATGCAAATAATTACATTCGTTTTGAAATCAGAGGGTACTTCTCCTGTCTCATACGCCTTATTGACCAGTTCTATGCTAGCTGAATGTCCCGTGGTATTTATCAAATCCTATAGGCGTTCATCAATTCCAAGTGCCTTATTTATACTCGGATCTTTCAATGCCCTGTTCATCTCAGACCTAAGTATACAGTTACCCTTCTCATCACGATCAACTGCTTCGTCAGTTTCAAGAACCTGAATACTAAGTTGTCTTCTTTGATAAAGTCCTTCCATGTGGTCCTTCCATCAAAATTAAATTGGAAACAGCTCGATTACTGGTCACGGGACACATTATGATAACGTAACTTGAAATCTTGGTAGATACTCCATTGGTAATGCTTTTTACACTATTTGTCCTTGTTTGTAATGTAGGAGTATTTGACCAATTAATCTTTATGTTCTAATTAGTAAGCTTTTTTATGTAGTAGATAAGGCACCTTATTTTCAGATGTGACAAGAATAAATTAATATTTACTTCTGGAACTTGTGATAAGAGTTTATCAAAAGTCACAGATGCTTTATGATTTATTGTGAAGGACGTATTGTAATGATTGGTCAATTATATAACGAGATGCAGGTTTTAGGAACATGTAAGTTAGGCGTTGAGAGAGACTGTGATTGGTTTTGTTAGTAACAATTTTTATGTTTATAAATAGCATTCGAGGAGTGGGAAGTGTTTTTTTAATATGCACTTTACGATGATGATATTATGTGTACAAAGATGTAAATAGATTACGCATCGTGTACGCTTACTTTACTTGTAGATAAACAATTTCTTGTCTTTCACGTTTCGTGGTTCTGATTGATAATTCGGTTAATTGAACTTGGAGCTTTAATATCTTTCTGTGTGAGATCCTTTTAGTGTTAATTTGTTCATAAAATATCGTAGCGCCCTTTGTAGTTTGTTCAGCAGTTATCTTACCTCACGATCCCTCGTGCATTTTGCAACGAATAGATACTGTGTTGCGCAACTATCTTTGAATCAGAGAAAAAGTTCTTTTAGCAATCAAAACAAAATTAGATTACAATCTTGAGCATTTAATAATATATGAATATGCAAACATTAATAAAGAAAACGTTTACCAATCTCTAAAAGTGAGCTTTTTAGTTCTCCTAAATATTTAAAAAAAATAACTGTGCGGTAAATCTTAACTTAACCAATCCCTAGTTAGAAATCAAAGCATTCAATGTACCACAATTGAATTTCCTCAAAATCGTATCACCTAAGGCGAATCAAGTGCATCCAGAATTTGCCGTTGTAGGCAGTTGTGTCGCTAGTTGACGGTGACAACTTGAATATTGCTATAAAGCACTTACAGAAGAAAATTACTGCATATGTTACAGGCCTCAAGTGCAAGCAATAACAAAGATAACACCCACACGGTTCATTTACATTTCCAATGCTCCACCCAAAGGTGCTACATTGGCCAGGAGGCGAGTTTTTTGTTGCCTGAAAATTTAGAATTTTACCGAACCCTTGGCGTTCCAGGCAAGGTAGGGATCTGACAACACTCACACACGGGACCTCCATTCATCCGAACGAGGGCAGAATTTTTGTGAAAAATACTCACCTTCCATTTTTCAAGCAGTCGGCCATATCGGGATTCGAACCCAGGACCTTGGGATCCGTAGTCTTACGCTTACTACATTGATCCACGGCGACGCCCGATAACACCCACATCACCATAAATCATTACCTAATAATTGCGATAGCATTAATTTTATCACCCAAACACGTATTAACATAACTATAATGGGGTTTACAGTGACGACCGTAAACCTTTAAAATACTCACACAATATTAAACCCAAGGTACTTGGTTTCAATTATCACTCATGGTGCTGTCTAAATTTTTCTGTTTTCCTAACTGCTTTCAATCATACCCTAGTATTCGTTACTGAGTAAATTGAATTGGTGACTATAACAACGCATGTAGAATGCGCATAGATCTACTGCAATAATTGTAGATCACACCCCCGATTTTTTACCCTTCATATTGCGTTTAATATTGCAAGCCTGTCAACGCACATTTTGCAAATTTAATGCCAGTTTTGTAATATTTTCAACTATTAAATTTTTAGTTTCTTTTCCGGTAGACCTTTTAAACTGATTAGTTGTCCAGGGTTTGGATCTGACTTTGGGATCGTCGTGTCTTACTTTGAATGTCTTTGGAGTAGGATCTACGTGCGTAGTGTAGTGTCTTATAAACAGACTATTACAAATATATTTAAAATTAAAATGTGCAGGAGAACCCGTGAACAAAAATTAAGGGCTTGCTTCAGAACTAGTTAGAGTAAGCCGTTCTCACTAGTGGAAGTACAATAAAATAAATAAATTAGTAAGTGCACACGAAAAATATTAGAAATTATAAAAAATAATTTAGAAACATTTTGGTGGTTACAATCTTTTCTTCTTCTAGCTCCTGTTCAATGTCAAAATAATGATTCTCTAAACTCCCAGTTTTTTTCTGCCGGCGCTTTAAAAAGGTTATTCGAAACCAAACTGTGAAACTAATTACTGATTCCAAAATTTAAATATATATCTCTTTGGATGTCTTTTTCTCGGATCTCCAAATCTCAAAATTTCGCTTTCTGTTTTATCAATGTTTGCTTTAAATTATTTAAGCTAAAATCAAAATATAATGTTTGATTCCAAACGACAAAAAAACTGCCTCACCATAGCAATCGGTCTGTTAAGAACTTTAAAATTTTCGTATTTAGGAAGTAAACTATAGGTATTCTATAGAATGTTGTTTACTGTATTACAGTAATTCATTCTACAGTAATTTGTAGCAGTCCATGCAAAACTCGACTTCCGAATTCCTTTGTATTCCTAAAGTTTTATGGCTACACGAGCAGTATTTTACTGTATTGAAATCAAGTTACTCAGCAGGATTCATAAACCAGAAAACTCCAGGGCTTTTATGGATATTGATCTGATGACCTTCAATGTTTTGTAATTTCGATATGATCAGGCATTTCTTTCATATGAGATTGATGGAAGTTGATTAAATTACAAGTAATACTACTGATATCTTTAAATTGATGTTGCGTGCCATCGGTTAGGTTTACGTGATTGGCAGCAGACTGAGTTTGGTTTGTCAACCTTAGCTTTTGTACCATGTACACAATTTCGTCGACTGCTCGTTTTTAATTAAGACCTTTTTCAGTATTTTGTTTCCATTAAGACCTATATATAGGGCTGGGTGTTACGGGATTTTGCGTATCGAATATCGATACATATTCTATATCGATATGTATCGATATATCTAATATCGATATATATCGATATGTATCGATGTGTATCGGTGCGTATCGATACATATCGATACGTATCGATTCGTATCGATACGTATCGATGCGTATCTATACGTATCGATACGTATGGATATATATATATATATATATATATATATATATATATAGCGATTCGTATTGGAACGTTTAGATGTGTAGATTAAGTATACATATCGAGACTTAGCGATACGTATCGGTACGAATCGATACGCATCGATAATTTATCTACTCTTTCTTTGAGAATAAAATCACAAAATCGTTTTAAAATAATGTATTTACTAACAATTCGATCTTTCACTTAAGATTGCTTGTTATCAAAATAATAAAAGTTTCAAGTTTAATATTTGTGACATAAATAATATATATATATATATATATATATATATATATATATATATTGCTGTGATCTACTCCTTTGAATGCGGGAACTGGGTCCTTTCAACAAAAAAATTCTAGTCCCACAGATTGGGCGTCATAACCGGCTGTGATCCTCTTTTCGCCTCGGCTGCTCACCTAATGTTATAAACCTCCTCATTCATAAAAAAAAACAACACATTCCTACCAAAAACATATACGTTAACTCTATTTACATCAATATTCAGAATACATTAAAATTTCAAAATTAAAACTCAGCATAAATTTCAGTTTTAAAAAGAATTTCAAGATTAATTTTATTATCATTTTAATGTGCATCCAAAATTAAAGTCCTTGTTGGATGCCTACTAATTAATATAACAATATAAGCAGACCGGAGTCTGAGTATAAAGGGAGCATCTACCACCCCTTTACGTCAATTAACCAGGTTCGTCTAATTGAGCTCAAAGACATACCCAAATTTTCATCATATTACCGAACATCAAAACTAAATACCCTTTCTACTTACAACAAGCAAATTTCATCTTAAAATTAACATTTTATGGTTAGTACAATTTCACTAATGTCCATTTAAAGTAAATCAATTATAAAGTTATTCAACACACACAAAAATGTCAAACAAAATAGTATAATTTACCTGAAGGTTACTGTCCTCGTAGCTTCAAAGTACATCGTCCCTTTAGTTAATCACACCATTTCAACAGGATTATATTTACGGCTTCTAATTCTCAACGCTTTTAAAATTTTCTCCATCACCAGTTGTTTCTGGGCTTTTCCGGAACTCATCTATGTATATCTGACCCTTGTTTCGTGGATCCTGACACGTATTTGAACCATTTAATTATTAACACCCCCGAAAAATAGCAAATAACTTCATACTTCTTTCACCAATATACGCCAAAACTGCCTACTTTTGTGTATACATTTGTCGTTGTAAATTTTGCTAATTGGTACAGTGAAACTAAATTTTATTACCTTGTATCTAAGTGCACCGAAGTACATTCATGTTAGCACGTAAATAACCAACTATTTTGAATCACTAAAATATACGAGCAAAATTTTAAATTATTTTATCAAACTAAAATGCACTGTTTAACATCTTCAATCAAGTCGCGGATGTACGAGCTTTTAACGCATCGAATAGTCAAAAGTCTAAGAGTCTAAGAGGGCTTGTTTATATTCATCTCGGTATATATAGCAAAAGCCGGCACGTCGCTTTTGTCCTCAAAACGGGTAATTCTAAAGAATTCCTTATTCTATGTTCCCAGTCCGTCGCTCGCGCGTCGGTTTTACGAATTTTCACTCGTCCCATTTAAATCTCAGAAATTTCAACACACGGCACGCAAGCATGTCCGAGAAAAACTAATTAATTTTGTACAGAAATTGTTGTTTCTACCTCTGATATTTGCATCCTATTTTCAACCAATTGTGACCCTCGTGACGTTGCTTAAATCCCGCCTTTACTATATGTGTCTTTGCTTGACGCATTTTCTCTTTCCTTTTCTAACCTGTTCGTATTGGTGCAAATTGATATTCTTTATTATCGATTATATTTTAGTCCATGTGGACTGTTATCTGGGTTTAATAACCCCGTATCGCACATTCTCGTGAATATTAAGCCCCGGTTTCTCCAAGATTCTTTGAAACTATTAATTATCTACAAAATTTACGCCGTATGTGATATTTAAACTACGCAGGTGTTCAAAATAATATTAATTCTCAGAGCTTTTAAATAAACCCTGTTTTGTATTTTGTGCTAAAGCATCTGACCGTTTCCAATATCCTTAGACTCGACATGTTTATCTACACAAATTAAACTGAAATTGCCTTTTAAAAAACATCCTACTTCTAACTAACACTTCTAGGATTTGCATTATTGGGTTTTTACAAGTTTCTATAGATATTATCTGTACGTTTTGTTCAATACCGGTTATTTGAAATAGAGTTAATTAAGATAAATTTTGCACGTAATTTCCATTTGTTTCTTTTGATATAAAGCGTCTTATAAATAATTTAAATTTCTTATTTTTACTGAAACGACCGAGTTTATTTATGCTTCAAGGTTTTAATAAAGCGTATTATTTAATGAAATTCCTTATACACGGTGATTAAAATTATTTGATGTGATTATTTAATTTTCTACCCTGGTCTAAATATGAGTAATATATATATATATATATATATATATATATATATATATACAGTGCTTCTCAAAAGTAACGGATATATTTGATTAAATGATTATTGACAATTTCTGAGTAAAAAGCTCTGACACGTCGATTATGTAATTTTCAACCTCCCACCCTTCAACCCCTAAGCGCTAGCATCCCCTACTTAAAAATTTTAAATAGCAATGTACCCCTTGTGATACCTCAATTAATAGTATTTTTCATGCAGGAATAAAATTTTACAAAAAATTCTAAATCCGTTGATAAATAACTGTTTTATTCAATAAAAAGTTATTCACTTAAAGTGCGAATTGTCAAGTATGCTTTGACAAACAAAATGTTTGTAAAGTGTCAAATAAGTTTAGTGCAAGTACGTTCGTTAAGTGCGTGTTGCTTGTTTAATAATAAGTCAGCAATAATGAAACTTAACGAAGCTGAAAGGATTGAAATTTTAATGATGATTGACTTTGGAGATAGAATTCGAACGCACAAAGAAGTTCGAATTTTATTCAATGAAATTCATCCCGACCTCCCCCCCAATCTGGCAATCAACGATAAGCCGAATTGAAAATAAATTTCGGAATATTGGACATGTACGAGATAAATCTAAAGATGGACGTCCATCAGCTTTAGATGAAGATTCAGAATTTAATGTCTTGCTATTTGTGCAGGAAAATCCACATTCAAGCGTTGCGGGAGTCGCTTCACAGTTAAATGCATCAAAAAGTGCAGTTCATAGATTTCTCCGTAAGCAAAGGTTTCACCCTTACAAAGTGCAATTAGTGCAAGAGTTATCAGATGATGATTTTGATAGGCGTCGGCAATTTTGTGTGACAATGATGGAACTGTGCAATGAAAATCCTGGATTGGAAGGAAATATGTTTTCTGATGAGGCAACATTTTAATTAAATGGTACCGTTAATACGCAGAATTGCCATTATTGGGCCGATGAAATTCCGCATTGGATGATGGAAGCAAATACACAATTTCCACAAAAGATTAATGTTTGGGCGGGGATAGTGGGTAATAAAGTTATTGGACCGTACTTTTTTGAGAGAACACTCAATGGAGAACAATACCTAAATTTTGTCCAATTTGAATTAATTCCGGCTTTAGCGGTACATCCGTATGCAGAAGATCCTGATTAACCTCATCCCAGTATTTGGCTACAGCAAGATGGTGCGTCTCCCCACTATGCACATCCAGTACGGGAATATCTCGACCAAGTATTTCCTACGAGGTGGATTGGTAGACGAGGACAAATTGAATGGCCCGCAAGGTCTCCCGACTTAACCCCTTTGGATTATTTCCTCTGAGGTTATTTAAAATCTAAAGTGTAATAAACAAAGTTCAACAAAAGTTTGTTTCTGGATTAGGACACTGTCTAGCCGCTAACGGACAGCAGTTTGAACATTTAATTTAAATTGGGCTTTTTTGCTTTTTATTTAAGTATTGTTTATTGAATAAAACAGTTATTTATCAACCGATTTAGAATTTTTTGCAAAATTTTATTTCTGCATGAAAAATGCTATTAATTGAGATATCACAAGGGAATGCTAGCGCTTAGGGGTTGAAGGGTGGGGAGTTAAAAATTACATAATTAAATGACAATTTAACAATAAAAATCGACTCAAAAATTGTCAATAATCATTTAATCGAATATATCCGTTACTTTTGGGAAGCACTGTATAAATATATATATATATATATATATATATATATATATATATATATATGTATAGGGGTGGGCGATAGGGGATTTTGCGTATCATATATCGATACATATTTTATATCGAATATCGATACGTATCGATACGTATCAATATATCGATATTTATTTTTCGCTGTATCGGGGGGGTCGATACGGGGGTCGTATCGATACGTATCGATACGCCGACCCAGCCCTACCTATATAGTTTTTAGGTCCATCAAAGACTTAATAATTTATAAAATAGATGTATTATTAGATAGGCAAGAAACTAAAGATAACATAATTTATTAATTTCTCGATTATACATAAGTTCTTGCCTAATTTCGCTTTTATCCAAACGTTTTCTTTAAACACTAGAAGAACAATGTCAAACTAAATCGTAAACGTGTGAATTTCTAATTCAAAGAAACATATGTCTTTGTCAACTGGACAAGAAACTTTCTAAATGCTTTTTGTTACAAAAAATAAATATTCCGATACCAGTCGACTTTGTTTGCTTAAAAACCAAACTTTCCACTGTCCTTCTATTTTTAAATGCCCTTCTGAGAGAGATTACTTTTGGAACATTATTTTCTTAAAAACTAATCAGGGTTTTCAAACTTTGAGTTAAAGCAACTGTAATGCAAATGCCGTATGTTGATAGCTTTTTAACTTTGGTTCGTAAAGTGAATAGAAAATAGCAAAACAAGTTGCCAATTGACCTATTTACCTTTGAATTAAAATAGGTACGCGAAATCTATCTAAAACTATACATAACTACAAAAATTCATGCATATAGCACATAAATAACAATTTTCTAGCTACCACATTAAATTAAAAAAACTTATATATGAACTTCCGGAAGACTTACATATCATACGTGCCTGTTGTCACTTTTAACTTAGTGGCTGCATAAATTAGACAATAAAACCATCGTCTCTCCTTTTGTAATAAGTTAGTGAAAACCTGTTAAAATGTACTAGTCCAGAAGCGAATTTTCTTAACCTGGAAATTTTGAATTTTGCCAAACCCTTGCTATTCTTAGCGAGGTAGAGATATTTAACGTGCGTCACAACACTCACACACGGGACCCACGTTTTACCTCTCTTCTGAAAAAGGGCTTATTTTTGTGAAAAATGCTCGCCTAACATCCTTCAAACGGCCCGTTTCGGAAATCGAACCCGGGACCTTGGACTAAGTAGTCACCAACTAAGCTATAGAGCCGTCAAGATAATACGACACTACATTTGATTTTCCTATGCTCCACTCCAAGGTACTACATTGACTAGGAAGCGAGTTTTTTCTTACCTGGGATTTTTTAATTTTGCCGAACCCTTGCTGTTCCAAGCAAGGTATGGATCTTTATCGCAAGCGACAACACTAACACACGGGACCTACAGTTCTTAGTTTAATTGATTTATTTGATTGGTTTAAGTTAATTAAAATATCTGATTTGTTTTGTTATTTATTAGCCCGTTGTTTAAAGTTTTTTATTTAATACCCGGTGTTTTGTTACGCGCGTTTTATGTAAGATAGTGATTGATTTAATGTGAGATAGGTGTTGCATATTTAAGTGTTCTATTTTTTTTATTTTTGTGTTATTTTTAAGTTTTCTAAGTTATATCATGGCCATATATCACTTTCCAATCCTCCTTCCACCGGTTTACGCCTTGTTCTAGCGGTCCAGTTTCGCAACCGTTCATACAAATTCGAACGGAACAATTCTACCAAGACCGCCTTGTGGAAGTGGTCCTCTACGACCTCGCCGCCTTGACCGCGGTTATTCACTAAACGATCACCAATTGCTGGACTTCCCTGACCTTACAACCCTCCGCGCAAACACGTGCCGCATACAGCATCGCCGATTCTATTGCTCCGGTCTAAGTAGTCCTCAACGATTCGTCTCTAAATTCCCAGTCTATTTTTGCTGCCGCCATCATTTTATTAAATATTTTGCAGTTCTTATTTAACATATTACGCGTGCGCATACCAATTCAATTTGTCGTCTAACTTAACACCGAAGTATGTGATGGCTTCCTCGAACGCGATCTTTTCCCTTCCTAGTTCTAGCCTAAGCGGATGTTGTCTCGGTTGCGTTAAGAAATATAGCACCTCTGACTTTGACGTGTTGTAATTCAAGTTGTCTTAACCCAACCATTTGTACAGCTGTTCAGAGCCTCGTTCGGTTTCGCTCACATCTCTGTTGATAATTCCGATCTAATAATCAACAGCGTATCATCTTCGAACCCAACAATAGTGCATCCTTTGGGAAATTTCACCCTAAAGATGCTCTCACACAACAACTTCTGGAACATGGGACCAGAGCATCACTCCTGCGGGTATTTCCTGTACACCGATCACGGCACAATTTCACCTGGAATTTTTACGTGTGCCAATCGTTCCGGTTTATGCCCTGTTCTAGCGGTCCAGTTTCGCAACCGTTTATACAAATTCGAACGAGACAATCCTACTATTCACCAAGGCCGGCTCCGTGGAAGTGGTCCTCTACGCCCTCGCCGCTTGGCCGCGGTTATTCGCTAAACGCTCACCAATTACTGGACTTCCCTGACCTTATAACCCTCCGCGCAAACACATGCCGCATACAGCATCGCCGATTTTATTGCTCAGGTATAAGTTGTCCTCAAAGATTGGTCTTTCAATCCTCAGTCTGTTTTCGCTGCCGCCATCGTTTTATTAAATAGTTGGCACCATTTTTTTAGCATATTGCGCGCGCGCATTCCAATTCAATTTATCGTTTAACTTAACACCGAAGTATGTGATGGCTTCCTTGAACGGGCTCTTATCCCTTCCTAGCTCTAGCCTAGGCGGACGTTGTCCCGGTTGCGTTCAGAAATAAAGCGCCTCTGACTTCGACGTGTTGTAACTCAAGTTGTCTTAACCCGACCATTCGTACAGCCTGTTTAGAGCCTCGTTCGGCTTCGTTCACATTTCTATTGATAATCCCGATCACATAAACAACAGCGTATCATCTGCAAACCCAACAATAGTTTATCCTTTGGGCAATTTGACCCTAAAGATGCTCTCACACAACAACTTGTGGAACATGGGACCAGAGCATCACTCCTGCGGGTATTTCCTATACACCGCTCACGGCACAATTTCACCCGAAATTTTGACCTGTGCCAATCGTTCCGGTTTCTGCCCTGTTCTAGCGGTCCAGTTTTGCAACTATTCATACAAATTCAAACGGGGCAATTTTACTAATCACCAAGGCCGGCTCCGTGCAAGTGGTCCTCTACGTCCTCGCCGCTTTGACCGCAGTTATTTGCTAAACGCTCACCAATTGCAGGACTTTCTTAACCTTGCAACGCTCCACGCAAACACATGCCGCATGCAGCTTCGCCGATTTTATTGCTCAGGTCTAAGTTGTCCTCAAGGATTCGTCTTTTAATCCCGTCTATTTTTGCTGCCGCCATCATTTTATTAGATAGTTTGCAGCCCTTATTTAACATATTGCGCGTGCGCATTCCAATTCAATTTGTCTTCTGACTTAACACCGAAGTATGTAATGGCTTCCTTGAACGGGATCTTATCCTTTCCTAGCTCTAGCCTAGAAGGACGTTGTCCCGGTTGCGTTCTGGAATAAAGCGCCTCTGACTTCGACGTGTTGTATTTCAAGTTGCCTTAACGCGATCATTCGTACAGCCTGCTCAGAGCCTCGTTCGGTTTCGTTTACATCTCTGTTGATAATGCCGATCTAATAATCAACAGCGTATCATCTACGAACCCAACAATAGTGCATCCTTTGGGCAATTTGACCCTAAAGATGCTCTCATACAACAACTTCTGGAACGTGGGACCAGAGCATGACTCCTGCGGGTATTTTTTTTCCACCGCTCACGACACAATAACACCCGAAATTTTGATCGGTGTTAATCGTTCCTAGAAATAACTCTTGACTAAGAATATCAGGGTTTCGCAGATAATCCTTCGCTCCAACTCTGAAATGATAGATGGCCCTCAGACACCGTCAAATGCCCCTGAGATGTCCAAAGCCACGACGAAACAATGCAGCTTTTATTTTTTCGCTTGCTTGATTTCTCCCACAACAAAATTTAACGCGTTGATAGTCGACCTACCCTCTACGAATCCGAACCGTCGCCTATTGGAACCGCCGCTATCTTGTATCGAGAGCTCAACCCGCGTGGTCATGAATCGATCTAAAGCTTTCCTCAGTACAGGTAGAAAGCTGGACGATAGCTGCCCGTGTTTGACACATCCGCCTTTTTAGGTTTAGGGATAAATATCACGTTCGTGACTTTTCAGAAACATGGAAATGCGCCCTACAACAAACAAAGATTAAACTACCTGGCAGATAAGAACTTTTTGTACATTATACTACTTGACTTGTTGCATGCGATAAATTTTATCGGGTTGTAAACACCTCACGTTTGCATGTCATTCGATAAATTCTTCGTGCGTATTTTTCAAAATACGCATTTGACGTTTCCGTGTGAAAATCGTAGTGTCGCATTTGATATATATATATCACATTCAAAATTACACCGATAGACGTATAATATAGTGACAGTTTCGTTTTTTAACAAATTTATACAAAGTGAAAATGCTTCGCGACGAGTACAATTGTTTTGCAGGTTGTCCTTGTAAACAGCAAATAAAGTTTCTTTTAAATGACTGATAGATATTTCTTCAATAATACTAGTGATGCATCGTACCTACCAAGCATAGACACGTCATATTGACGTGAATTTAGGTGCATTTTGGTGATTATTTCTCTCTTGACGAAAACATCACCTTAAGTCAGTGATATTAAAAGTTAAACGTGTCCAAATTTAAAAACAAGATATTTATTTTTGTTTAATTTTAACACAATGGTGGAAGCATTTAGCAATATATTTTTCCTGCAGGGTGGTTTCGCCTGTTTGCGACCACTTAACAGGATTCTCTAATTCAAGGTTAAATATCTCCCTAGACTTTAATGCTTTTCAATACAAGTTGCTTTTATGGTTTGTGTAATGTATAATTTGTCATTTCTTAATTTTATTTTGCGGTTAATGAACTCAATAAGTAATGAAAAATTTAAAAACCCAAAAAGCAGCCATTCTCCCGGTTTCCGGCCACATCCTAGTTGTCGGCCACTTGCTAACCGGTTTACTGCCATTATGTTTGTAGTTGTCTAAGAAATAAAGTACAAATAAAAACTAGTCATGCATAGAAACCCAAGAATCAGTACATATTTATTTATAACATTCTTAATTTTAGTTATATCGTTATTTGTATTTCTTTATGCGAGTTCTTCTAATCTATAAACATTTCTTTTCTTACTAGGTATTACTTAATAGTACACTCACAAAATAATTATTAACATAGAAACTTATTTATACTTATTGTATACCTATTGTATGTTTATTGGAACATAAGAATCAGAAATCAAATAAATGTGTAAACTTAATTATTGGTTTGTCTTTTAAAATATCCTGTATAGCCAGTTCAGCGACCTCGCAGAAATCACATCTAAAATCAGATTGCGTTCCTGCACTGTAGGGTACTTCAATAAGCTTTGTGTATTTCACATGATACCACCTGATGCAATCATCGCAACCTATATTTTTCTCAGCATCTTCTTCCGCGTTGCTGATAAGTTCTTCCTGGCAGACATTGCATTTTAATTTGTTTCGCACTAGTTGTATCTTTTTCTTGTTTTCTTCAATTTTGCTTTTTTATATCAATTGTTCCGCTTTCTTAGCCTCTCTATCTAATTTTCTTTCTTTATATTATTTTCCTTTTTTGTTTTTCTAGATCCTTCTTTTCATGATAGTCTCTCCAAATTTTGGTTGATATAGCGCTCGGATATGTATTGTTCAGTTTTCTTTCCTTATTATAATTGTATAAGAAATTTTAAATGCTCTCTGAAAGGATCTGTGTCAGTTTCCACATCTTCTTTGTCTGCAGGAGTGGAAGAAAATGGTTGAGATATCACTTTTTATGACTCTGTAAAAATAATTTCTTCAGTATCATAATCACGATTTAGTGCAATTTCATCAACAAGTGGCATGTTTTTGAGTGCAGGCATAGGTGATAAACTCAAAGCACAATAGGTACTTCTTACTTCAGATTGTATATTTCAGAAGGAGGGGGTGCTGTTTTGTTGGTCGGGGTCTAAGGATAGACTTCTGCAACAACTGTACTATTCAAATTATTTTCGATTGATGTAATACCTTGTGAAAATATAGATAAATTAACCTCGAGCGAAGTTCTATCAAATGATATTATCGATACTTCATCCAACGAAATGAATGATCCGATTTCTGGGACACAGTTTTCAATTATTTCAATTATAGGACATGTGATTTTTTTTCCAATCCTCCACCCAAAGGTACTACATTGGCCAGAAAGCGAGTTTTTTTTACCTGTAAAATTTTGAATTTTGCCGAACCCTTGCTGTTCCAAGCAAGGTAGGGATGTTAAACGTGCGTGACAACACTTACACATGGGACCTCCATTTTACCTCTCATCCGAACGACGGTGTATTTTTGTGAAAAATGCTTGCCTAACATTTTTCAAGCGGACCGTGTCGGGATTCGAACCCGGGACAATTATAGGACAGTCTGATTGATCGATATTTTGATCTGTAATTGCAGGTGGCAAGGAAGTCGATTTCGTCAAAGAGTTGCGAGGCATTTTGGACGAAGAGTTGCGAGGTGTTTTAGACGTCGAGTTGCGAGGCGTTTTGGACGAAGATCTACGAGGTGTTTTCGAATGTGATCGCCGCTTGTACGTTGTCCAGGACTTTTCCTCGCCTGGATAGATTGTCACTGATTAATGAAAAAACGGCTTTTGCGATTTCAAAATGCCTATCAGTAAATTACTTTCAGGTTCTCTTAGTCGAGCAGTAGTTGGTACTTGTACATCTCTTACACATTTCGTGAAATCGACTTCTTCCACATTGAATAGGTATAAACCGCATTTACGAAATTCATTTTTTATTGTATCCGTCATGTCAACGTCTAGGGTTTCCTTGAATACACTACAAAAGTTAGTCTCTGTAATAGCTTTATTTAGATATTCCTGTTTATTCTGCCAATTCTTTACAGTGGTCCTCCAGTGTTGCTTTAGTGGTCGAAAGACGCTCACATTTGCGGGTTGCAGAATGTGGGTTGTATTCGGTGGTAGCGCGTACAATACTACATTGTTTTCTTCACAAAATTTGCTTAAAGGTAACGACATACGTGACTTATAACCATCAACGAAGAGAATGACTAATTTTATGCTGTTTTCCATCAACCATTTATTAAAATCATTGGCAATGTACTCATAAAAATATCACTCCTCATCCATCCTGTTTCGCTTTTTCCAATTACTCAGTCAGAAGGAGCTCCTTCGACAACTGCTTTTGGTGGTCGTATGTAAGGATATACCACCAAGAGAGGACAAATTTTTCCAGAAGAAGTCATAACAATTAATACAGTAATCGTTTCTTTCTCGTTTCCTTTATTAACGATGTATAAGTTTTTCAACCCTTTAGGAGCTAAAACTTTTCCTGTTTTTGGACACAACGATACTACGATTTCATCTGCACTTAGGATCCGTTCTGGATCATTCATGATATCCAACAATCATCTCTCCGTTAAAAACACCTCCAGATCAGAAAACCATTTCCCAATGTTTATTTCTTTCACGGCTTCTTTAGCCTTATTTATAGATCCTGGTTCTCGAATATTTATTTGCGGATGTCGTTTAAGAAAGCCCTGATACCATTTCTGGCCAGGTCTTCCTTTCGCGAAGCACTGTTCCTTTTTTAGGTCTTTAGCAATAGCTGCGACTGTGTCAATCAAGTCTTCTTTTCTATAGGGATGCCACATTTCGTAAGTTGTACTATTCACACTACAATTTTTTCTTCTCCGACGAACCCAAAAATTGGATCTGGTCCAACTTTTCTTCGCTTTTCTTCCGTTCTTCCACTAAGTTTATCCTGCACAGTTGTTCTCGAAACGCCGTATAAACGGCATGTCTCCCGAATACCTCTACTTTTCCATATATCCTTGAGAGCACGGACTAGAGCGCCTTTAGAATATCCCATATTTGTTCTAGTTACTTAATTCTTTTTGGAAGCTTTTTGTTAGTAGGTGTCATCTGAAATAAAGCAACAATTGGCATTCCAGCGTCAAGTAAACAAAACATAAAACAGAAACCAGTCCTAAAAATCTGTCAAAAAATACATAAGCCAATTAACGGCCACTTCATTTTTGGTGGTCGTTTATTGGGTTAATAATAGCTAGTTTCCGGCTGTAAAAATTGGCTAGTGGTCGCAATCTGGATTAATAAAATTCTGTTTGTGGCCATCTAAATAAGTAGTGGCTGTCAACTGGTTATCGAAAATCTAGTTTCTGGCCGCCTAAAAAACGCAAATCCTATTTAAATGTATTTTTTAGAATATCAACAATTTCGTGACTTTATTTTAGATATAAAACATTAATCAATATATTTTAATGAAATAAAATGACAAAATGCTCATATGCAAACGATTTAACAAAGATAATTCACTCTTTTATTTTACAAACTAAACTAGACTACGACCACATGGCCGGGTTTTATGTTAAACCGTTAACCCATTTGCCGACCAGCTAATTAAAACTAAAAAACTGTAATTATTTTACGTTTTTCTCTTTGAAAACTCTTAAACACATATATATCTTATATTTATAATTAATGACATCAATAAGTAGCAAGTAGAAAAGGTTAAATCTTACCTTTTAACATGTGAATCTTAGCTATTTTTTTACTAAATGTTGTAACTCGTCCGCACTGCAAATTTTCAAGTCTTGACTGATGTCAACCTAGAAATGTTTATAGATTATAGATGCCGAGAGACGTTCACGGAAGTTTGCACAATCTGATTGGCGCTATTATTTGAAACTAAGATGTGTTACTATTTCTATTACATGGACAAATTGTGGAAATGGTCATAAATTGGCGGTGGCCGGAGAACCGGCGAAGTGACCCTATTTAAAAGCATTTATAACAAAGTTAATTAAAATAGTGATGCGAATAAATTTACAGTACGGAAAAATCGAAATTGAAGTATAGTGGTAAAAAATGATTTAAATGCCCAATTTCGTGATAACTCAACGTTTTCTTCGATTGGTATAACAAAAATTTTGTATATAAAAAGAAACCCTTTTAAAACAGTAAAATGTTATAAAAGGGATCACAAGAATATTTTTCTCGGATACTGAAATCTAGTAAAACAGGAAGACCAGCTTATTCTCAAAAGATGTTACCTATTGTTCCACATCATCTTCAATAATTTACTTTCATATTTACGACGCGTAGAAAAATAAAAAATTTTCATCTCAAAGAAAAACCGACGGTGCTTTTTATGATGCATTTCAGCCTTGTATCTAGATGTTATCTCAAGCATGAAAGCTACAAATGTTGATATTACAATGACATTTGGTGGAACCGTGAGACCATAAAAGTGCACTCTCGTTTGTTTTAGTTATCTTGTCGGTTCTTGCATTTGCGCTGATTTACAAGTAGGATTCTCTTTGATGATGTGAAATCTCCGGCATAATAAAAGCTTTCAGTGTGGATAGTGTTATGCTAGCACTAGCTGGCGCGTAATATTTATAGAATTTTCATAAAGGACGGTCATTCGTACACTGAACACGTATTTACTTCCTTGATCAACTTCGCACGTGAAAATAATGCTGTATACAAGGAATCGAACTAATAAAAATGAAGTATTATGCGATATAAACCACTTCAATTCAATATTCGACATTTCTCCATTCATGTATTTTTATTACTTACACCAGCGCTGATACAACTTCAACTAGAAGAACATAAGCCGCAGAATGAGGTATTCAATTTATAAACACTTAAATACACCAAGATACGCTATTGAAGAATGAACGAGCTTAGTACTTCTATGTGAAGGATGTCTATAAGCACTCAATAATTCCTCCATTGTAGTTTATACATAAGAATGATTTGGAAAAATTATGATTATCTTAGTTTTTCCTATCGACACGTTTCTTATTATAAAGGAACGCTCATACTTCTACAACAAACTAAATATATCGCACCCTTAATTATAAAGTGACACAACTCAAAACACAGAGATTCTTGAGATTAGCAAAAAACTGATTTGCAGTGATTGAGTGGTTTCATGTTTCATTTGACCCTGTATAATAAACTATTACACAGAGAAAAAAAATGCTTAATTCAACAAAATTTTATTTGGTCCAAATAAATTAGTGTCACATAGCCACAAGAAAATATTATTTTCCCCACAAATAAATATTTTTGTTAAAGGTATACATAAATTTATTTAAAACAAATAAATAAGGATTCACTCAACAAAATATATTGTTCGTTAATAAGCATCTTGTAATTTTATTACAACACACTTAATTCTTTCCATTTAACACTTTGCACAATTCATTCTAACATAGCTGTTACTTTGAATTACTACACCTAATTTTGCTGGTTCAACAAAATATTTTGTTAGGTAGAAATTTCGCTTTGTTAAAAGGAAAAACACATTTTATTGATTTGATTATGTTGTTTCTTATTTCAACATACTTGTATATTCTAGCCAATTTAGGTATTTGTGAAATCGACAAAACAGTTTTGTTGAATTAAATGAATTTAATTATTAAAATAACCAAACATTTTTATTAATTGAAGTATTTGCATACTTCATTTCAAGATAGCACCTAAATACAAATAATACACTTAATTTAGTTAATAAAAAAATCCTTTGTTGAGTTGACATTTGGTCTTGTCAAATGAAACATCCAGTTTTTAAGAGCTCCATTAAGGAAGATATACCAGCTTCCTCTAGCAAATCGTCAAATTCAATTTCCATCTAAAACAATTGTATTAACTGACCAAATAATTCTGTCTAATTATAGTAACTGTAAATTTCATACTTACTTTGAAACGGAAATATTAATGTAAACGCATCAATTGTTATACCTGTTCAACTATATAATAATATCTACTGAAAATATAATAATGTAATTAAATTTTGTAGAATGCAGTATGAAGAATACTTTATTTGTCTTGTACACGCTGAAGATCAAAGGGCGACATTTACGTGATTAATGACGGTCAGGCGGTTGGTTCTATATACGCGCGCGCAAAGGGCCTCTATTTGACGAACATAACGGGTTTGTTGTTCCATGCTTCCATAATGTCAAATGAAAGCAAACATGAATTACTATAAATAAATGTATTTTACGTTCAAAGAATAATTATTTTGATTTAAAAAAAGCCACAAATTCCAACCAATTAAATAATTTTACTCCCTTGAGAAACTATGTTTACTCAATTCAATTCACATCAATATTTTTTTTTTAATTTTACGACGGGGATATTTGGATAGTTAACATTTCTTTAAATAAAAATGGTTTATGGGTTAAGTAGAAAATATTTTTGTTAATTCAAGAAAGATTTCAAATAAATCTTTTACTTACTGTAAAAAGTTCTAATATTTGATTCAATTATGAAAATGTTTAATTAAAATATATTTGTCTTAGCATAACAAAATATTATTGACAAAATATATTTGGTAACCTCAAGTAAATCGTTCTTATCGCACTATAAATCAGATAACGCAGTATCAAACGTGTAATTGCATTATATAAAAGCAAACATTGAAATTGTTTATTTATTTATTTGAGTTGGTCATTTTATTTTTAAAAATTTTGTAGTTTTTAAAAATTCGAACGTACTATTTCAAAATATCAGTTTATTGTATCGAGACCATAAGAAAATTCCTTTATCTCTAAACACAGTCACTTTATTTTCGAAAATAGTGAGTAATTTGATATAAATTCAAAGTAGCACTACCCCATAATGAAACTTAGAATAACTTTGAATTTATTACTACATCTATTTGATTCATTAGAAAAACGTATACTTGATGTCCGCAAATAAATGAATCGTATTTTATTTATTATAAAAACAACTACTAAAAATAAGTATATCAATCTTTACATTACAGTAATCAGAAGAAAAAAACCTTTCCATTTAGGTCATATTGAACTATGGTTTCCATTTAAAAAAAGTGAGGTTATGTTTGTAGCTTGAAAACCCATTTCCAATTAAAATTGTCATATACGCTATTGAATTCTACGTGAAAAGTTACCTTACAAGCAGTTTTTATTTTCTCAATAGATTAAACCGTTAAAAAGTTATTAATGTTTGAAGAAAATGGCAAATTTCAGTTTTTTTCAAATATTTAAAAAAGTTGAGCATCTAGGTGAGTTTTCAAAAAAGCATCATACTATTCGTAAATTTCTCTTCAACTTTGTTAATATAACCAACATTGTATCTTCAATAATAAAAAAGTTACCTATATACGGAGATAGATTGTGGGCACCCTGTATATATATATATATATATATATATATATATATTATAGTGGTTTTAAAAGATTAAAAATAAATATAAACGAAGCAATTTCAAAACACCCTGTATAAAGGAACAAACAGAATTTACGGGCGAAATTTATTCCAGTTAGTTCATTTTTAAGTATCAGGTATTAACGAAATTTTATAAATAATGAATGAAATTTAAGTAGGTTTGCAAAGAAATAAATGGTAGAAGCCAATGACATTAATTTATTAATTTAATTGAATTTAATTGAACGATTATTGATGTATAATATGCATAAAAGCGTGTAAAAACCCAATAATACCAAGGTAAAAAGCGTTGCTAACAAACAAATATATCGGTGGGGTAAAAATACGCCGAACTCCAACTCGTGGAAGTGTTGTGGTAAAACGTCAGTTAATTAAACACCTGCAGAATTTTAAATGTCAAGTTCCAATAATTTTGTATAGATAAAGATGAAGATTCTACGTATATTGTAAACCGTCGCATGCGTTCTCTGGAAATACTATTGAGGGGTTATTTAAATCACGTAGTAAGCCCACGTGGTGTAGATAGCAAATAAACAGAAATATCGATTTTCTACCACTCAAACCAGGTTAGAAACAGACGTAGAAAACGCATAAGCAAGAGACAATGATGGTATAGGAGGGACTTGTGGGACGTCAGTAAATATACAATTGGTCGATATAGTAAGTTGAACGCGAGACAAATACAAGCATAGTGTATATTAATTTTCAGAAAATAGCATAACGACGTGCTGAAATTCGCGGGAATAAAAATCGGTTGAGCAAAATTGTAAGAATGTATTGTTGTAGATGGGGATTTCGGATGAATAGGCGGCCAGGAGGTGGCAGCTTAAGTGTATAAATGTTTTTGGACAATGTGGTGAAGGCCCTTAATATTTCGATCGCTCCAAACGACGTATGAAAGTTAACACGAGTTGTAAGTATTATAAAATCATTTAAATCATATTACATGGTGGCAGCCTCTTAATTAGTACGCGGTTAGTGTGCCGAGATTACATATTTTAATTGAGGTATCACCTATAATTTTTAACCAACTCGTGACTCGGGACATTAAGTAAAGTGGTTTGAAGCAACTAATTGTGAAAGACGTATGTTTAAATGGAATTTGGAATTTGGTTACACCGTGGAGGCGGCGTTGGCGGATCGGCTTAGATGGAGTTCGTCTAGTAACAGCTGGAAACGGCCTGCAGAACAGATAGAAGAAATACATTGCATCGTCCACAGAGCAGAGATCTCCTAGAAATTTACAGGTAACGATTTGAAATTGTGATTCTTATAAACTGTGAATATTGGGTGGGAGTAATTTTCAAGGTAGTGTGGATTATTTACGTATTGAACATAATACGTGTAAATAACTTTATTATGGTATTTAACTAGAAATTTGAAAGTGTCTATAAAGCTTTCTAACGTTCCATCAGAACGTGAAATTTTTGTGAAGAGTACATGGCTTTGTTTTGTTATTTGAGTATGCAAAGTAGAAGGGCATACATTATGCATAATTAGCTGGGTTATCATGCGCTCACCATACCCCAGAGTTTAATTAGATTAAAGAAAAAAAATAAATTATAAAGAAGAAATTTTAGAGAAGGTATTATTCATTTACTCCGAGTACATTTTATGTGTTTGATGATTTTAAAATAAAATACAGGACAGTACAAAATAATATTAACTGAAGTGCAACGTGATCAATGAAATATGGACAATATTAAATTTCATTTGTAAATAGTAATAAATAAAAGATTGTATGTTGGTTGTATTTTGTGGTTTTATTGCGAGTGTGTGTGTACGATTGAGAATATGAGAGTGAATCTAGATACCCTAGAGGAGGTCCAAATGAGCTAGCCGGAAGCAGGTGCAGAAAATTGGCAATTCAACCGAGGAAGAGAGGAAAACGGGTAAGAAATTTTTTTGTTGACTTATTTAAATTTTTGGAAATTTTTCTATTTTCGAATTTGAAAATTTAATAATTTAATAAGTAACAGAGAGGGGTGCCGCTCTCTTTTATTCCATCTGTGATACAGTTAGTTTACTTCCAAGTGAATTAGTGCAGTATAATTAAATAAAGCTTATGTAAAAGCTGATAAAGCGTTATTATTGAATAGTGAAGTTGAGATGTAAGTACAAAGATTTTTGTTTGGATGCACGAGAAGTAGTGGAATCTCAAAATTGTTTGGATGAGAATAAAAGCGATTTGGGTAGTAGAATATATTTGCAATAAAAAGAACGAAATTTGTAGATTGGATATTTTGATTGGAATTTATAAAAGAAGAGTTCTTGGAGTAGAGGCATGTATGGTACACATGGGGATTCGACCATGGAATTAATGGATAGACGGAGGACCTACCAGACGGCAACATCTAAAAGGGGCTAGTTGGTGGACCGCAGTACGAAGACAACTACAAGGTAGGAG
The DNA here is from genome assembly GCA_036346225.1 of Platerodrilus igneus. Lineage (NCBI taxonomy): Eukaryota > Metazoa > Arthropoda > Insecta > Coleoptera > Lycidae > Platerodrilus > Platerodrilus igneus. The sequence goes on along the minus strand of JARFIW010001011.1, from coordinate 1,263,373 downwards.
ATAGAATAAAACATTTCATGGTGAATATTTTCATAGTGTTTGTGGTGTTTTGATGTGTTTTGTTATTATTTGATTTGATTTTTATTTGAACAGACATTTATAGGACTGATAAAGGGAAATTGATTTTTGAGCATTATTCATTAATTTGCAGTTAACCAAAGGTTGTAAAAAGGTATAGAGGGCTTTTTGATATTTGGTCATGCAGAGAATTTATGCACATCTATAAAGTTTTAAGGTAAGCTCATGCTAGAACGAAGGGTAACATAAGGTATGAGGAATGCCCTCTTACTTTAATAAAAAGTTATGTGTTAAAAGGGTTTTCAATATGCAAAATGATTGTTATAAAATTTAGTGAACACATGAATGTACATATAAAGCGATGGTATTTTAAATTTGCAAAAAAATGTAATTTTGGTTAATTGAGTTATTTTGTATGTATGATTGATGTGGATTTCTATTTAGGTTTCTATGGTGACAATGAGAGGAAGTTTTTTCGATGTATCAGGTAAGTGTATGTAATATATAGGAAGAATCGAATTAAGAATACGATTCAGGAGCAGTTGAGGCAAGATTTGAGCGTAATTACACAACATTTTTTTTGGCAACCAATTTGTGAGGCATGATTTCAGGATAATTTCACAGTATTTTAGCAATACAACGCTGGGGCACGATTGGATCTGTTTGGGGGTTCCAGCGTAACATCACAGTATTTAGCAACTGAACGCAGGGACACGAGAGTTCCAGCAAAAAGACACAGTATTATAGCAACCCAACGCTGTGGGGCACGAGAATCCCAGCGAAACATCACAGTATTATGGCTTCCCAACGGAGGGGCTTGACTAGTTAGAGCCTAAATCTCACATATTTATATATATATATATATATATATATATATATATACAGGGTTATTACAAATGAAATAGACAGTTTGGATAGGTTATAGAAAGTTTATTTTTAAAAAGTTTAGATTATTACTTATATGATTATAAAGAAAAAATGATTAAGTTTTTATTTAAAATTTTTACAAATGTTCAATGTGTGCATCTTTGGTAACACGACAGATATCAACACGGTAGTCGAATTTTTGCCACACGCTATTAAGCATGTAACGGTCAACTGTAGCAAGAGCATTTGTGATACGTTGTTTAAGTTCGTTGATATCAACAGGAAGCGGTGGTATGAAAACTTTGTCTTTTACATAACCCCATAAGAAATAGTCGCAGGGCGTTAAATCTGGACTACGAGGTGGCCACGGCTTAAGCACAAGGTTTTCCTCGCTTGCACGGCCGATCCATCGTCTAGGAAGATGTTCATCCAGATATTTTCTGACCTGTAAGTGCCAGTGAGGCGGAGCTCCATCTTGTACAAAAACGAAGTTATCACTATCTTCGTGTAGTTGAGGCATTAACCATTCGTGTAACATGTCCAGATAAATTACTCCGGTTATTGACACTTCGTGAAAGAAGAGTAAACCTTTTCACGAGATAAAGCTCAAAACACGTTACCTTTAGGGGAATGGCGTATATGTTGTAAAGTCGCTCTTGTGTTTTCTGTGCCCCATATCCTTACATTATGTCTATTAACTTTTCCACTAATGTGAAAGGTACATTCGTCACTGAAAATTAGGCGATTAAAGAATGTGTCATCATTTTCGAGACATTGTTGTATCTCCAGACAAAAATTGTTACGTACGACTTTATCACCGGCATCTAAACTTTGTACTAACTGCAATTTATACGGTTTCATTTTCAAACGTTTCCGCAAAATATTCCACACAGTAAGTTGAGGAATTTGCAATTCTAAACTTACTAATGTAGTCGATTGTCTTGGACTTCGTAAATAAACATCACGAACACTATCGATTTGTTCTTTTGTAACAGGTCTTCCAGTACTCTTTCTTTTACACAGACATCCACTATTTTCGAAACGTTTATACCAGCCATAGATCGATTGCCTTGTTGGTGGTGTTTTACCGTATTTTGTTCTGAAATGACGCTGCACAACAGTAACAGACTTTGTTTTGGCTAATTCAAGAACACAATAAGCTTTCCCCACTTTAGTAGCGGCCATTTTGCTAGACTGGTCGTTGTTTTAACAGCAGTACCAACCTAACAGTTGTACCAACATAAACTTTAAGAAATTCCCTATAAACTTATCTCGCTTACTATATTCAAATACACCAGTCTGATTTTTTAAAGGCTATCCAAACTGTCTGTTTCATTTGTAATAACACTGTATATATATATATATATATATATATATATATATATACAGGGTGAGTTTTTAGTGTGGCAACGGTCGATAACTCCGTTAATATAAAAGCTACGTAAACCAAATTTGGAGGCATATTAGGCATGCCTAAAGTGCACATTTTAAAAATATTTGGAACAATACAGGGTGTTTTATAATTCCAGGGCATGTTAAACTTATATTTTTTTTAATAGAACACCCTATATATTATTACATTTTTGAAAAGCCCATAAAAGGAGCTTTAATTTGATATTAAATTGTATCTGTCTATTCCTTTTATTTTTTGAGATATTCAACTGTTTTTAGAAAAAATGACCCCGATTAGATACATTGCCACTGCAATAATACACAACTTATGTTAATTTTCAAGATGCAGAAAATTTTACCATATACCATAGTATATTTGTAAATATCACTTTTTTGAAATTTCTCTCCAGTATACAGGGTGTGTCAGGTTTCGCAAAATGCAATTTTTAAAATTTTTTTTAAATGGCACCCTACAAATTTTATTGCTACAATGGATAGCTCATTAAGTGTCCTTTCATTTTTGTTAAGCATTCCCTATACCTAAATCCATTACTTTCTGAGATATTTTTGATTTTCTTCAAATTTTATGAATGTTTTTAATTTACATAACTAAAAATAACTTACTATTGGATAATATTATAAAACAATTCATACATTTTGATTAACAATCAACTACAGTTATCCAATAACAATTTTCACTAAAAATATAACAACCTACAATAATACGCTATCAACAGAATTCTGCCAGATCAACAATATGCATTTTATAGAAAATGTTCAAGCAGGAAATCAGGCAGGCTTTGAAAAAAATAACTATTACATGTAAAGTGTCATTTAGGTTTATTAATTGTAGTGTGTTGTCATTTAAGAGGATATCTCTCTTGGTATATTCTTGATGCAAGTAGGAAATTTTTTAAACTTGCTCCCAATACCCAAATCATATTTATTTGTTCTTCCACTGTAAAATTCATCTTGAAAACTCCTTCAAAGATTACATTTAAAACAGAACTGATAATGCGTTAAATTTCAACACACTACAATTAATAAACCTAAATGACATTTTGATTGTAATTGTTATTTTTTTCAAAGCCTGCCTGATTTCCTGCTTGAACATTTTCTATAAAATGCATATTGTTGATCTGGCAGAATTCTGTTGATAGCGTATTATTGTAGGTTGTTATATTTTTAGTGAAAATTGTTATTGGATAACTGTAGTTGATTGTTAATCAAAATGTATTAATTGTTTTATAATATTCTCCAATAGTAAGTTGATTTTAGTTATGTAAATTAAAAACATTCATAAAATTTGAAGAAAATCAAAAATATCTCAGAAAGTAATGGATTTAGGTATAGGGAATGCTTAACAAAAATGAAAGGACACTTAATGAGCTATCCATTGTAGCATTAAAATTGGTAGTGTGCCATTTAAAAAAAATTTTAAAAATTGCATTTTGCGAAACCTGACACACCCTGTATACTGGAGAGAAATTTCAAAAACGTGATATTTGCAAAAATACTATGGTATATGGTAAAATTTTCTGCATCTTGAAAATTAACATAAGTTGTGTATTAGTGCAGTGGCAATGTATCTAATCGGGGTCATTTTTTCTAAAAACAGTTGAATATCTCAAAAACTAAAAGGAATAGACAGATACAATTTAATATCAAATTAAAGCTCTTTTTATGGGCTTTTCAAAAATGTAATAATATATAGGGTGTTCTATTAAAAAAAATATAAGTTTAATTATTATTTAATTATTATTATTATGAAACACCCTGTATGCCTCCAAATATTTTTAAAATGTGCACTTTAGGCATGCCTAATATGCCTCCAAATTTGGTTTACGTAGCTATTATAATAACGGAGTTATCGACCGTTGCCACACTAAAAACTCACCCTGTATATATATATATATATATATATATATATATATATATATATATATATATAGTTCGTCATTTCAAAGTCTTATCATTCGCTGAGCGTTAGTTACTTGTGTTGACTTTCGTACTTATAGTGTTGATGACTTTTCTATACGCAAGAGTACTTGAGACTGATGAAACAGTATCCGACGAGTTCTCGTACAAATAACATCTAAAGCATGAAATATGAAGTTCTATGAATTTCTCGTATTAATAACAAAATACGACGAGTTGTTAAACTATTTGCAGATCAAGAGCGTAATTCGTAAAAAGATAATATGTCCGAATTGTGCAAATGTTCTAGAATTACAAAGTGGGCAACCATTAAAATTCCATTGTACGAAAAGTTATTACAAAAAAACCAAGAAACAAACGAAAAAGATTAATTTGTAACTTTAAAATAAGTGCTTTAAACGGAATATGGTTTTCGCAAGCATTATTACATATTTCTAAAATTTGTCGACTAATATGCTACATAATGATGATGAATATTTTTCGACAAACGTTTCTACAAAAATTACTGAATATATCATCAAGAACAGCAGTTGATTGGACTAACTTTTGCCGAGAGGTATTTAATCTATTCAACTTTACAGTATCATGTTTATAAATATTTCATAAATGAATTTATTATAATAAACTTAAATGCAATAATCTGACATTTTAGCTAATGAATCAATGGTTAATGCAGCAACAAAATCAAATTGGTGGGGACCGAGTTATCGTCGGAATTGATGAAGGTAAATTTAGACGTCGAAAAATAATCGCGGGCGATTAATTACTGGACAATGGCTTTTTTGGAGGTATAGAACGTCATACAAAAAAAAATGTTCGTTGTGCCAGTTGTTTTTCCTAAAGCAGAAATACTATTACCGCTAATTAAAAAATACATTGCTCCTAGATAAATAATTTACAGTGATTGTTGGAAAGCTTACGACAAAATCGACGAAAAATCGTCTTGCTTAGGGTACGATGCTCTGAAAGACGAGGTTTCCTAGTGGATTCTGATTATTTCAACCTCCAAGTGGAATGGAGTTCTTTTCACAACCAATCTAACTTATAATCTAAACAAAAAAAAAACCAACACACTCTTCTCACTGCGTTACCTAATTTTATTTTACTACAATCATAACATTATTCCTATAAACAGGTATACACAAATTGTTAAATTTCATCAATAATCATTTTCTATTTGTTATAATATTATCTCTGTAAACGGGTTTACACAAAATTTTAAATTAGATAAATAAACACAATTCCAGTTTGCTGTAACGTTAAAATAACCAACTACAGTAATTTAATTAAGTCCTCGATCTTTTAAATTGAATTTCAATGTCCAGGATTTTATACCTAATAGAGGATTCACTATAACCTAAACCATGATGGACGTTTAATACATTTATTACTGTATATATTAGCAATATAAAGTCATAAATGCCACCACAATGAAAAATATTTAGTATAGTAGTGTACAGTTTCTTTCCTTTAAGTTACTCCAAAAAGATCTCCATAAACCAGGCCTGAGTCCGCAATGTGAAGGATAATGGGACCATGCTTTTGAAAGCAATCTTGTTCAAACTATTTTCGTTTGTCGGGATCGTCTTGAATAAAGTCTACGGATGACACCACACTGTAATCACTTGAGCTAAACTTCTATCCAAAGCTGTTCCTTTGGCAACTCCTAACATGCTTTCTGTTTACGGGTTTACAAGTAATTCATTAATTTTTCTTTCGTGAACTCTGTAACTCTCATTCACCTCCCAAACCTTCCATGCCTTCAAGAGTTTTGTCATTCTATAATGGTAATCGATATTGAACTTATATTTGACATCACGTGGAAAACAAATGCTTCCCTGTGATTTGATCATGTTATTATCACATGATTATTGGTTATCGCATGTCTTCATTAGTCTGTAAGTTGATATATTGAAAACATTTTACATTATATGTTATAATTATGTATGGTGATACAGTGTAACATAATATTTGTGAATTTCACTTAGTTCGTCTGTTGTATCTAAGTGATTTAATTATATTGTAACGTAATTATTTTAACTTATCTTATCTTTAACTGTAGCTACATTTGTTTCCCTATAACCTCAAGGTCAATCATGTTTAATGAAAGCTAGAAAAACTTACCTAAATACGAGGCACTTATATGAATGCATCAATATAGACAATCCTATTGCTATTCAACTACTGCTTGTTCTATAAGCTTTCAGTGGATAAAATACACTCCGTTACCAAAAATTCACTACTGCAATGAGTCTATTTAGTGTTTACCTAAAACTGTTTAGGGTAATTACGCATATTTGAGTCTATGTATTTCAATTCGTAATGCGTATCATTATAATCTGTTTTTCTTTTGCGACTTTTAATAATGTCATTTGCTTGAGTTATGTTCAATTATGTATTATAAAAGAAATAACTATGGTTTTGTAGTTTAAGTTTATTGCCTAGATAGCATTAATATATACTAAAAAAAATGTAATGCTTGAACGTTAATTATTCCTAGAATCTAAATATAAAGAGTGCATCCGCATTTATTCTGTCCGTATAAAATTAATCTTTTTTCCTTTCTACTCTTATATATATTTGAAGTAACGCGAATGCATTACAGCCTTTGGTTCAAGATATTTTATAAAAAAATCAACATTTATTTCAGGGATCTTTTATCAAATAGGTACCGCCCGTTAAATGTTGTCACTTTTGTTAAATGACAACCATGAACACGGATTTGGCGCGGTTCAATTTGTAAATACAAAGTTTTGAAATAGTTTGCATATTTATACACTCTAAGTGAAATCGGATTCGAGCATACGCAACGTAAAGTAATGTCGTCAATATACATACGTACTGCAATAAAAAGGAGTGGCTACTTAAGTAGAGTAAGTTGTTCTGATGCGAAATCACGCGCGAAGATTAATGTTTAAAGCATCTCGTATTCTGCTTTTATAACTGTTGCAATGGAGTTAAACACTTGATACGAAATGCGGTCCATTAAAATGCAGCCGATGGTGTACGTGCATGCGGTGTTTCAGCATATAATAAATAAGCCATGGTAGTGGAAAGCTCTCCTGTTTTCTAATTGATGAGGCGACACCAACGGGCAATTTATACATTTCTACATAACATTTCCATTTGTCAATATAAATCACTGCTGCATCATTTGAGCAATTTCGGTTGATACCTGAAAGTTTATATCTTTTCTTTTTGATTCTAAATAGTACAAAAGGAATAAAATAATCTATGTCGTAATGTTAAATACTCGTCATAAATTGAGTTAAAAAGAATTGCGTTGTTTTTGCAAAAAAACTGAGAGCACTGATTTCATATACAAAAGGGAATTATATTATTCCAACCGGTAAATGGATATATAGGGTGAAACATTAATCCTTAGTGATAGTCTAAAGAAAAATATTACATGTAGCTTTTATTCTCCAAGATATTACCAAAACAGGAAAAATTTTCATAGTTGAATACTCTGAATTAGTTCATTATTATCTTTAAAAATGTGTTTTAGCAGTTTCAGCTCCCTAAAAGTTCGAGAACATTTCGCAGTTTTAAAGCCATAAAGCCACCATCAACTCTAAAATTCAAAACGCTGTCCTCATTTGTTACTACACTTTCTGGAAAGCATTTTATTTGCCAACATTTGTGATGTGTCTAGTTTAACATCTCTGTCGTTATCTTCCGTTCAAATCGTTATAAGGTTTAACAAATTCTTTTAGTTCACCTGTCACGTTCCACTTCGTATTTGAAAATTTACTGCCTCCTTATTTTTCAAAGTATTTCATTTTTTACTCATTTGAATTTACAGGTTGCTACATGCCAACAATTACAAGACTGCTTAGTTAGGCAGCCAACTGTGCTTGTCCTATATTAAATTCACGAGTTTACTTGTCTATGGTTTTTCTGGTCCCTTATCTAAATATGTAATCTTTACTAATTAGTAATTTCCTAAATGTTGATAGTTTCTTCGTAATCAGGTAAAGCTCCCGGGTTATCTTAGCAAGATGTACACCCGCTCAATTTTATTTCTATTATATTTGATATTTCGTGATCATTTCTCGGAAAACAATTTTTCAACTACATTAGTTAAACGAGTTTACTAAGCTTAGTCGCGTTGGTTCTTCTCGGCTAAATCGAAAAGTTGCAAATCCTTATGATGAAAATCGTGCTGTTTCTTTTTACGCGACTAGTAGATAATTGAAGGGTGAGATTCCTTTAATCAAATTGTTAATATTTTTAGCTTGGAATCTTCTTTGTCGTACCAGCATATTTTGTCTGACCAACGTTAGGATGAGATGACTAGCCATTGTAGCTACCATATCCTACACAACCTGCGGGAAGGAATACTATATGATGTTGAACGACACTACATTTGATTTTTCAATACTCCACCCGACAGTAATACATTGACCAGTGTACCGCACCAGTAGTTGTAGTACCTAATATTCCTTTTAGCATTAGTTTGAACCATTCTTGTTTAGTAGTATAAGATAGTTTTAGTATAAGAAGTGGAGGACAGAGGAGTAACATGGTTTAGTCCAGTCTCAAACGCTCTACGAGTATTGTTAAGTTAATTATGAAGGGACGGAGAAGCGTGTCGTTCGGGTTTGCAGTGTAATGAGGAAGTACGACTAAAAAAAAGCAAGCATTTTGTGAATAACAAAAGTGCAAATGGAAGTGTGTTAACCAATGCAGCCTAGTGGTGAAGCTTGCTGAAATCATCCTCGAAGGACTGTTTGCCTATGATATAAGGTAGGATCGATTCCAGTTAATATTTTTATTGTTATACCTGGGAATTGTGTGAATTAGACGTTCAGCGCTCTAGGTCGTATGAATAGCAAAGCGGTTGACTTCCTAGGGTTTCAATGTGTGCAAGGAAGGTAAATGAACCGGTTGTGAACCTAATATATTGTATTGCAAGTCACTTTTGTTACATGTAGACGTTCGGACTTAGTTTATGTAAGAACAATGATAGTTAATACCTACCACTTCGATATGAACTCTAAATAGTATTCTTAAGTTGTGTAGGGTCGATTTAGTGATTAATTATACAAGTTTATTTCATTAGTTGTTTTATACCTTCTAGTTAAAATTATTGCACTAAAGGATTATACAGAATCATAATGGTTATTATTTACTCTATTTGAATCACGTGAAAGAACCCTCTTTGCAGGGAAACTCTCACCAGGAAGCTAATTTCTTTTACCTGGATACTTCTCTTTATGAGAAGTCGGTATGTACAGTACGATTTAAATAGGTATGCACCAACGTCACTTGTCCTTCTTAATAATGATAAGTTTGGCGCATTATTATTATCATTATTACTATCACCATCAAACAATTATTCAACACAACATAACAGTATGTTATGTTTCTAGGATGGATACCAAAATTTTTTATTGATTTACAGTTTTTGTTCTCCAGGCTGCGTCGACTTCCAGAGCAGAAATCCTCGCAGGTAAAATTTCCTACTTATAGTTGCACAAAAACACCCAACAGGGGCAACTACAACGTAAACTACATGTATATCAAATCCGAGTGTTTGTACTCGCGTTCTGAAAACCTGTTTTCACTAATAGTTTTGGTATTTGGATACCGTAAGGTTAACTACCTAGTTCTAAACTTCGCCTCACATCGCTATGGTGATCCGCGGGTCAATTCGAATCTCCACTGACTGACTTCTACAATTGAATAGCTGATGAATTAATAAATTAATTTCTGTTTTTACTATCCATCGTCTTTTATGTTTTTCGTTCCAGAGTTAATACATATTATTTCAGTTCTCAAAGATTGTGCGTCTAAACTATCTTAATTTCAAGGTCAATGTCATTCTATCCGTGTAAACCGTCATTTTGTTTCCACGTTTTACATTTAATATCTAAAATTGAGTCATTTGTTCGTTCTCTCTGCATTAATTTTATGACTAGTCTTATGAGTCTGTGGTTTTTGGGGCGTATCTCCCATAGTTGATGGTTTTTAAACTAGTGTGACTTCTACAAATAAATTTAATATGCCGATATTTCCCGATATCTGTTTTATTTATTATAAATTTAATACAAGGCGGTGTAAAGTACAGATATTTATTACTGTTTGTATTTAATGTACTACGTGCTTTCCTTTTTTAGTTCTTCATCCTAGTTTAATATCATGTTGGAATAGTAACATTATTAAATGTAAACTATCAAAGCTTCTACATTTTAAGGCTGCTTTTGTGCTAAAAATTGGTCTAACTAACTGAAATTAATAATTTTTTTTCTACTATTTAATGCGCTAACGTTACACGTTTGAATTTTGATCTCCTATTCTTAGAAGTAATAGACAGTCGAAGCAACATAGCTGTTTGTCTATAACGCTAACTTCTTTCATTAGCAATTTCAAAATTCGAATGAATCAGAAAATTAGTTTCATGTTACAGCAACAGCTAAACGGCACAATCGTTCCTCTTCAAAATTTAGGTAACCGTACTTGTTTATGAAATTAGTTTTAATCTACGTCGTGTTTATGCATAATGAAGTAACAAGTAACCTGTTCGATTAATTTAGAAATGCGCACAGCATATTCTACATTAACTCAAATTAAATGACCGAGACAATGACTATGTACAGTTTATAGTTCATTTGCGGTCGTATCACGATTGTCATGTACTAACACGGTTTTAAACCCCAATTCCTTTGCGTTGGCTAACTGCATAAAGATTCTCGAGAAACTCCTTCCGCGTAATTTCAGGTCCATAACTAAACTTGAAGAACGATTGTGACTCGTTAATTTGTAGTGAACTATTTAAATATGTATATCTACAAATTAAGCTGCCGAAGCAGGCTTACTGTCAAAACGTAACATAATTAAAAATAGCTTAAACCTAATAAAATTTAAATAATAACACGGTCTTCAAATATGGGTATCCTCTTAATGATTAACAATTATAAAGTTGATTTTGCAAAATTAAGACTCGTAATCACAGATGTATAATCAGTTCCGTTCTAATTTGGAACACGTTGAGTGGTCTACGGAAAGCACTTCCGCGTTAATATTTGGCAATAGTTATGAATTTTAAAAAATGTTGAATCGAAAACGACATTCCTTTCCGATATAGACACTTGTCAGGCCAGCCTTTCCCATGCATTCTTCCCAACTCTTAATGTTAAATAGCAAATGTGAATTGCTTAGATTCTGTCAAATGCATATGTATGACTTTAATATACTAAAACTAATCTGGCAAAAACAATTAGAAAGTATATTAAATTTATCTGAATGTGTGAGTTAATCAACGACATGTTGAAAATGACCTAAATGTTCAAAATGGTGTCCAACAAAGTAAAGTAGTTGATTGGTAACGTTATACGTTATAAAACATTTTAGGAACTACTTGAAAATTATTATGTAGTAACTAATATCTTAACTCTTTGAACAAACCAATTTCGATCGCATAAATCTTGTCCTTTAAATGGCTTTGCAAAAAGTTCCAGATGCAATAAATTTAGAAATCTTACCCACCGTTTGTTATGTGCTAAATTGACGCTAGTTACTTGCATTCATTTTACCCTACAAAAGAGACATAACAGTAAATAAGGCACCAGCTAGCTTTCGGTGGTCAGGGATGGACGCCAAATTAGCAAATGCAAATCTTTTTAAGGCTATACAAATTTCAACACTTTCATTTACACCTACTTTGAAAGGTTTTTGAACTGTCTATCTAATAAAAAGCTGTTGAGCGCCAACCTATCTGATTTCAGTTTCGCTAGAAAACGGGTGTTTTGAGAGACGATTTTTAATCATGGCTGTACCGATAGTTGGAATCTTGTGTACACTATTTCTCACCTACTACTAATTCAAAATAAATACAATTAATTAGAAAACTGCAAGTCATTCAACTAACATATATTATCCAAACATGAATATCACAGTATTTAACAAACACAACAAAACTCTATTCCAAATGGGCCAAATATGTGTGTATCTAAGAAAAGAACAACTTAAATTAATTATTATATATATATATATATATATATATATATATGTATATATATAAATGAAGACATAAATTTATGTCGTGTTTAGAGTACGCTTTCAACTAAGCGTTCGCTAATGTAAAATTCCTCTTAAGAGAAATGGTTTTATACAACCAATTATAACATATACATCAACATGAAATATATACCAGGCGAAAAACAAAAATTTAACAATTTGCACAAGGTTGATCTTGTACAAGGCCCAAACAACCTTGTCGCTCATGACAAAAATTGGGTTGTAAGTAATTCACTAATCGAACTTTGTATTAAAGGAACAACTTTCACCTGATAACGGCGAATTTTTAAATCCACGTTTGAGTTCGCATTTGAAAACTTGTTTCAGCAACAATCCTGAGTACAAAAGTACCGTCAATTAAATTACTCAATATTTAACGCGCTCAGCGATGGTTGCTTGTCAGTCGAATAACTGTAGATAAAAAGCTTGAATAAAAGATTAATCCCCTCTATTACGTTCCGTTGGTATTTAGAAGTTATAATGTTTCAGTAGATAACCTTATATTTCTCGTTCACATGGTTAGTACGACTTAAGGGTATTTTGGTGCTTGAGAACGGTTATATATTCACATGATTTTCACTCAATGCCGATAGCTGCGTGATATATTGGTCACTACAATTTAAATTTTATGCTGCTCTATGGATTTCTATCTTTTGAAGTAATTTATAACGATTTCGGTTTCTTTCAACTCGTGTGAATGTTTTCAAATACACTGCCTTGGATGGTTATTTACCGGAAATTTGTATGTATTTTGCTAATTATAATCTAGAATGTCCCGGTCTTTATTGCTGGATGTAAACGAATGTACTATGTGCTTTTACTGTTTATGTCGCATTTTAACATTAGAGAGTTATCGCACGACCACCGCTAAATTTGCCGTACGTTATTTTTGCTAATTTATCAAAAACCGCATGCGCGCAGACATTACGTACGATAAATAAACAGCCGCGGTTTCCTATTTTCGTAAAATACCATGTAAAGCATATCAGACATAAGTGCTTTTTCGCTAATCTAATGCTCAAATAACCCACAAGTGTTTCACGTTCAACTAAGTTTGTTTTTCCACCTCATGGTTAAAAACCGTTCATTAAGATGATGTTCTAGTGTTTTTGCAAATGGAAGGTTAACCGTTTTGTTAAAAACAATTACTTTGGGAGATCTATTATCAATTTATAAATGTTTTAGTGGGATCAATAATGCCTTTTAATTTAAGATAATTGTGTTTCCCCATTTCTCGCAAAAAGCACGTCTCAACAATGGAATCGTGACTAATTCCTGCCCAGGAGTGTGACTGCTGAGATTGGTATATATGTACTTTGTGGAATACTCATGATTGTCGTCAGCCTAGTACGGTGAACTGTAAAGATTAACGATTCCATTTACAAAAGAAGGAGCATGCATTGTATAAAGAATGTACTAAATAAATAGCATAATAACTATTTGCTTTTTCTGCCGAAAAAGTTATAGATGACTAGTTGGGTCATCTCGTTTAGTTTCGGTAACAAATGCATCTTGTAAAGATAAAATTTATGATGTTTAAATTTTCAACAATCAGTAGTATACGAAATAACAGTCTTCGGATGTTATCGTGTACTTAATGTTGGATCCAAATTAGTTTTACCTAAAATTAAAACTTTTGTTGTTTAGATCTTAACACAATTCTAGTTTTTATTAACTAAGATATGTTTAACAAAATTTGTTGACTATCTCTAACACGAAGACTGCTACTAAAATTTGGGGATAACCATGACTATTGCTTTTCAAAGTATTTTTCCTTTACAATGCATACATTTTAAAACAAACAAGCAACCACTCTTGGAAACAATATAACGACAACATTTATTGGATATGTTTCGCCTGGAAATATCCCAACAGTGGGTCAGTAGACGATACTTCTATTTTGTTCCAAATTCGTATGTATAAATCCAGTTTTCATAACCTCCTACATTAGATCTTTCAATGCTCCCCCCGAAGGTACTACATTGGCAAGCGAGTTATTTTTACCTGAAAGTTTTGAATTTGGCTGAACACTTGCTGTTCTAAGCAAGGGAGGGATCTTTAACTTGCGCGACAACACTCGCATACGGGACCTACATTTTACCTCTCATCCGAACAAAGGCGTATTTTTGCGAAAAATGTTCGCCTAACATTTTCAAGTGGTCGGTGTCCGTAATCAAACCCGGTACCTTGAGCTTAGTGGTCATACGCAAACCAACTAAGCCATGAAGCCGCCTATCTATACAAGTTTGATGTTTCTGAAATAAATTGATTATGCCTTTCTTAACGGAATCAATACGAGTCTGTTTTTGATACTATGTTAAATAAAGGAATCCAACCTGAACATAGTCTATTAATACTTAAATGATCATATAAAATTAGGGATGGACACGAACCGAACAGGTTCGAGGTTCGGTTCGAGGTTCCGTTCGATTTTTCGAACCGAACCAGGCATTTTATTTTCAAACCGAACCTCGAACCGGACCGGCAAATTTTTCGAACCGAACCGAACCTAGCTCAAGGTTCGGTCCGGTTCGGTTCAAAAAGTTCGATTTTTTTAAATAAAAATTTAGTTTAAAATTTTAATTTTCACTAAAAACATGTCATTTCTCCCAAATGCACATTTTAAAAATTTCTAGTCGCAGCAAGCATATAACAAATACAACGATTTTCTAATGTACACGGTTATCGAGTTTTAAGCCAATAGGTAAAAAATGCAATGGGTATTAATTAGTGGTACATATCTAATAAATTTTGTCATCGAGGCACGTTTGTAGATCAAAAAATTCTAGATTAGTTCGATTTGTTTAATGCTGCTTATTTCAAATTGTTTTTTTGTTTAGATATTGTTTAGATATTAGATATTGTTCGGTCTCTTTGTCGCACGTTCGCGTGGTTAATTTTAAGTTATTTAAATTTGTAGTCGTAAATCTAGTAGTAAAACTGTCATCCCTTGTTCCCTTATATCCTGCCATAAAAATTCCTTGTGCATCTGTGAATAAGGTGGACAGAGTAGTGAACAAACACTTGCTTATGGATATTGAAGCAGAACGGTCGTCGGTTTCTTCGTTCAGTGTACCGTAAGTTAGTCAAGTGCCCCAGACTTTCGTTGTTAAACCCTAAAAAACATAGTGCAAGTGTTACGTAACATAGACTCAACTCGCATACAGTCCACTTGGTTGAAGGAAGAGGAACTGCAGCTTAGAAAAACACAAAACACCGCGGAGGTAAGTCGATGTATAAATTTATAAGACCCTCCGCGCGTGTACAAAATTGGCCTTCATCGCTGGATCTTTAATTAAATAATTAGTTCCTATCCTTTAAGCTCCTTATACTGAAATTTATAAAATTGTCGTAGTTTTTATTATGGTTAAACGTGTTACACAGAAAAGAACATCTTGCTTACACATTTAATGCTAAATACATCTGGTTATAACGGTAGATTTTACAATACATTCCTTATCCTTTGTGGCAAAAATTAGGGTCGTCGTCGTCGGTATCCTTTTATGTAAACTATTTATGAGGGGTTATTGTATTGTAAAGCTTTACCTTATTTGTCGGTTCAAGTTGGAGGAACCATTGGGGTTCATGCAACTTGTATAACAAAGGGGTTATTGGTATTTATTTGAAACCTTAAAAGCTTTGTCGGGCAAGCACTGTAGTTAGGTGCATTTTTCTATTAATAATTTAATTTCGTAGATGAATTAGTAATTTAGCGTATTCGAGTCACGCATTGTTTTTACATTAATTTTTATTGCCGTTCATTAATCATTAATTAAATATGGTTATATCAATTGATAAAGCTATTCTTGAAGCTAAATTTGTAGTTAAAAGGTTGGATCACATTTACAGCAAAATCAACCAACCGGAAAACGTATCGATTGCTTTAATTAGAGTGTCGATTAAAACTGTCGAACAAATTGAAACGCTTTTCAAATCCTTTTGCAAGGATATTTTCTTTGATGAAGAAAGTGAACAATTGGATGAATTTTCGGCTCTTAGGGTGAAAATCGATGATTATCTATTAGATATTCGTATTATCGCTGAACAATGCGAATTAGATCGGGTAGAAAATAAGCCAAAAGTGGAAAATATGAATAATTCCTTTTCGTCAAACTGTGCAATTCGCTTGAAACATTTTTCAGTCCCCCGCTTCTCCGGATGCATATCAGATTTTGAGAGTTACAATGCAATCTATAAGCAGTTGATTCATGATAATGTCAGTTTGTCACCCGTTGAAAAATTTTGCCATCTCGTTGATACATTAGATGAGTCGTCGCGTGCGTTGATAAAACACTTGCCATTAAATGATTATGCATACGTGGAAGCCTATAAAATCATTACTAATCGTTTTCAGTCCAAGAGGTTATTACTTTCAACATATTTTAATGCTCTCGAAAAATGCCCTAAGGTCAGTTCCTCAGACTCGCATGCGGAACTCCGGCAATTAATTAGTTGTTTTGATGAAAATATATTCGCGTTAAGGCAGATGGAAATAGATTTATTAGATTTCATGTTGTTTAATCTGTTATCGAAAAAATTAGATACAAACATTTTAAAGCGTTTCGAATTAGGAAATAATGACGAAATTCCCTCGTTCAAAGATTTAAGGTCGTACATTGAAAAACAATGCAAGGTGTTGGAAATAAATGACATTGCGTCAGGAACATGCTTAAAATCTCGAGATTCCGTAAAGAAAGAGAAAAGGAAGGTTCGTTAGCACTTCGGCTAAAACTTCTTTAGTTAGTACCACCAATGATGTTAAAATTGTAGTTTCTGTCAAGCTGTACATCCTATTTATAGATGTAAGCAGTTTCTCGATAAAACCCCTCAAGAAAGATTTGAGGTGGTAAAGCTTAAAAATCTTTGCATTAAATGTTTAAATCCTTCACATTCGATGAAAAATTGTACGTTAGATTGGTCGTGTAGAAAATGTCATCAGTCGCACAATTCATTGCTTCACTTCGATAAACAAGAAAAATCGGTGTCGCCACGCGGACAAACCCATCGTCAAAGGTCAGCGTCTCCTCGGAGAGCGGCGCCTAGACTTACTTCTACTAGTAGACCTAGTGAAGACAATCTGTCGTCGTCGGTTGTGCATGAACAACCTGCCACTAGCTCGTTGATTTCGACGTCATTAGAACACACAACCACGCTGTTAGCTACGGCAATGGTGTCGGTGCTTGATCATACAGGAACATTGCAATCTGTTCGTGTAATATTAGATAACGGATCCATGGAAAGTTTTATGACTGAAAGGTGCCGTCAGAAATTAGGTTTAAGGAAACGGAGAGCCAATGTCACTGTTCAAGGACTTGGCTTGAATTCGTCGTTGGTGTCTGGTGCACTATCGTGTGTAGTCAGCCCTCGGGAGCACGGTCTCCAGCATATGGAATTGATTGTTATATTTTACCTAACATTTGTAATCAATTACCTTCGTCGTCGATAGGGGTCAAGGAATGGTCGCATACTCGAGGTTTGGCCTTAGCTGATCCTAATTTTAATGTTCCTGGTAAAATTGACATGCTACTCGGGCGGAAATCTTTGCTCAGGTTTTGTTGAACGAGTCTCGTTGGGGTGTCGCTAACGAGCCAGTTGCTATTAAAACAACCTTTGGTTGGGTTTTAACGGAAAGGTCGTTTCCCGAATAGTTCTATTACGTCGTTGTGTGCTTTCGTTGAACCCTTAGACAGTGACATTCGTCGATTTTGGGAATTAGAAAATATTCCCTTCAAAAAACACATTTCTCCTGAAGAAGAAAGGTGTGAAAATCAATTTGTGGAAAGTTATAGACGTAACAAGGACGGTCGTTTTGTAGTGTCCTTGCCTTTTAAAATTTCGGAACCCTCATTTGTGGGTACGAGATCAATTTGTATTAAAAGATTTTTGTCGTTAGAACGTCGTTTGCTAAAAAATCCTGAATTGTATTCAGATTATAAAAAATTTATGGAGGATTATTTGACAAGCGGGCACATGGTTCAAGTGAAATCGCTTGAAAATTCGTCGGGTAATGAGAAAATGTACTACATTCCCCATTATGCTGTACATAAGCGTGACAGCACTACCACCAAATTGCGGGTGGTTTTCGATGCTTCGTGTCAGGATCAATCTGGAAAGTCGTTAAATGATAGCTTGGCTATTGGCCCTGCTTTGCAAAAGGACATTGCAGTTTTGTTATTGCACTTTCGTGTACACCCTATCGTAATTACAGCTGACATTAAACAAATGTATCGGCAGATTTTGGTTAAAGATACTCATCGTGATTATCAACGTATCGTCTCGAGATTTTCTCCGTCAGATCCTATTATGGACTTTAAGTTAAATACTGTGACTTATGGAGTTTCGTCGTCGCCTTTTTTGGCCTTGCGTACTGTTCAAGAATTGGCAAGGTTAGAATCGATTAATTTTCCTTTCGCGTCATCGGTATTGGCGAGCGATACCTATGTTGATGACTTAGTCACTGGATGTAATTCGATTGAAGCTGCTAATCAATTAATTGGTGAATTGAATAGTATTTGCTCTAGTGGTGGTTTTCAATTAAGAAAATGGAGTAGTAATTGCCCGGAAGTGATGTCCAACTTGAGGAGTCCCTGTCCAGTTCGGACGCAATTACATTTCAAGATAAAGATAGTGGTTCAATAAAAATTTTGGGCCTTTCGTGGCGTGCTCTTACAGATGCATTTTATACAACTTAGACGTTGAAGAGCGCACTTGCACTAAGCGTAATATTTTGTCGGCTATCGCAAAAATTTTTGATCCTCTCGGTTTGATAGCACCTGTAGTACTGTTCGCTAAACGTTTAGTTCAAGATCTTTGGCTATTAGGTCTCGGGTGGGACCAAGAGCCTCCATTGGAAGTCATACAATAATGGAAACATTTTTTGGGTGAATTACCAGCGGTTTCGAATATTGAGATTTCGCGTCACATCGTATGTCATAATTTTAAAAAGGTGGAGTTGCATGGTTTCTGTGATGCTTCTGAAGCCGGGTATGCAGCTGTCATCTATTTTCGGTCGTTCGATCTAGAAGGTAATATTACCATTTCATTAGTATGCGCAAAATCAAAGGTTGCTCCTACTAATCGCGTTTCATTGCCCCGTCTCGAATTGTGTGCTGCCGTACTCTTGGCAGATTTAGTAGATTTCGTCAAAAATACTTATACAGATATTTTATCATTTAGTAATATTTTCGCGTGGTCAGATTCTACTGTTGTTTTGTCTTGGATTCGGTCTTCCTCGCATAAGTGGAAGACATTCGTTAGCAATCGTATTTCGCATATTCAAGAACGTATCCCTCCATCTTCGTGGTTTCATGTTAAGCCCCAGGATAACCCTGCGGATTGTGCCTCACGTGGACTTTTGGCTTCAGAGTTGGTTCATCATCCATTATGGTGGACAGGACCTTCTTGGTTAGTGCGTCGTAATGAAGAATGGCCAGTAACATCGTTGCCAAAACTTATCGACTCATCTCAAATGGACGTCGAATATCGTACTCTGTCGTTAACAGTCGTTATGTCTGACAATTTCTTAGATATGTTGTTGGATAAATTTTCAAACCTGCAGAAAATTTGTAGGATTATTACCTGTATTCGTCATTTCATTCGTAATGTTCAATGTCCAGATTTGCGTTCAAAATATTCTGATGGTTTGTCTCTAGCTCAGCAGCAAGAGGCTATACATTTATTGATTAAAAGAGTTCAAACAAATGTTTTTTCCCAAGACATTGCTAATATTAAAACTGGAAAACTTGTTAGTAAACAACTTCGTAGCCTTAGTCCGTTTCTAGATAGTCATGATTTGTTGAGGGTGGGCGGTCGCCTACGTAACTCAGAGTTGTCGCATGATGCAAGATTTCCAATTTTGCTTTCTCGGTCGCATCGGTTGACTGAAATTATTATATTAGAGTGTCATGAAAGACATTTATATCCTGGAAATCGAACAACACAATTTTATTAACTCAAAATTATTGGATCTTGTCCGCAAAGAGGGGTATTCGGCAATGTTTGAAATCCTGCATTCGTTGTTTTTGTGTAAACCCTGTGGCTTTATGTCCCCCTATGGGGGATTTACCAGCTTCTAGGTTAACTCCAGGTAAGGCGTTTTTACATACGGGAGTCGACTTTGGTGGACCTTTCTCTGTCACGATGAATCGATGTCGTGGCGCAAAATCATTGAAAGCGTACATTTGCTTATTTATTTGTTTCAGCACTAAAGCCATCCATTTGGAACTAGTGTCTAACTTGTCGACAGACGCTTTCTTGGGTGCTTTACGTCGATTTATTGCTCGAAGAGGCAAATGTATTCAAATCCATTGTGATAATGGTACTAATTTCGTTGGGGCCTCTCGTGAAATCTCTCAATTGATGCGCCATTCGGCAGGCGTTGAGGGAATCGAATTTGTGTTTAATCCTCCTGCTGCTCCTCATTTTGGTGGGTTGTGGGAGGCCGGGATTAAATCAGTAAAATCCCAGTTAAAGAGAATTATCGGTGAACAAATTTTGTCGTTTGAAGAATTCTCGACGGTATTGATTCAAATCGAAGCGATTCTCAACTCACGTCCACTATGCGCACTGAGTTGCGAACCGCATGATTTCTCGTATTTGACCCCGGGTCATTTTCTTAATGTTGAACCAGTTTCGGTGTTACCAGATCCAGATTTGTTGTCCATAAACCCCTCTCGTTTGAATCGCTGGCAATTGTTGCAGCAAATGCAACAAGGGTTTTGGAAGAAATGGAGTGCTGAATACCTGCACACGTTGCAGCAGAAAGGTAAGTGGTTGAAGAATTCCGCTACTTTACCTATTGATTCGCTTGTCCTCTTAAAGGAAGAAAATAACCCCCCTCTACAGTGGCGTTTAGGAAGAGTAGTAGATGTTCACCCTGGTAGAGAGGGTATCGTTCGGGTAGCTACAGTCAAGACATCCCAAGGGTTAGTTAAACGCCCCCTAGTGAAACTATGTTTACTGCCAGTTACTTGATATTTAATGGTATGTACACGTATATTCACTTGTATAAGTTTGTCGGTTAGGTTTCTTAGTTAATAGCTCTAATTAGTTTTTAAATATAAAATAAGTTAGTTCATACTTATTTTGGTGGGCGGGATGTTCGGTCTCTTTGTCGCACGTTCGCGTGGTTAATTTTAAGTTATTTAAATTTGTAGTCGTAAATCTAGTAGTAAAACTGTCATCCCTTGTTCCCTTATATCCTGCCATAAAAATTCCTTGTGCATCTGTGAATAAGGTGGACAGAGTAGTGAACAAACACTTGCTTATGGATATTGAAGCAGAACGGTCGTCGGTTTCTTCGTTCAGTGTACCGTAAGTTAGTCAAGTGCCCCAGACTTTCGTTGTTAAACCCTAAAAAACATAGTGCAAGTGTTACGTAACATAGACTCAACTCGCATACAGTCCACTTGGTTGAAGGAAGAGGAACTGCAGCTTAGAAAAACACAAAACACCGCGGAGGTAAGTCGATGTATAAATTTATAAGACCCCCCCGCGCGTGTACAGATATTAAGAAACTCGAAATGATTTTTGCAAATTTGGTTTTAAAAACAAGCTTATTTTATTTAATGAACAGAAGTCGTGTTGAAAACCATCTTAAACATATACAAGCCGAGGTCACGGTCTACAGACTACAGAAGTTTTCAGAATAAACGAAACAATTTAATTCTTAATTAAGTATGTATTACTAATCCATCATTTTGAAAACCAGATCTCTATTAATATTAAAAAATGCGACCTTGTAGCAAAAACTAATCTCCTTTTATTTTGTACATAATCGCTCAACAAATGGTGTTACAAAATATATGGTACCATACTATTTACTGTTTATTTAGTGTGGCCATTATCACCAACGTTTCTAGAAGTAGCCGATACTCCAGAAGGATGACCCCGAACTTTCTCTCAAAACCAATGGTTGAAGTTTATGATTCATAACTTTTTAATCAATGCCGACATAAAATAACACAGTATAATGCAAATAATAAGCAGAAATATTGCCCGTGTCATAAATACTGTTCTATTTTATTATGAAAAACGTAAACGCTGTTTGAGGTAGATTTACGATTCTTTCCGAGAACCATCTGATATTGTCTTTTAAAAGAAATAATAATAATAAAGATAAACTGGCAAACAGCTTTTTGTTTGTACTGTATAAGAAATCAGCACCACCTTATTGTCTTAACACTCTTTTTATACTAGCTAAAACTACAATAAAAGTAATCGCAAAGATCGTGCGATATCATTCTTTCACGGTAAAATGATATTAGAAAAAATCATGAATTATTAACACATTTTAAATTTTAGAGGTGGCTTTCACTATTAACCTAATTATAATTACGCTTTGTTAAAGATAGTACGTATTGAAAAATCAAACCTGGACAAATAGTATTAATATGATTAATGTACTAAAATCAAAAGCAAATTAATATTGGGTTTATTTGTAAGTAGCAACTACTAAATATAAAAACTACATTAAACATTTAAATTGTTGTAGTTGAACGCACTAGTTGTTTGAAATTTCAAAATGTCGAACCGGTTCGGTTCGGTTCGTTTTTTTCGAACCGAACCGAACCGAACCGGAATATATTTTTTCGAACCGAACCTCGAACCGAACCGGACAAAAAAGTTTTCGAACCGAACCGAACCTAGGGCAAGGTTCGGTTCGGTTCGGTTCGAATCCATCACTATATAAAATTTGATTAATTTGAGTAAAATTGATGCCCAAAGGTGACTCATTCACAATACGTTACATGCTGTTCCGGTATTATTATTTGTTGAACAGTATTAAAGGTTTTAGATGCATTCGATGTTGTTCGTCGACGTTTACGAAATTAATCACTAGAGATACTTGACCAATGCTATATTCATCGATCCACGGGAACGCAGTTGTTCTTGATAGTTCCTATCCTAGTATAGTTTAAAATGTAAATGTCTTTACTGTTCTTTTTGTTGAAAATAGAGCCAAATCATTGCTTAAAAATATTAATGATTCTTCAAATATTATTAACTATAAAATTATATCAAAATTTAACTGTTTAATATATTTCCAGTTTGTCATTAATAATACAAGTATTAAGATTTTTTAATCTTTAATTGTCGGGATCCCATGAATACACTGTTATCACATCTTGGAATTTTAGCAGCAGTTCTTGTACATGTCAGTGATAAATTCTAGCGGTTTATTTTATAACTTAAACACACTCCTCGAGGCAATCTAATATTAATAACAATTTTAACACCTACAGTATCCACTAAGGTATAATAGTCGTATCACAATCTAATTAGAAACTCCTACGTGTGGATTAACCTTTTGTCCGTCAGATATCAGGGTTCTCGTGACTATTTAGTTCTTATCAGTTTTCGAATTTGAGATTGTCATTCTGATATTATATCAGAATTCCATTTCTTTTTGCTGCAACTGATAACTAACAATATATTTGTCTACCTTTCTAATGGGATTTATAAAATATAATTCTAATAATAATTTACTTAGTCGATTTTGATTTCCTGATACAGAATTGTTTAATTCTTGTTTACGGCTTTGTATTTATTTCATTCTGGTACATATAATCTCTAATAGGTCATTAGCTAACACATGTTTGTTACAGCTTTAATTCTATACTTCAAATTTATATCATCTGTTCCAATTCTATACCATTTACTTCAATTATATATCACTCTTGTTCGGTTTTGTTTGGTAATTTTACTGAAGCTTGATTATTCAGTCAATTCTACAAGTCTTAAAAGATTTCGCAGATATCTGTTATACAAACAAATTACTGCGAAATGCAGTTTGATGAGGCTTGGATTTATACCACCTGTGCTATTGCAATTAAGGATGATTATAATCGTAAATATTTGAAGATCTAACAATCACTAACTCATAGTACTTATTAAAGTTTCACTTAATTGATGAGCTCATTCACGAAGATAGATATGATTTATAGTTTTCGAAGGGTCTGGAAATATTACACTTTGGATTAAACAACGTTTATTGAAATGATATTTATAAAGAAAATAACTTGACATTGAAGTTATTTAATATTCTTAAACTGGCGGAATGTTTACACCTTAAAACTCGCTTACGGTCTTTGTAATAAAACTTGTTTTTAACTGATATTTTTCAACAGATTAAAGATTTACGCACGGGTTTTTCAATCAAGGAATACTCTTGTATTTTACATGGAATTTCACCGATATGCTAAAAGAATAATACGCTTATTTTGCTAGAAACATTATACACGGTAAAAAGTAATATTTGAAAATTTTTAATTTTCTCAGCTTTGGGTCGGTTATTCTCACAGGGTGTGGTTCTCAATGACCTCTTGTGACCTTCTTATCAAAGCAATATATATATATATATATATATATATATATATATATATATATATATATATAAGTGTAAGAATTTTTATTTCTTTTTGGGTATTAAGGTCTTATTAAACTATATAAATTTTTAACAGGATAATTTATTTTTTATCAAAATCCAACATAAATAACAAAACTTTTTTTATAAAATATATTTTTTTGGTGCCAAAAGTTTCTTACCTCAAATATAAAATTCCCAATAATTAAGTTAACTATAAATCATCCAGTTTTAATAATGTCAACCTTAAATTACAACGAAACAAAAATTCTAAAAATTAAACACAATAAAAGAAAAAGGGAGTACCCATAAATTATATATATATATATATATATATATATATATATATATATATGCTGTGATAAGGGGTTGTTTAAGGGTGCACGACATAGTGGAGGTCATTAGAGAATGAGTAATTAGAATAGGCAGCAGAAAATTGTAGTTATTTTAGGAAATAAGTAAGAAATAGAAGTAGATAGTAAGTAGGAAACACCCTGTGTACAAAGTAGAAATAGTTTTGGGCGACGCAGGAAAGACATAGGAAGACGCATAGTTGGCGTAGGAATGAGAAATACGAGTATTAAACGGATGGTAAAGATTAAATACCCTGTAGATAGTGTTCAGTTGATATAAGTAAAGCGAATAAGAATATTTTTCAGTGGAAGCACGGATATAAATGATAAAGAATAATTAGACACGCATTAAGAAAAGAGTCTCAGACGATTAAGTAATACGGAGGTGAAAATAGAGTTTCATGTAGCTAATATAATGCGTATAAAGATCTAACCATTTTGATAAGAGAAATGAGTAAAATTGCGTGAATCGCATGTAAACAATGAAAGTTTAAAGTAAAATTGCATCAGTTGTTTATGGAAAGGCGACTATTCTATCAAAATACAGCATGTTGATAAGTGAAGACACCTGCAGGCAGGTGGGCATTATGAACGAACGCAGAGCATTACATCAGAAAATATTCGAAATGGAATTATTTGATTGGTCCGAAGCAAACGACAGGTTCTAGACCACACCACGGATGCAGTGGGGATTCGAAATTATATTAGCAAGCACCGCGATAAGAAAGTCAGTTTTGAACTCAATGAAGGCCCAAGTGCATTGCCAGTAATACTGAATAATACGTAACAAGTGGTACAAAGTGAAATAAATGAGTGTGTATATGAAAATTACCGTTTAAAACGTAAGTAGGATTATTTTATGAATTAATCGTAAACTAAGACATAAAAATAATAGGGCTTCGAGGTCTGAGGAAAATAGGCCAGAATGTTTGATGTTAAGAAAGATTACAATAAAACAATTTAAATGTCGAGGCGAAAAGAAGAACATAATCTTGAAGTATAGGGTGAACGAATTACAATTTGAAGTCTATGGCAAGAATGATTAAAGTATAAAATTATAATTTAATGGTGTTGGTCCATAATGGTGATAAGTTGAATGGAATCGAAAATTGGGAAGATTAATTTTAATGGAAGCGTCGTCGTAAAAGATAAAACCAGGTCAGATTGTTAGTTATAAGGCATCTGTTTTCTACAAGAATTTTATTTTATTTTTAATATCAAATTGGCTAAATATTATATGCTTGTAAACAAGTCAACAAAGGGTTGAATACGTATTGAAATAATAATAAGAAAACGGATTTAGAATATTCTACATTTGTTGGTAAAGATAATGAGTTTTCTTTGGTGACTTTGGGTTTTTAGTACAAATTAAATGGTTGTTGATAAATGAAATTCATAAAGGTGAATTAATTTGAAAATGTATTGTAAATAACGTCAAAGCTGTACATAAAGCATTAGTTTCATTAAATGGGATCCAAACTTACTGAATTTTTATAATTACAAATATATGCTAGCCGAGGTCATAAGATTGAAATAGTACAGAGGAGGAGTCACAAATTAAGTAGGGCAGAGATAACCCGCAAAGGCGGTAACTTGTTGAATTTTGTCATTGGTCGATAAAGTTGTTTATGATAAACTCCAGTTGATAGCAACGTTAAGAAACAGCTGGAGGAGGAAATAATCACAAGCTGTAGGAAAGATTAAAATGGTGGTTCAATAATTTAATTTAGTATTATAGCAATTAAAATAAATAGGTCGCTCAACGTAAGGACACGTGATATTACAGAATTAATAGGTCGACCCACTAAAGGGGTAGTACAGCAATTAATATGTCGACCCAACGAAGGGGCTCGTAAATTAAACCACAATAAACTGAAATTAAGAGGGGCGAATTAAATTAAAATAAATTTTAAAGTACGATTGTAAGATTTTATATAAATTAATTAAACTAAACCGGGGATTTGAAAAGCTTCAATTAACAATAGTGAAATTTGTACAGTAATTTAAAGTTAGATAAATTTTAGTATTTAAAAGTTTAGCATATAAATTTAATAATAATGGACAAGAAAATACAGGAAACACGGGAGGTTTTGAGACAACAAGGAGTAGAGATAGGATCCCAGGAGAGCGTTATAATTCAGGAAACCAGTTCCAGTGAAGAGAGGCGAACTTCACAAGAAAATAAGATGTTGGATATCTTAATGGCATTGAATGAAAAGATGGATAGGAGTGAGCAAGCCATAAATGCAGTTAAAATAAAATGGATGAAAACAATGAGAAATTGGAGGGTAAAATTAAGAATCTTAGTGATGGACTGAAAGAAGCAAACCATAATATCGCGGAGATGAAAGCACAATTGAATGAGAGAGTTGGTAGAGTTTCTGAGGAGATAGACGGTTTATGGGATCATATTTCTTTAATCAAAACGAAACGAGAAGAGTTCGAAAGTGAGTCCAACAATAAAATTAAGAATTTAAATATTAAGTTAAATAAAATTGAAGAAAATTGCGAAACGGAATTCAGATCAATAAATCAAGAGATAAATAATTTAAAAAGCAATCCAATAAACTTTAATAGGGAACCAATTAAGCTAATGCAAACGAATCTTTCAATGGAACAATTTACGAAATTTTACGGGGACGGAAAAGTAAACCCTAAGATATTTCTGAAAAATTTTAAAATGTTGATACAGGGATACACAGATGAATTATTCAAATTAAATTTAATCAGGGCAATATTAAAAGGAATGCTAAACAATGGTACAATCTAGTTGAGGATGAAATAGAAACGTTTGAACAGTTTGAAAGCAAATTTCTACGTCAATTCTGGAATGACAACCAGCAAAATCGAATTCAAAATGATTTAATTATGGGAAGATACGATTTGGCGAAAGGGATAACGCGAGAATCATATGCGATTGAGAAATTTACTGTAGCGAAGCAATTGGATCCTCCTTTAGAAGATAAAATTATTATAAAGTATTTAGCAAGTCATTTTAATGCGGAAGTAAAGCGATACATAACGACGCAAAACATAGTGGATAGAGACACGTTTATTGATTATTTGCAGAGATATGATGATTTGGAAAATGATGATGAAAGGAAAATAATTTTAGGGATCGACGCACGAATTTCATAAGGAATGATGAGACTAGGAATAATTATCGAAGGAACAGGTATAATTATGATCGCGGAAGAAATTTTAATGGGGAACTATGGAAACTTTAATAATGATTTTAGGCAGAACAGGGATAATGGTCAGACACCAAGGCAACGAATAGAGAGAACGAATCATGAGGGAAACAATAGAGTAATGAATAGACAGGAAAAGGATGATCGACGGACACCAGCAAGAAACATTAATAGTGTGGAATTAAGGAACACGAATTGCACAGATACAGGAAGAATGAGTCAGGCAGGACCTTCGACGCGAGATCAGGATTTTGAGTACGGACGAACCAAGGAAAATTCTACGGATTAACGGATATGAGCACCAGCGCGAGTTTATTAAATATGAAATGGATAATGAATTAGGAAGACTTGAGAGAAACTTATTACCAATAATTAATTTAAAGGTGGAAAATAAAATGGTTAAAGTATTAATTGATACTGGAGCAGAGGCATCACTTGTAGCGGAAGAATTTGTTAAACGAGAGAAATTGGGGATAAAGCGATAAAGATAGCAAGGTGTAATTTAGTGGCACCAAATAATAAGAGATTTAGTGTAATAAATGAAATGGTAATTCTGAGATGTGAAATGGGAAATAGAATATGGGAAAATGAGTTCATGGTGGTACCTGGACTGAAGATAGATGTTATATTTGGGATGAATATGATAGATAAGTTGGGGTTGAAGATAAATGCGGAATGCAAAGAGATTGAGTGTAATGGGAAATATATTAAATGGTATGAAGAGGGGAAGATAGTAATAGAAGATGACTGCGTAAATATTAATCAGTTTAGTGAAGAGATAAATAATGGGGTAATGAAAGTGAAGAGATTAAGTGTCCAGATGATTTAAAAATAGGGTGAATGTATTATTGAATAAGCATTCAGAATTAATTGGGTCGAAGTCGAGAATTGCCAAGGGTTATGTGCACAAGTTAGAAGTAATGAATGAGGAACTGTTTAACAATAAGATATATCCTATCCCAGTAGCATATAGGAATAGAGTGAAGGAAGAAATTGAGGAAATGTTACGTCAAGGCATTATAGAAAACTCCAGTACACATTTTGTGAATCCATTAGTCGTCGTGAAGAAAAATGATAATAGCATTAGGTTATGTTTGGATGCAGAGAGATAAATAAGCGAACGAAGCCGCAATACAATTGTCCACCAACGATGAGAGCATATTAGCAAGAATAGGTAATAAGAAAATATATAGCAAATTAGACTTAAAGAATTCATTGTGTTTGATTCCATTAGCGCGTGAATCAAGGAAATATACGGGTTTTTCGGTAGAAGGAAAATTATACCAATTTAGGGTGGTCCCGGTTGGTTTGTCCTCGAGCACGGATGCATTAGAGAATGTGATCAAGAATATTTTGGGACTGTATGAGGAATTTAGTATCCACTATAAGGATGAAATATTAATATTTAGTAATAGTGTAGAGGAACACTACGTACATTTAGAGAGAATATTATTAGAGTTGAATATAGCAGGTTTAAGGTTGAATTTAAGGAAGTTTGAATTTTTTCAAAGTAGGGTTAGATTTTTAGGATATAGGATAGATAATAAATATAGGATTGAAAAATATAGATTAAAAGGACCCAGATTTAAGAGTGAAAAAGGGGGAAGTTGAAAATAGATAAATTGAATTGGCCCATGCCAGGACAGATGAATAGATAAAAGGAAATGTAAAATAAATTATGAATAGGTATACATAGAGAAATAGAATAGGATTTGAACATAAAAATAGGCATAGATAGGAATAGTATAGTATAATAGGACATAGGTATGGGATAAATAAAATGTAAATATGAGATTAATAATGAAAAGGTTGAATTTCAATATGGAAATAAAATATAATAATTTCATACCAATGTGAGTTTAAGTTCACGTTGGGCAACAAAAAAGGACATTGATATAAAATTTTATATTTTAATTTGGGGGACTTATGCTGTGATAAGGGGTTGTTTAAGGGTGCACGACATAGTGGAGGTCATTAGAGAATGAGTAATTAGAATAGGCAGCAGAAAATTGTAGTTATTTTAGGAAATAAGTAAGAAATAGAAGTAGATAGTAAGTAGGAAACACCCTGTGTACAAAGTAGAAATAGTTTTGGGCGACGCAGGAAAGACATAGGAAGACGCATAGTTGGCGTAGGAATGAGAAATACGAGTATTAAACGGATGGTAAAGATTAAATACCCTGTAGATAGTGTTCAGTTGATATAAGTAAAGCGAATAAGAATATTTTTCAGTGGAAGCACGGATATAAATGATAAAGAATAATTAGACACGCATTAAGAAAAGAGTCTCAGACGATTAAGTAATACGGAGGTGAAAATAGAGTTTCATGTAGCTAATATAATGCGTATAAAGATCTAACCATTTTGATAAGAGAAATGAGTAAAATTGCGTGAATCGCATGTAAACAATGAAAGTTTAAAGTAAAATTGCATCAGTTGTTTATGGAAAGGCGACTATTCTATCAAAATACAGCATGTTGATAAGTGAAGACACCTGCAGGCAGGTGGGCATTATGAACGAACGCAGAGCATTACATCAGAAAATATTCGAAATGGAATTATTTGATTGGTCCGAAGCAAACGACAGGTTCTAGACCACACCACGGATGCAGTGGGGATTCGAAATTATATTAGCAAGCACCGCGATAAGAAAGTCAGTTTTGAACTCAATGAAGGCCCAAGTGCATTGCCAGTAATACTGAATAATACGTAACAAGTGGTACAAAGTGAAATAAATGAGTGTGTATATGAAAATTACCGTTTAAAACGTAAGTAGGATTATTTTTATGAATTAATCGTAAACTAAGACATAAAAATAATAGGGCTTCGAGGTCTGAGGAAAATAGGCCAGAATGTTTGATGTTAAGAAAGATTACAATAAAACAATTTAAATGTCGAGGCGAAAAGAAGAACATAATCTTGAAGTATAGGGTGAACGAATTACAATTTGAAGTCTATGGCAAGAATGATTAAAGTATAAAATTATAATTTAATGGTGTTGGTCCATAATGGTGATAAGTTGAATGGAATCGAAAATTGGGGAAGATTAATTTTAATGGAAGCGTCGTCGTAAAAGATAAAACCAGGTCAGATTGTTAGTTATAAGGCATCTGTTTTCTACAAGAATTTTATTTTATTTTTAATATCAAATTGGCTAAATATTATATGCTTGTAAACAAGTCAACAAAGGGTTGAATACGTATTGAAATAATAATAAGAAAACGGATTTAGAATATTCTACATTTGTTGGTAAAGATAATGAGTTTTCTTTGGTGACTTTGGGTTTTTAGTACAAATTAAATGGTTGTTGATAAATGAAATTCATAAAGGTGAATTAATTTGAAAATGTATTGTAAATAACGTCAAAGCTGTACATAAAGCATTAGTTTCATTAAATGGGATCCAAACTTACTGAATTTTTATAATTACAAATATATGCTAGCCGAGGTCATAAGATTGAAATAGTACAGAGGAGGAGTCACAAATTAAGTAGGGCAGAGATAACCCGCAAAGGCGGTAACTTGTTGAATTTTGTCATTGGTCGATAAAGTTGTTTATGATAAACTCCAGTTGATAGCAACGTTAAGAAACAGCTGGAGGAGGAAATAATCACAAGCTGTAGGAAAGATTAAAATGGTGGTTCAATAATTTAATTTAGTATTATAGCAATTAAAATAAATAGGTCGCTCAACGTAAGGACACGTGATATTACAGAATTAATAGGTCGACCCACTAAAGGGGTAGTACAGCAATATATATATATATATATATATATATATATATATATATATTGCCAGTGGCGTGCATGTAATATAGGCAAAAAGGCAATGCCTACCCTAGAAAAAGTACAAATTTATATGTATATTTTATATCTTTTTAATTTAATTTAAATATATTTGCATTTTCAGTAACGAGTATTAATTTATACTAATTTTAATGCTTCTATTACCAAATTAGTTTATTACAAATATTATTGTCAATATTCCGCCAAAATAAAAAGGCAACCGCTCCCAGAATAACCGAATAACTACATGCACAAGATATTATGAATGATGCAGCGTGTAGGTATACCGCTTGAAATCCGTGAAGGCACAAACAGATGATCCTATACATTCTTAAGGGCGTTGATAGGCAGTGCTTTACTGCTTTTAATAAGAAGCGGAATCGTCAAGCTTGGTCGCGCATTATCGTTTACGTTCGATCGCGATAGTTGCAGACAGGTAACAGCTGGATCAGTCTTGGCGCGTCCGCGTTTTATTTATTTCATCAATAATACAATATTACATACTAGCACCAAGCGTACAGACTTTTATAATTCGAGAACCATTAATATAATTTTTAGTGAACACAAAAATCTGTCTGAACTCTTCACTGAAATTACCGAAAATCCGATCATTTGGGATTCAGAAACGCTTTCTGCAGCTAGAATGTATGAATTTATTTTAAGCAACTTTAAATTTAATTACTTTTTAGTAATATTTAATAGAATTTTTGTACAGACTGATGTGCTTTTTAACATAATACAGTCAAAAGTTGTAGATATTAGGTATTGTCTTAAAAAAATTGAAGAGTTTAAACTTTTTGTTGAAATGTTCTGTAATGAAAGTGATGTAATATACGAAAAAACTTTAACTTTTTATGGTGAACCAAGAATAAGACTAAGCATAAGTGATATAAAACTACAGACGCATCTTTCGTGAAATAATTGATAATATCAAAAGTAAAATTTCTGATTGCTAATCAGAAATTAGTAAACTACATTTTTTTCGTCTTTTGGATCACGATTCTTTTTCTAGTTATAACTCTGAATTCCCAGAAAAGCTCTTTTCAGAATTAAAAACAAGATTCAATTAAAGATTTGAATTTGACCGCCTTAAAAACGAGTTGATTTGTTTGTACTCCTCATCGGAATTTGCAGGTCTTAATTCGTTCGAAATCATCCGATTTTGCGAAGAAAAAAATATGTGTCATGTATTTCCCCAACTAATGGCATTGGCCAAATTGATTGTAACAATTCCGGCAAGTAGCGCATCTGTGAAACGATCGTTTTCTGGCCAAAAACGGATTCATACTTACTTGCGTAATAATCAGGGACAAGAGCGGTTAAATAACTTAGCCATTGTTTCTCTTGAAAAGGACCTAGTGCAAGAATTAAAACGAACTTCTAGTTTCTATGACAATGTATTGAGTGAATTTTTAAAGAAAGACCGCCGAATTGACTTAATTTACAAAAAATAGTTTGTTAGTGAGACATATAATCTGTGGTACTGGACGTATATACAAGTCAAACTTACATTTAGTTACTTAAATTGCAGAACTTATGTACACCTATGGTAAGTTTTTGTTTTTAATTTTTTGCCTACCCTGCATTAACAATCACTGCACGCCACTGTATATTGCTATGATAGCGCTGCACGCCGATGTAATTAACGTTCAGTTTCCTGCTGCCCGCCACCGATCCGTGTCTCTAAACAACCTAAAATTTAAATATGCCTCGGCTAGCTCAGTCTGATCCACACAGAGTGCACAACGTTACGATAACAAAGAATTTACCCCCCCCCCCCACATTTTATTTAATACTTTCCTACTTGAATGAGAAAAACGAAATTGACCAAGATTTTCTATAATGAAAAAGAAAAAATATATACACTTTATAGCTTAATATCATCCACAATTTGACAAAATAAACTCCTGAATCAAATAATAATAATCTCAGTTTGTTTATCCCCAAAATTATAGCTACCTTTAGTTAGTTTAAAGCCAGCAAAAATGACACTACTCTATTGGAAACACCCTTGCACGTTCAATAACTTATCTTTTACGTAAATTTTTATGTATTAAAAGATTTTTGATGACCCTTTACATAAATATTCTGGTATAATAAAAAAAATATAGAAAATGTCAAATAAAAAAAAAATAATGCCGTATGCTATTTAAATAATGTTCTGACCTGTAGTTTTCCTTGCATGTCTTTTTGTTCTGCTATTGCGTGCTGTGGACTAGTACCCCTGGATTACTTTCAGTTGAGTTCACTTGTTGATTTTATGATACCGCTTGGCCAAACCCCATTCAATGCTTAAAACAATCCTCTGTTTTGTGCTCCGATGCGTAGATGCAAACCAATATTTTTATGCAATCCTAGATTGATGTAAATTCAGATATATTTGCAAATTTAGATTTATCCTACTTGAAGTTTCATCTATTACTAAGAGTTTCCCAGATTTTCCCAGAGCCCTAAACTATGAATATTAAAATTATGTTTAATTAATAAGCTTTTACTTACGTTTTCCAGTTAACGACAAAACTTTTTTCATATATTTTTCACTACTACTTTAATTTCAAATTTTCTGTCACGACTTTCACGAAATATAATTATTTAATTTTCTATGTTCACTTTTACGTAAATTTTAAATTTAAACTGACGTGAAGCGCGCTGTTTGTAAAACATTATGAAGTTTTAAACTTTTGTAAAAATCTTTCAAATCGCTAATAAAAGAGTGATTTCTAATTGATGCATTTTGTCTGAAAGTTCTTGAGCTTCTTCTTTTGTGTATTCTTTTTAAATCAGTGTTCTGTGAACTTCTGAAGTATTAAGACATAAAATGTAATATATCAACGCAGGAGCACTGGTACTGTAACTGCCTTATTAAAAAAGATTTAAAAAGTAGTGCCTACAAAGAACACAAGATTAATTACAAACTGTACCTTTATTATTATTTTTGTCATACATTTTACCCGTTCAAGAAGTCGTTAGGTGACAAGAATTTTGATTGAAAGTCATTTTTGGTAAATCTATAAATGCAAAAGCATAAGCTTAAGCTTTTTGGTTAAATTAAGCTCCAAAAATTGAATAGAAAGCTTGCTTCCACTAATATCTCCCTCTTTAAACAACGGTGCGTGCTTAAAAACTCTTCTGTTTAGAAAATCAATTTCGACATCATCTTAATTAAGACATTTGGGACTAGAAAGATTCAAAACTTTTCCTAATTACTAACGCTGCTCATCATCTGCATAACGAAGCGCTTTGAAAGTTGAATATTTAATTATATCATCATTTTGCTGCAACGCGTTCCTTAATATCGCCTAAGCACACTGCAAATTTATATCTCCTCTTCTCCATTTGGCAATAGCGCGCTAAATTAAGCAGCCGCTGAGCTATCAACATCTGTCTTAGTTTCTGTATTGCGGGCAGAACCGTTGGATTTCAGCAGATGTTTCCGAAATTACGGTTGAACGATGCCGATAAGTTTTGTGGTTTTATTCATTTCTCGGTTCTTATAAACTGATATCAATATTGTCATGAACATAAGATATCCATTTTACGATCACTTAAACCTTATGCACTTTGCTGTGAGTAAAAAACCGTAATTCGACAAAAAGTTATATTTGGTCTCATAAAACGGAAAAGCATTTGCAGCATATGTCGACACTAGCGAAGCGCTTTATACACTACAAGAATGGTAGAACCTTATAGCACTCGTGTCTACGAATTTTTAAGCTGTTGATACATTTGTTTCCAAATAAGGTACGGCAGCGTGCTTTAGGCAACTAGTCGCAATTAACCCCATAAACTGTATATCATAATTCACGTTTCAACTGAACAATTAATGCACATTTTAAATAAAGTGGAACATAATTACTGTGATTTCCGGAAACGTTATGTAGCTGTTGCATTTGTTGGTCACGTGTTTCTATTTTCAGTAGTTCTAGACACACTGCTTTTCAGCGGTTTCATTATAAAGCGGATTTGTTCATACGTCATTCATTTGTAATGCAATGTCCGTACCTTTGTGACGCTAAATCTCCATGAATTTCGTATTCTATGACAAATTTGCGGTGTCGGATTAAGTGCGACAAATAAAACTTTTTCACCCATTCACTATCGTATCTCGATATCTAGAGGCTGCTTTATTCAGGAGATATAACGGTTTAAAAACCAGGTGGCATCCATAGACACTTTAGTTTATAAGTTCGTGTGTAAGTAATCACTATGAATGGGTCTTTGCTTGCCCGACACAAAAGGTTTTTTTTAACTTCATTTTAGCTTGATCGCTGTTACTACGTGTCATTCTGACTGTAAAATAATAGTGCGGCGGTATTTCGATAACTAACAGTGATAGAGAAAAGTGGACATGGTAAACGCAAATGATAATAATAAACAACGATTACTTCAAAGCACTTACCTTGTAAATATAGCAAAATGTAGCACATTTACTTATTGCGGCCGTCCAGGACGGGAAACAATAGTAGAATAGGTCGCGTCCTCTTCCTGGCAGGTGATAAGATAGTTCTTGCACATGCGAAGACACATCATAGTTTATCGGTATTCGCCGCACAGGTGCGGTGTTTGAAGTAATTTCACGGTACATACATTGACATTTGAATATACCGAGTGGAGGTAAATAATTAACAAATTCTAAATGTTTAAAATAACGCAAGCGGTTAATTATATATATAATTATAAACGGAACATACCGCCCACCAAAATACAAGACATTTTTAAAAAAATAATTAAAGGAGTGGGGCGGAATGAAAAACCGAAAAAAAAAGATTTACGGAAACAAAAAAAAATTATTTTTACAATGAGGGCAAAGAACAAAGCTTTGACACATGACGCTTCAGCTCGCCATGAGCAGTTTTAAGTATGACCACCCTAACGACGCCATCCGTCCCAGGATGCACAGCCACAAGACGGCCGAAGGACCAACAAAGGGAAGGAACATTAGCGAACTTAATCAGCCCTAAGTTGCCCAAATCAACTTGAGGAGACGATGTGTACCACTTGAAGCGCCGTTGTAGCGAGAGCAAATACTCCTTGGGCCAACGGGACCAAAAATCTTGTTGAATTCGCTGGAGTAATTGCTAACGAGAGAGGCGGTTAAGCGGAAGGCGAGAAAGGGCAGGTTCCGGAATGGCGATTAAAGGAGTCCAAGTTAAAAATGACCGGGCGTAAAACAGCTTAAATCATTGGGGTCATTGCTCAAAGAGGCGAGTTTAAGATAGCCTCAATTTGGATAGCAAAATAAGATTGTTGAGTATACGCAAGCAAAGCGATCAAAGCGTTGTGTAATTCAGAAGATGACAAAGGTCCGGAATACATTTCGAGTGGCTGACGTAGATTATGACGAAAACGGCGAATCTAAGCAACAATGCGCGTAATTAAGGGAAAGCAAGAGTGATTTTCTAGAATTGATTGAATCCAACACGAGGTTACGACAGCGGGTAAAACAATAGAAGCGTTGTTCGTTGAGAACTTTAGAAGCATCTGAAGGCGGAATATGGGGACGGCAATTTTCGAAGGACTGGTACAAAGTTGGTGAAGCCGCCCACCATAAACAACATTGGCACAAATCGGTAGTGAGTAAATCACGTGACCCGACATTGGCAGGATTCTCGGTGGAGGGGATGTGATGCCAAGTATGGTGGCGGAGAGCGAAACCGGCTAACGAAAAAGAATGTCCATCGTTTCCGGTCAACTGCAGAAGCGTGCGTATGGCAAGAAAAGGAGCACAATTGATTCCATAAGTAAGTGTATTTAATTTAAAGTCCAGAATGGGCTCCTGAGGGGAGAAGCGCCAAACAATTTGTCGATAACCACACTGAACGGGAATAACAAGAATTTGTCTGTACATCTGACGAATATCGGCAGTAACAACATACGGATGTAGACGAAATTGCAAGAAAATTGCGGTAATATCTTGTTGCAGCTTCGGCCCTACAAACAATTGATCGTTTAAGGAGGATCGAGACAGAGTTAGCGTAGGCATTGAAAACAACTCGTAACTTCGTACTTATGCTTTCTGGTTTTACAACGCAATCATGCACGATGTAATAAGAAAGGTACGACTGAGACTCACTTACAACAGATTGCATATGTTGAAAATCGTAGGAGAGGCAGACAAAAAAATGTGGTGCACAGATGTATGATGACGATATTATGGACAGACAAATTTAAGAACAAAGGATTTCTAGAAATGGGTGGTGAAGAAAAACATCAGTGGAAAACAGTAAAAAAATAGAAGCGATAGGATGGTAGCACACGTTCTAGAGCTTCAGAAAATAGTGCGGGATTTATTAGAAGCAATGATAGTAGAAGAAGAAGAAAGGTAAAGATCATTGAACACAGATAGTGAAAGGTGTAAGTTGTGGTAATTTCGAAGGAAAACGTAGGTTAGCTTAGAATAAGTAGCAGTGGAGGTATCCGCCTAACCAGTTCCAGGACTGAAAGCCTAGCGATAATGATATCCTTGTCATTAATAACACTATAAATCTTTAGAACTCGTCGGAACTGATGTTGAATTGATGCTTTTCAAATAGAGTAAACATAGGGTGGAAAACCATGCATATGCTGGAAAGATCAATAGCCGCCGTTGTAAAAACAAGAATTTTTATTTCTTATGCTTTTATTTTGCATTTTTCAATCATTATCCTATTCCTTCTTTTTTCCTTTATTTGTGACCTAGAAATCTTATTGCAATTTTTCTTTTTTGTCTAAGATATGGCTGAACCACTTTTGGTTTTTTATATAGCGTTCTTGATTTTGGTGGTGTAAATTTACCGTATATACTTTTCTCTTAACAATTTTTGATGTCGTTGAGTTGGGTATGCTTGCTTTTGAGAATATCAGGGTGTTGTTCTACTTTTGCTTCTTTTGCTAGGCAGGGGGCTCTTTTTTTTTTTTGGAGATTTCTGTCTGGTTCTCTTCCCCCCTTTCTCTCTCTCTCTCCTCCCCCTCTCTCTCTCTCTCTCTCTCTCTCTCTCTCTCTCTCTCTTATAGGACGCTTTCCCAAAAACGTAACATTTTTATATCCCACTGTCTCCTTTTTCCGCCTTATTATTCCTCCGACGGGCCTGCCTTAAGTCCCGAACACTACCGCCTTTTACATAAGGGTGGTGGTCCCGCATTCCGGGTTACTGACTCCGTTTTGGTAAGTTGAGTGGTACTTTCCTATCCATCTTGTCTATAGTTTTTTGTTCAATGCGTGTGCTTCTTTCTACGCCTCGGAAGCTACTATGGCATCCAACTGATTCTAACCTCATTCTCTTAATATCTTTTTCTGTATCAATTTACCATTTCTGTAAGCTGCTATATGGTCTGGAAACCAAGCAACAAACGGCATTGGGACATGTTGTGCGCACCTCGTTTTTAGCCATGCGTCGCCACTGTCCGTGCCTTGCGGGGGCAGTGTTTTCCTTAACTTGTTTGCCCGTGACATATTTTATTGACACCACATCTGGATCGCAAGCGACCTTGTACTAACGGTAAGCCGGTTTCTTGCGCGTTTAACAGAACGAGTGTCGCTCCTCGAATCTACATTTTGGGCACAAAATAATTCTCCTTTTAACGGTTCTAGGAGACCCCTTTCTAAATTTAGCTTTAAGTATATCAATGTCTTTGTCTTATAATATTATCTTTGTCTTGGGATATTATCTTTATCTTGGGATTGCCTTTGAAAACTATCTTGGGATTATCTTTGAAAATTATCTCGGGGTAATACCTTTATTTTTGGGACTTCATATTAATTTCGGGGTTATCTTATCTTTAAAATTTTACCGTTATTATGAGCTTATCTTGGCAAATTGTTTTTTTATTCTTATAATTGGATAAAATTCTTTACGAAAACTTTCATTATCTGATATTTTGAGACCAATATTTATATAACTTGGGTGAAAAGTAAAAGTTCAAAGCTTATAAGCTTATAACTTTATAATTTGTTAATGCAATTAGGAAAAATTATTGAAATTTGTTTATTTCAGATGCCAAAAAGACAGGGCTAGTTTTGGATATTTACCTAGTTTTTGTAAATATTTTTCTAGAATGCCACAGTTAACAATCGCATTTTAGGTATTTATGAAAACCATTTGAAACTATATGCGAAAAAATTATAAGTAACTGAGCATTTTCAATTCATTGTATGAACTGATACAACGTACCAATAGCCTGTGTGGTTAGGTTAAGAATTTAGTTAAGTAAATTCGTCAAATATTTGAATTTTAATCATCATCAGTCCTGAAACTGGTTAGACGCGTACCCTAATTGTTTCCTATTCTGAACTATTCTACACATTTTACTGAAATGTGCATAGTCTGCATCTATCCCTATCTGATCTAGGTGTACATCTACCTCCTTTTTCCTATCTCTGCTGGTAATGTATCCCATACTATTCCCCAAAAATGCCTTAGAACGTAATCTGTCCGTATATTTTTCCTATTTTTTACCACATATATCTTTATTCCCTTACTATTTCTATAACCTATTTGTTATTAACTTTGTCTGTCCATGCTATTATCCTCATACATCTGAAGCACAACATTTCAAAAGTCTGTTACCGTTTTTCTGTCTGCTTTTCCCACCGCCCGTATTTCATAGGCATACTGCGGTGTGCTCCACAGGCGTCGCCGTGGATCAATGTTGTAAGCGTAAGACTACGGATCCCAAGGTCCTGGGTTCAAATCCCGACACGGCCGACTGCTTGAAAAATGACAGGTGAGCATTTTTCACAAAAATTACGCCCTCGTTCGGATGAGAGGTTAAATGGAGGTCCTGTGTGTGAGTGTTATCACGCACGTTAAATATCCCTACCTTGCCTGGAACGGCAAGGGTTCGGCAAAATTCTAAATTTCCAGGCAACAAAAACTCGCCTCCTGGCCAATGTAGTACCTTCTGGTGGAGCATTGGAAATATAAATGTACGGTGTGCTCCACACATATGCATTCAACAATTTTCTTCTTGTTTCTATGTTTGTTGTATTTGATCGTAGGCGCTGTTCTTTCTTGTTAGGTGCAGTTCGGTCCCTTTCTATTGTTTTACAATTATATACCCTATTTCTCCGACATTCAGTGGCTATGAAGGGAAAGGGGGGCTACTCCGTGGCGTAGTTGGTATCTGTGTGACTACTGCGCTCAAGTTCCCGGGTTCGAATCCCGACACATAGTGCTTGAAAAATGTTAGGCGAGCATTTTTCACAAAAATACGCTCTCGCTCGAATGAGAGGTAAATTGAGGTCCCGTGTGTGAGTGTTGTCACGCACGTTAAAGATCCCTACCTGGCTTGGAACAGCAAGGGTTCGGTAAAATTCAAAATTTTCCAGGTAAAAAAATTTGCTTCCTGGCCAATGTAGTACGTTCGGATGGAGCACTGGAAAATCACATGTAAGGTTGTGAAGGGAGGTAAGCAGTCTGTGGCTGCCAAGTTTTCCCAGCTCTTGAACTATTGCCGATTTAATATTTTTCCAAGATATCTTTTCGCACAGTCAACATTAGATGCAGATAGTTTATAACCAATACCTGTAGTTGTTTATAATAATCATTATATTTATGTGCGCTTATTTTTTCGTCATTAGGTTTCCCGTCTCAAAACTGGCTGGACGCGTACCCTCACTTATTTATGTTCTTAGCTAGCTTACATAGTTCCCTGAAATTTCTATACAGTCTATACACACCTAGGTTCCCCTTCTATTGTTTTCTAAGTATATGTCCTATTTCACCTAGGTTCAGTGGTATGTGCAGGGGGTTAAGCAGCCTATTGTTGCCAAGATCACCCAAAATTTAGACATTTGCCGAATTAATAGTTTTTCAGTAAATCCTTTCAAAGGATTAATATTATTCGAGAATATTGCACAACCAATACCTGTAGTTTCTTATAATAATCATCATGTTTAAGTGTAGTTATTATTTTCGTCATTAGTTTATCCATATTGGGACTGGTTGGATGCGTACCTCCGTTGATTTCTATTCGGAGCTATTCTACACATATCTCTGAAATTTCTACAGCCTACATCTTTCACTATCTGTGTGCAGTAATCTAACCTAGGTCTACCTCTACGTCTCTTTTTTTCCTATCTCTGCTTCCAATATATTTCGCACTATTCCCTCATGCCGTAGTATGTGGTCTATCATCCTATCTCTCCTATTTTTTACCTTTTACTACATATATCTTTCTTTCTCTACCATTTTTAGAACCTCTTTGTTCTTAACTTTGTCTGTCAATGATATCTTCATCATACGTCTGTAGCATCACACTTCAAAGGCTTTTACCTTTTTCTTGTCCGCTTCTCCTACTGTCCAGACTTTACAGCCGTACAGTGCTGTGCTTCACACATATGTTTTAAGCAATCTTTTCCTTGTTTCTATATTTGTTGCCTTTGAACACAGCAGTTGCTTTTTCTTGTTAAATGTAGCATGACCTTGTGCTAATTTTTGTTTTATATCTTTTGCGCTTTTCCCATCTTGCGTTATTTGGCTTCCTAGGTGGCAGAAATCCTTAACCTCTTGTAAATTCTTGTTACCTATTTGTATTCTTGTTTTTTATTTATTTACCCCTCCTTTTTCATACTAGTACTTGAATTTTAATATGTGCTTGATAATCTTTATTATGTATTTACAATAAACGCGTGTTTGTAATACCGTTGAAAGCACAATTGTGCAAAATATTGTAGAGACATGTCTATATTTGAATTTTTTAATGTGAAGGTATAGTTACAACTTTGTTGTAACACCTAGAGGCGTGATTGAAACTTCAGGTCATTTAACTTTTAATTGTGAAAA
This sequence comes from Platerodrilus igneus, assembly GCA_036346225.1. NCBI lineage: Eukaryota > Metazoa > Arthropoda > Insecta > Coleoptera > Lycidae > Platerodrilus > Platerodrilus igneus. The sequence goes on along the minus strand of JARFIW010001011.1, from coordinate 1,220,681 downwards.
TTTTCTTTTCAGCTAGCAGTTTTAAATAGTTTTTTAATGTTCGTATGGTTGATATTTGTTTTATGTTTAAACAATAGTATACTTAACGATTTCTCAGGTAAATGTTAAGCCAAAATCACTTTCCTCTCAGGTGTTGGCACCCTCTTGTTATTCTTTTTAGAGTCTTTCCTTAAAAACCCGGTGAGATTGGGTGGCGTCCAAAATACTTACCGATTAATACATATTTCATACCAGATAGCATTCTGAAACCCTCTTAAAATTTTTTTCGACGACCACTTGTGAAAACAACAGATTACACACTACTTACTTATTGTGAAAGTAAAGTATATCACTCTAGAGTGCGAAAGTACATATCACTCTAGTGTTGAAATACTTTTCAACTCTAGAATGATATGACTGGTGTTAGTACGCTAGTTACCTAGGCAACCCAAACGACTACCGGTTTCTACCTTTTTGCATTCATTCGTTTCGTTTTGGCTAATAACAGTTTAAAATACCCATAGTTAAATCGATTCTGACAGTTTCCGTTTTACTTAAAGATGTAATTACTCATATTAGTTTGTAATTGATTTCTTCAATAAAAATTGAGAATGCATACGCTAAAAGCAACAGATTCGCGGATTTTATAAAAACAAAGTAGGTGTTCGAATTTTCAACATCAAAACTTCAAATAAATTTTATAGGTGTCTGTCTGTCTTGCATTATTGCGTACACATTTATTGCAAATAAGCATAAAAATAACTATTTCGTAATTGTTTTTAGTGGTGGTCGTCGGAAAAATAGTGTACAGTACTCGCGTGGAAAGTGACATTTCACGCTAGTAATGTAATATACTATTACACCACCCATCCCACTGAGTTAGCCGGTAAGCATTTTTGCTAGTATAGTCGAGGTTTTCAGTATTTTACCAAAACAGGATTTTTAGCGGAGTACTTCACCAGGCGGCTCCGTGGCGTAGTAGGTATGCGTGTGACTACTACGCCCAATGTCCCGGGTTCGAATCCCGACACGGTCTGCTTGAAAAATGTTAGGGGTGCATTTTTCCTAAAAATACGCCCTCTTTCGAATGAGAGGTAAAATGGAAGTCCCGTGTGTGAGTGTTGTCACGCACGTTAAAGATCCCTACCTTACTTGGAACAGCAAGAGTTCGGCAAAGTTCAGAATTTTTTAGGTAAAAACTGGCTTCCTGGCCAATGTAGTACCTTCGGGTGGAGCATTGGAAATTCACATGTAAGGAGTACTTCACCGAGTTTTTCTGTAGATTACTGGCTAGATTTTCTTTCGTTTTGAATTCTTTTAAATGAAACAGTTTGTTCGACATCAATCAATATTGAAGCAACATATGAAGTATGTTAGTATAATTAGTTTGATATAAAATATGCTGCATCTTTATATTATTCAATTAGTCAACCACAATTGTAAGTTCAAACAAACAAAATCTAGGTTAGCGAATTTCTGCAGTTGTCTAAACATCTTACAAGCGAGCCAGTAAATACAGTTTTGTTAGAAACGACTAAATAATATATGACTATTTGCACTTTATGACAACAAACTTTTTTTAAATCACGAAAACCACTTATGTCAGTGTAGATGGATTTTGACCTTATACCTTCACAATATTAATTAATATATAAGTTTAACGTAATTCAAATGAATGAGTACACTATCTAAAAAATATTGGAAGAAGGAAGCGTATACATGAATGTAAAACGTGAAACATGCTGTATTCAGAAGGTTTGTAATCGTGGAACACGATTGACCTCACGCCCCTAACGGCATAGCAAATATTAGTCGACCCAACTTTGTCGTTGGTATATTGTAGTGCAATGCTCTTTGAAATCGTGCATGAAGATTCTCTTGTCAGGTCACTCATTAAATAGACAAGTTGATTTAACAGGCTAGTGTTAAAAAGTAATTTGCAAAATAAAAATATTTTAAATAAGTTTTTAACAGTTAACGCATACCATGTTAAGTCTTTGATGTGATACAATTATTGTCGTCATTTAAATCTCTTATGACATATTAATCACAGCAATTAGTAATAAGAGACATGATTTTAATTAATGAGGTGCTGAATACCGATCTACTTTTTTTCATCTTTGGGCGGAACACATTTATTGACTTATAAACAAATTTTTTATTACTTCTTTATTAATTAAACTTTTAAGATTTATTTCAAAGTTGGAACTATTTTATGAATTTATAAGCGTTCAGTGACCGAAGAAAGGTGGGGATAGATCCCCAGAGCATGGGCCCCGTATGGAGTACGGCCGCTTCGAGGTTTGTACTTAAATAAACTTTTGAGATAATGAAAAAAGAATTAAAAACACATTTATATAGCCTATCCATGAAATTAATACTTTTGCTACTATCTATAAACAATAGTCTATCATCTGTTGCGTGGTATAAATTGATTTCAAATTATATCGTTTAACAGATAAAAAAAAACATGAATGAATGTAAACGTTTTAGACCGTGCCTGTCAGATTCACATCTTGCCTACCTCTGATATTTTACTATTGTTAATTGCTGATGTCTATATCAAAATGACAACAGTGAGAATAATGGGACCGACACACTGGGGTTCAAAATCAGGTAAAGTCAAATGGTATAATTTGAAACAAACTTTAAACTTTAACTCTTTACTCTTATATTATTACCATGGGATATCATTCGCTTGTGCAAATCCGTTTCTTTGTGTCCTCTCGTAAACACTAAGCAATTGTTAAAATGACAATGAGGCTAAACAATGCCAGCACAAAACCTAATTTTTGTATTTAATAGAAGTTTTATAACTTTCCAACTGTAGGTAGACCTTTTGTTTATTATCGGTAATTTGCGAAACGCATTTCGAATGTTATTGATTTATCCACTCGTCAGTCTTGTAAAACGAGTTATTAAATGACCACGAAATTTCAAGTGTATTTCACTGACACCGTCACTTTCATGGGGGGGGGGGGGGTCGTTTGTGCGAGATCATAGGTAAGGAACTCGACCAAGTTAAAGTAAAAACCATGCACAAGTATTGTGGCATAGTTATTTTTCGTCCTTGTTAAGACTTTTAAAAAAATTTTATTTTATATTTGTTTCATATCCTGGGGTTTAAAATTGTTCAATTCGATGCTATAAATCTTTTTTCAATCATTCATCACATCTCTAGTGGGCGCTCCTGCTGTCACTGGAAATGTCACTTTCCCTCTATTACTACTGCTTTGTTTGTCAACTTTTCACAGTGCATCTCCTCTCATAAGAGAAATGGTCTGGAAGGTCTGACGATTCCACCTTGGTCCTTCATCTTACAATAAGGGTTTTAAGATCCGAGAGGCTTCTTAGGTTACTGAAGCTAGTTCAATGAAATGTGGTGTGTTGTGGAAGTTTCGTATTCATTTCCCGAGTTGTTGATAATATTATTTATACTGATTTGCATTGTTAATCGTTGACGCATATGTTTCGCACAGAAATGCTAGTACATAAAACGTTACACAAACTAACGATATACTTCTTATCTTCGATAGAAGAAATTTAAAGTTGAACTCCTCTTAGAATGTTTCAGTTTTTTACTTTATCGTAGTTCCACAATTTAAATTACTTACCTTTAAAAATATCTTCGGACCACCATTTAACGAATTTTACTCAAATATAAAAGATTTATGGTAAAACTTATTTATTGCAATTTGATGCTGGTTTACGCCTTATGTTAAAATTCACTTTTGAAAGATAATCTAAAGATGTTTGATTATAGTTGGTGCTATTTATTTTATACTTCAAGAGCTTTGATTTCTGCCTACATTAATTTGTTCCATAGAAACAGAGAGAGCCTTTCAACAAGTCTGGGATATCCCCAAGAAACCCTTTGGCGGATATTTGCGCTTGTTTACGTTTTGTTAACTTAGAATTCAATTTAGATCAATATTCCGCAAGAACTCTAAGCAAAAATTAGTTATTTTGTTCTCATCGTGAACATTTGTTTAGCCACGAGCGCCTCTTTTGGATTTTCCTTGCCATATGCCAAAGCGTTTACCTTTTCTAGACTCTAAATAGTTTTTTTTTTTGCTGATTACATGGAACATAATATGATAATTTTCAATTGAAGTATACTACCCGAAGGTGTTACTTTGTAAAAATCTTTATTTATTTTGCCTCAAATCCAAATAGGTTAGAATTTCACGCTCACCCAAACCATACTTGAAACGTGCTTTCTCATATGACTCTATGGAAAACTATTTTCTTTTTACTTGTCAATCTTAGTCAGAAATTTAAACTTTACAAGGTTTTGATTTCATTTATTGATTATTTAAATCTTTTTATTACTCTTCGCAATGACTAATTAATTTTTTTCTGGGAGTCAAGTGTGATCGCATGCGAGATGTGTTAATTTAATTTATTTTCTGTGCGGAATTTTAAACCTTTGTGTCATCTTATCACATAGAAAAAAAGAATATCTGACGACCTATGCTCATGATTCTTATTTATTTAACAAACGCATTTCCTACTATATATATGAATTTAGCTTGAAGAGCAATTTGTATTTTTTTATACAATACCGTGAACTATTTTTGCTAATTTTAGTAGAAAACCTTCTTATATTTTTTTATAGTTGCCATATGATACTATTTTGATTTGAGGTTTAATAGAGAAATTATACCTTTGGCTTTTATTCCTTAAACTTTTATTGCCGTAATTGTGGCACCTACTATTAACATTTCGTCAACGTTTTACCTGATCATCTTATGGTGGCTAATAATTTTAGTGGAGTTATAAAAAAAATATTTAAAATCTACTCACTAAGATGACTCCACGTGGTTTAATGGTTTATCAAGAAATGCGTCTACCTTATGACTAATCCGATATTTATTCACCTTTACGATATTTTTACAAAATTTTACATTTAGTCTCGGCAACCCATAGTGGCTCAGGATTTTGGTAAACCATTGTTTTAGATCTTTATTTCGCTATGGTTATTTGTATTTCGTAGAGTTACACGTCTTTAAATTGTAACATTTTTTAAATTATGTGCCTTTTCCTTCTGGAACCTCCATCTTTTAGGTTTTAGCTTTCCTCCCAAGATGAAGTGGCGAATAACCTCATTCGCATTTATTTTTATTTTTAGAACCACCCTCCTTGTTGCTTGGCGGATCTAATACTCCGGCTAAGCCGCATCCTTCCATAGTCGTTTCCATCCTGTGAATCCCATGCCACTTCTGGACATCAACTCAGATAGAATCTTATTTACACTTTCTGCAGTAGCATTTTCTACAATCCCAAATCTTGGATCTGACAATTAATACCGCTATCACCATTTCAAGGAAATGGGTACATATTTATTTCTAGGCACACTGTACGTTTACGATAAAAAAATTATAAAATCGTATGCACAATAGTAATTTTTAGGTAATTAGTTACGACAACACAAATTTTATTTGGAAAATGTAATATTTACAAAATGAGCTGGCGACTTAGTTTTGCAAATTGCAAGAGTCGAATAAAATGTCGTTTTATTACGTGTTAAGTACAAAGTTCTTTCTAACTTCCTTCAGAAAAAATTGAAATTTTGACTTGCATTATACGATTTTAATACATATACCAATAGCGTACTCCTCTTTACAAAAATAAATTCAAATTCTATCAGTTTACCGTGTTAATATGGAGTTTGTATTAACAAACACAATTTGCAAACTATGGTGAAATACACTAATTGAAAAGGTATGGAAGAAAAGGCTAATTTAACAGTAAATTCCACAAATAGTAGAAAGAGGCATATACGAAATTTAGAAAAGTGCGTTACCAGAAGGAGGTAAATCCTTTGTGAAAAGGTACACTTAGCATATTTTGAAATATTGAAAAATTATAAGGCATCAACTGTATGGACTACCTATTCAATGCTAAAGGCGAAACTAAATGTCAAAAGGAAAACAATTAATATCCAAAATATAGCACATTAATTGCTTCGAACGGATCGCAGCTCTGCTTATTGTTCCAGCGGCACCATAGGTATTCGCAGAGATGGTCAGCAAAGGCTTCTTCTGGAACTGTTTGTCAGCAAAATAGCTTTTTGCTGGGCTCCACTTTGCTTCGGCTCCTTGCGTGTGTACACTTGTAACATGGTCTAACAAAACAATTAATTAAAATGAAAAAAAACGCAAAAATAACTTACCAACAAAGTATTTCTTAATATTTAACTGGGCAGCGAAAATAAGCGCGCCACTGATCAGAATAGATGATTGATCTGGGAGCAACGTGCGGTGCCGTTCAATCTCAGGGATTAAATCGTCTGCGCCGCGCTTATTATCCGGACAAACAACCAGCCGAAATCATTACTTGTCTTGCGGCACATCCCGAGCACCCAGTGGCTTTCAACTATACGCCACCGGCTTCTCTTACTCTACCGCAGCGCCACCTGTTGTTTAAAGTATTTTTGGCAGGAAATTTGAATATTAAAAAATTTTAAAAATTCCCATAGACTTATAATGGGACAGTATTTTAAGCATAACTTTTTAAGGGGTCGTTTCCGCACACAATGAATAACATAGTCTTGCTCAGGGGAAAATTTCCTATCGAAATATATATATACGACCCCTAAAAAAAGTGTCTTTCTAAAACGAACTCCAGCCAAATATTATTTACTATTATCATAATTAAAACATTATAGATTCATCTAGTCTATCGCTTATTTTTGGGGACAATGATTATCAATTTGCTAATGCGTCTATGCGGAACTGAACGGTGTGCATGTCAGAACTGTTGTGGATTAAGGGCACTGCTTTAAAATTACAAATGTGAAAGTCATGGTCCAAGCATAAGTGTTTCTAGATACAAATTAAGATTAGTTGATGAAATACGTTGACTTGTGCAATAATAACAGTTCTTTATTATCAACTGATTAAGCAAGCCTTTTCAACTACTCGTAGCTACAATAAAATTCTAAAGCACTCACAATTTACAGTACAAATATTAACTTTTCAAAAGATGCAATGCTATCTTTTTAATTACTTTCGATCACTCATTGCTAAATTATATCCATCACTAAAATAATTTATATTACATAGACGTATTTATTTTAATAGTATATTACCAGTAATTTATTTCAAATCACGACTTTATAGCTCAAGACTCGAACAAGGCCCAGTATTATAATCAAAACCTAAATTAGAACTATTTCAAAACCCCATAGAGGGCAATTTATGTACTTAATTCTGTAATTTTGGAACGTACTAGAATTATGCAACTACCACCTAGAAGATTCCCATTGTAAGCTTTATAATGTTATTATATGCAACCTCTTGTAAACTATCAACCAAGTCCATCTGAAGATGTCGCGCCATAGACTGGCTGCCAATTATCTTTTGTGTACAGATGCTCCGTTTACGTTCTGCTGTATTATTCTGATCAAGTGACGCCTCATTAAACTGCCCCCCTCTTAAAGCTGTTCTATGCTAGAACACAGTAAGCCCAAACGTTGGAAATCGATGTGGCACTAAGAACAGGCAGAACCATTTTTACAGTTACATGTTGATGGAAGTAGTAATTAACACTTTTCATAACTGGTGTGCAATTTGGATTGTAACCATACATCATGATCTGACCCCGGTTTTCAAGAACGGTACCTGTATCATACTCGCATTTTCCTCCAGTCCAACCCATCGAGTCCACAACCGTTGTTGGGTATGGTCAACTTTTTGACTCCAAATTTAATCACCTGACCGTTGTTGTACACTAAAGCCTGGTAATTTGGATTACCAAAAAGCCATTGCTTAGTCACTTCTTAATAGATGCCACAATGTCGGTTCTTTAGCCGTATGACCTTTTCAACCTCTGGTTGTTGTCAGCGAAGTTGAATCAGACCGTCAATTTTTTTTTTAAACACCTGAGTAAGTTCTCGGGATATATCAAGGTTCGCCAATATGCAATGTGCCAATGAGTATTCGGATGACTCATCAGATAGTTCACCTTAAATTTCTTCTGTGACCCAAAATCTCGCTTCGCCTGTGCTGCTGTACAGAGGCATGAAATAATCATAGCTCGATTCATACTTTTGTTTATCCTCACGGGCGTAACTGTTTGTTTGTCTTACTGCTTAACGTTCCTCCACATTACAGACACCATTACTGTCGTAGGATGATAGCCGATTAAATTGCGCACCTAGGTTCTGCACGAATCTGATATACCGCTTCAGTGATCATTTCTATAACTTCATATGTATCCTTTCAATGCCTTTGTAACTTTAGCGACAGTCCACGCCTCGGTCTGGAATTGTATAACCATATGCCGTTGCCCTCTTAAAAGTACAATCCTGCGCCTTGATGTCATACCTGGTCTTCGTCCGATCGCTTGTGATCTGAATATTATTTCTAGCTTCACCATGGATGTCATGTATACTACGCCTGAGCTTCGCGACATAGGTCCAGCCCACAATATCATCTCGGAACTTACACCTAAATAGCACATGTAAGTGTCTGTCCACTGCTCTCATGAAACGGAAATCGATAGGCCAATAAAAATAAATGTAGATGTTGGTCCCCGACTTTTTAATATTGGAAAACTGCCTTGCCCAAGGCGCGATTCATGGGCCCTACGATACCATTTGATTGTGGGTGCAATGGTGTTGTTAGAGTCTTTCTCATCACCGGCAACCAGCAAACTTTTTGAAATAACATTGACCCAAAATTTCTACCCTGATTGAGGTACAACTTCATAGGAACATCAAATCGGCAGAACAGGTCCTTCAGTAATACGTCGACGACAGTTGCAGCTTCTTGGTTTGGTAAAACATTCACTTCGGTCTATTTCGTAAATTAGTCTATTATAACCAAGTTGTACTTATTTCCGGATTCAATCTCAGCGATCGAACCGGAAAAATAGATTGCCACTCGTTCAAAGGGGACACTTGCGACGCTACTCTTTCATATCTTGCTCGGACCTTCTCCAGATTCTTCCTAACACCAAAGTGTCCTTCCAAGGTCCCATTAGGTAGATGTCCTAAAACCTCGAACATCCGTCATTTTAAAACCACCACCTGACCTTTACTCACGTATCCATCTTCATTGTTCAAGGATTGCACCAAATTCCAATTTTCTACCTTCAAGGAATCCCATTCTACAAAGTACGACATCAAGGTGCTACTCAACCGACTACTAATTTGCCAGGGTAAACGTTCTTCTCTGGTTTTCCAATACAGTATGGCACCGAGGTCTTTGTCATTCCCCTGTTCACTTCTCAACTGTAAAGACTGCCAACCGTCATTGATCACGGCAGTCCGACAAAGTAAATCACACTTTGTGCCTAACCGTGAACAATAGCCACCATCTTCGAGGCAAGCCTGTCTCGAAGGCGTATCCGCATTACGATGACTTGTACTACGACGGGGTTCCGTGTCGAAGTCATACTACCGCAGCTTTTCTATCCATCTGGCAACTTGCTTATTGGTGTTTTTAAACATTAATAACCACTTTACGGCTGCGTGGTTGGTTCACAGGTGAAATTTTCTTTCTTAGAGGTACTCATAAAAGTGTTCTTACGAATTTCACATAGGCCAGTAGTTCTTTTATTGTAAGGCAATAACTCCGTTCCGATTTTGAGAGTACCTTACTAAAGTAACCAATGATCTCTTTTATATCGGTTTAGTATCCAGGATAGTACACTTTCAACGGCGGCATTGTTTGTATTCGTATCCAAGATGAATTTACCTTCCGACAGAGACTAACCGAGGCTAACCAAGCTGTAGTCAAAAAATGTCTTAGCTCTTGGAACGCATTTTGGCAATCTTCGTCCCAAATATAATTACGTTCTTCTTCAGTCAGCTTGGTCAACGGCTTTGCAGTATTCAAAAATGCGGAAACGAATTTTTTATAATAAGTGTGCGACTCCAGAAAACTTTGTAACTGGTGTTTGTTTTTTTGCATCGGCCACTCTTGTATCGCCTTAATTCTCTCCAGGTCTGGCCAGCCCTCGTTGCTTGAAACTACGTGCCCTAGAACTTTCATCTGTTCACTGAGCAGGTGACACGACTTTGGACTTAACTTAAGATTAGCTTCTCTCAATTTTTGAAACAATCCTTCTAAATTTCCCAAGTGTTCCCCAAACGACTTCCAAATCACGATCACGTCGTCTAAATATTCGAGGCACATTTTGCACGACAGTGCGCAAAATGTAATGCATTATACTCTCGAAGGTAGCAGGAATGTTGCAGAGTTCAAATGACATGACTGTAAATTGACACACTCCAGTATCAATAGTGAAAGAATACTTTTTCCGATTTTTGGTTCCATATCCACTTATCAGTTGTCACTCTTTAAATCCAAGACTGGAAACCATTGCGACTCCGGGAGTGTTGTTAATCCTTGTTTTGACTGACTGTTATATGTATTTAATTGATCCTTTGAAGTTAATTAATTAGTAATTATACATAAAAGTAACATCAAATTTACTAGTTTTATTCTTCACCAAAAAACAACCTATATTGTAACGTTTCAGTATGTACGTCTGCTCCACTATCTTTCTTGGTCACTTATTTAATCGTCGATAGTTCACACAAAGTCTTGTTGACCCATCCTTTTTCTTTATAAGCACAATAAGCGATGCCCAAAGGCTATCAGAATACACAATCACTCCTCGTTATTTTCTCCAACCATTTTTCTCGATCTCATCGCGTATGGCCAATGGAAGTTTTCTCGGCTGTTGCTTTATTCGCCGGGCATCTCCTGTATAGACTCTATGCTTAACTACTGCAATCTTTCCAAACCGTTGACCCCGAACATGTCCCAGTACTCTACATTAACTTTCCAATGCTTCTCCCGAAAGTATTACATTGGCCAAGAAGCGAGTTTCTTTTACCTGAAAACGCACAAAGCCCTACCATTCATACGTCCCACCACTGCACTTTCTGTCCTTTCAGATAGGATAACATCGTCCGTCAGTCAAACTCGTACAGACACGTCGTCTGCTTCACAAAAGGGCTCTTTCTCGTTGCCCACTCTCAAGACATTCTCTTTGATATCCGCATGGAATCTTTACTTCTTCAAGATCTTAATTCCTAAGATAACTGCTTCAATGATGTTCGCTATTACTACGTGATGATCAAATATTTTGTTCCCAACTCAATTTTTCATCAAGCATTCCATATGTTTGAATTTCCTACACCAACTGCGGTTCGACAAAGTACAGTTACGAGTGACACTTAATTAAGGTCGCGCACTGCATGTGGATTAAAGATTGGTCTATTGGTTCCGGTTTCAACTAAGAATTTTACGGTTTTGTCGTTAAACTGTACATAGATGTACATACAATCTGCTTGTTGAGATCATGCTATCAAGATGATGGTGTGCGGGGCAGAGTCCATGCAGTCGACTTTCACCCCCTTCTTTAGTTTTCTGGCTTCTCTGGTTTCTTCTGGGAACGTTTACATTCAGATTGTATATGCCCAAATTTGTTGCAATTCCAGCTTCTCGGTTCCTTGCTCTTTGGTTGGTGGTCACGAAGCTCCTGTCGCCCAAACTCGCCACAATACCAATACTACATTTGATTTTTCTTCAATGCTCCACCCGAAAGTACGACATTGGCCATCGAAGCACTAATTGTTAATATATATTCATCGTTATAATAATTTATATCACTTAGAGTAAAATATTTTTACATTATGTTACCACTAATTTATTTCAAATCACAATTTTATAGCTCACAACTCGAATAAAAGCTAATATTATAATCCAAGCCTCAATTAGAACTATCTCACAGCCCCTTTATCGGGCAAATTATATTCTTAATTCTATAATTCTGGAACGTATAGAATTATGCAAATAACGTCTAGAAGGTTCCTATTGTAAGCTCAATAAGTTCCTAAATGCAACCTCCTGTAAACTGTTAATCAAGTCCATTTGAAGGTGTTACGTCACAGGGTGGCTACCAATTACCTTTTATGTACAAATGCCTCGTTTACGTTCTGATGTATTATTCTAGCCAATGGTAGACTAAGCCACGTTTGGTTGCAATACATTTGCATGCTTACCAAAAGTAATTGCTCAACAACTTGGTCGATCAAATACTGTCACGTACTATGGACATTACTTCCATTGAACATCTGCGTCTATACTTTCTGATTCAGGTGGTGACATATTAAAAATTAAGCAACATGGGAGCAGGAAATTCAGCACCATCGCAGGTTGTTACATCGAAAATTCTTGGCCAAGAAAATAATTGACGATAATATATTTCGAGAACATTCAGAGCTATTTATTTGTTCGAAGATAGTAATTTATCGGGATCAGTGTGGAAATTTGATGAATATCCTGAAGAAACTATTTCGAAAAAAGAAATAAGTTGCTCATCATGTTCAGAGCTGAGTGTTAGTAACTATGTGTGTAACAATTTTATTTTTAATGTACATACAGAGAACTCAAAAAAATGTTTCCTGTTTCTTAGTCTCAAAGTTAAATACCTAAATATCGGTTTAAATATTTATTTACTCAAGTAAAAATTCATTATATCACTTGTGATGTAATGAAACTGAGTTGTGAAAAATTTTACATTGCCTTTAAAAGTTGATATTTCTTGGCAGGGTTTTTGTGAAAACATAATAGGAATATAGATTTTTATTTTTCTGTTACCTACAAACACTAACAAGCAAGTAACAATTTTTAATATCTATCACGTTAAATATACAGATTATTTTGTATTTTTAAGCATTCCATGGAGTAGAATTTGCATTGAAAAAATTTAAATAAACAACCTATTGTAAGTGATTAGCAAAGCTTTTTGCATATGCCAGTTAAAAAATGCTTATCTGAAAGAACTAAAGCATGCATTTACAAATATCTACACAGACGAAAAAATTTCAGCTGGAATTCGTGTGACTACAAACGTATACTCTGTATTTCCGTAAATTTTTATTGCAATGCAGTTACGCAATATAAAGATAAATGATCTTTATGCGATATGTTTCTTTTTATTTTATAGGTATAGTTGATATATTACCCACTTACAATGCAAGACTTTGCGCTGCATCACATATGAAAGCAATTCAAGTTTTAAATTTATAGCACGTACTTTTGCGAGATACAGTTATATAGCTGCGATTCTGCACATGACGTTTGGAGAGCGTTGAAAACTACATCTAAAATAGTCCTAAAGTATAAATAAATGCAATGCTTTTGTTGGATCACAAATAAAGTATAATTGTCAGTACACTTGAATTTGATGCTGGCTTGAGAATGTATGGAAATAGTGCTCTCCAAGAATACACGACCAAAGTGATCTATATATACTATAAAATTTAACAACCGAAGAAAAATGACTCTTAATACCAACTATATTATCTCTTAACTATTTCAGACACCAAACGGTAGATATTCAACAAAAGTATGCCCGGATTTAAGGTGTCTACGCCCCTAGGCACTCTTTAATCCTCTCTATACATTTGATTTCTTCTTCCTCCTGAAATAATTATTGCTTATCTTATTTGGTTTTTACAGAAGTGGTACTGTGATATTACCTTTCTTGTGTATATGTAAATTATTTTATGATATAGACGTAGGACAATTAATTATACGATAGAAATATTAAAGGAATAAACAAAGAAAAAGTTGACAAATTAAATTGTTACATATTTACAGATAAAGGAACAATTCTTAGTTGGCCAATTTAATAGTGTATTATTTTTATGTTGTAACGTATTATTGGAATAAATAATATATGTATTAATGGTAAATAAAGAACAAAGAAAACTAATAAAAAATGCTCAACTTACAATTACATACCTACCTGTAGAACAAATGTTTAGTATACAGTTGGATTAAATTGATTTTACATTGGTTTTCGTTTTGCTTTCAACAATGAAAATTCTTCAATTAGGTTTTCAAAGTTCATTTTCTCACTGTTTAAGAGTTCTGCTTTAATATGTAGAATTAAGAGCGAGTTCAGTATACCTAACACATGATTTTATCCATTTTAAAACAGAAAACGAACGACGGCAAACAGTTGGAAACAGCTGTTCATAACTACATACGAAGAGCAATGTCAATGTTTGAAAATGTTGACTGAAGCTGCTCTTTTCGAATGTACCTCATCATATCGAATGTGTTGTTTCTAATATTCTGACCTTTTAATGAGCCAGCAAAATAGATACACTCATTAGCAAACGAATTTTCTATGTCATTTTCATATCAGAATTGAAGTTTGTTAGTACGTCAATGACAGTTTGTAGTAGATAATTCGTCAGAAACTAAAAACTTGTCTGCTACAGCATTATAGGCGTTCTTCCTACTGACTAATTCTGATTTTAATCGATCGAGAACTATATAAATAGTTCCACCTTGAACTTGTATCTCCCTTGAAGAATTACTTCACATCCTCTGTTTTCATCTGCTTACAGTTTTTATCTTTGAAGTTTGCTAAAGCACCACTCGTAATCAACACTACAGCTTTTCTTAGCTCGTTCTTCATATACTAAAAACATTCCTGAAGCGAATTAATAAATGTGATTAGCGATTCATACAATCTTACTACTCTTTCAAGTTAAGTATCTACTTTTTGGAGCGTTTGACTTACTTTCTCCAATCTGTCCAATATGTCACATCAAAGTTCCATAATCAATATTGTTTCGAGTCTATTTAAAGGTCTCAACATTCCTGAGGTCTCAGTCCTTATTAGAGATTTTTTGCTAGCGTCATCTTCATAATGAACTAGGGTCAATCTTACACTTTCTAAATTTTCGTACAAGCTTTTGCAAGCCTTTCTCGAGCGCTTCATCTCGTATCACTCAAACTCTTGAGAGTTTTACTCTTAGGTTGACTCAGATGACTGAAACTTAAGAGATTTTCCTATCTCTTAGTAGATGCAACAAAAGAGATAAACATTTTGAATTAAATTAAAGAATGCACATGCTTCCGGACAACAACTTCCTGCACATGTACCTACTAGATTAAGGAATGTGTCGAACAACGAAATAAGTGCTTTTGGATTTTTATCCTTAATTCGAGATACAAGTCACTATACACACTTAACATGTTATTCGCATTATCATACGACTGTCCTGTACAATCAGCTAAATTAATAGTTTGAATTCAAAATGCTCATAACAGTATTGACTAAATTCTCTAATTTGTGTCCGGAATTAGGTAAAAGTAAAAGAAAACGTTCAATGGCATCACCACTTTCTTGGGAAAATCTTAAGACACATGATACCTGATCTGCCTGACAGGCATCAGGTGAAGAATTCACTATTATGGAGTAGTACTTAGCTCGTTTCACTTCACTAATTATAATATGCTTTACGTTAGAAGCTAGCAATTTGAATACTTCATCACATATAACCGAAGAAAGAGAGGAAATTGGTCGAATTTAGATATCAATTCAAATATATTCGTTGTGTATGAACCCATATACTCCATCGTCTCCTACGTCCTCGGCTTGCCAATTTTCTGACAACTGCGAATACTCTTTTCAGAACGTTTATCCTATAATTCTTTTCTACGTAAGAGTTGTAGTTGGTTTTTAGAGTTCCTTGAATACCGGGTCAAAAATGTTAGTTCAGAGTTCATGTGATCTTGGAAATTTCCATGGGCTAATAGAATCGATCCAATATTTTTCCAATCTTATACACCTACAGTTGATAATTTGGAAAGTATCTTTGATACCCCAAATAACATGTACGAAGCACAAACTACAAATCCTGTACTTTTTGAATATACTAAATAGTCCCTTGATGCCAATTCGCCATTCATCAATTTTCTGTCAAAGATTCCTCTTTTCAAAGATCTTGTTTTATATATAACAATTTTTCTAGAATTTTTAAAATCACAGTCTTTGTTCTGATCGATACCCCTGCATAAAAGTGTGTCAATTGTTATTTCAATAATTTTCCACTCAAAAGGATCATCAGATATTTTATCGCTAACAAGGTTTTGTGTTTACCAAATATAAACTTTTATTAGTTTATTCACCTTCAATATCTAATTTAAAAGCGGCATTGTCTTGATGATTCTCCACTTCAAACTCACTTCCCAATTGTTCATAGTTTTCAACATTGTCAAACTCACTACTAGATATAATATCTTTCTCTTGATTCCAACAACCCGCTATAATTTGTTCTCCACCTCTGCCATAATTTGTCCGTTCGATAGGTTTGAAAAAGCTGTCCACCTTTTGAATAGTTTTTAAGAGGCTTGTTTCCTTTTCACGTTTTCACTCATAATTTTACGATACGACATTCCATTGAGTTTTCTTCTTTTGTCGCTCATTTCCTGTAAGAAAAATTTTAAGCAGTTAAACAGAACAATTTTAGTAGACCACCGCTGTAACTGTAACAGTGTTTGTGCTGTTTATTTAATATTCAAACTTACTTAGTACTTGTTTTAAGCAAACAAGAATTAATTAAGCACAATGGACGACATCTTAATAATAAAGAAAACTGAATACTAACCGGCGCGGCGAACGACAATCTGAGTATCTGAGAAATCCAGTGAGCACGGACTGTGTACTGATGAAAGGCGTGCGATGAGCGGCTGGAGGAAGTGAGGACACTGTTGGCGTTGACGAGTCGATCAAAAGCTCAACCCAATACCTTGTCTAGATTTAAATCTGAGTCACAATTAGGGATGTGGCGTAACACGAAAATACAGCCACGACCGTAATTGTTCCCGTTCGTTTTAAACCACTGTGATAAATGCTCGTGAGTCGGTCATGTTAATGATTTCTATTTATAGAACATAGTTCCCAAAAGTACGACTAACAGACTAGCGGATGAATTTCTTCTTGTATATCTACGAGTAATATGGGTCAAGTCTCTCAATATAACCTTTTGCGTGTCTGTGAAAGGCGCCCTTAACTTTCTTGCTCTCTTAAAATATCCTTTTCCTTATAATTTTTGGTTACCTCCAAATTTGTTAAGCTTTCACAACTACAATTTTATAATTAATATAAAAAATAGAATGAAAGTCTATATCTTTTATCGTCACTTAATAATAAAGTATGGCCCGAAATAAACACTACTGAACTTATAATTCTTTTATTTATTTAAGGAATACATATTATTTACCTTTTATTACTTGTTCTAAATGTGCACCTCCTCATTCAAGACAGACCTCAGAATGAGGTTCCAAGTTGGTCTTCATGTTATCAAATAATGGTTGTGTCAGTTGTTCGAAAAATACTTGAGTGAACTCCTTCAATTCGTCGATAGTTTGTGGTGACCTTTTGAAGACGTAATCTTTGGCCATGCCCCAAATGTATGCGCCTGGAGAGGTTAGGTCTGGCGAATGTGATGGATAAGGAAAGTCGATAAATCGTAAAATAATGTTTGTCGAACTGCCACAGCAGTGTGACAAGTTGCCCCGTTCTGAAAAACTTGGTCTCGAAATGCCAAATTACGTGCACGACAAAATCGATATAGTTTAAGGATAAAGCGTAATTGTAAAATGTGTATGTACCGCTGTTGATTAAATGTGAATTGTCTACCATTGTGTTCGATAAAGTTCGGACCAATGATTCCGTGTCCCGAAACTGCACACCAGACACTCACCCTTGCACTATGTAAAGGAACCTCTTGAACCTGATCGTGTCTGGTAAATCCCAGAAATCGATTTTTGCGCCGATTCACATGGCCCTATAAATGAAAATTTGCATCGTCTGAAAACACACACCTTTTAAAAAATCGTGATTTTCATACTGTAGCGCCCACAATCTGGCGCAATATTCTACTCTACTCCGATAATCTCGAGGATGTAACTGTTGGTGTACCTGAATCACATACGAAAATGCACCCAGCTCCTTCAAGATTCTTTGCAAAGAATTTCTCTTTTAATCAAGTTCCAGCGCTGTCTTTCGTTGCCTAACGTTCGGGTTTTGTAAGATCTGCTCAAAACACGTTCATGGTTATTGTTGATGTTAACTGTCCGGTAACGACTCGAGTTTCCTTTTCGTTGGCACAATACGCTGCCAGTATTTCGGAACTTTTCAATAACCTTCAAAATTACGGAATTACTCGGAGATCTTTTATTAAACTGTTGGATGAATTGATCACACGCGTATTGCAGACTTGCACCATTGCGTCGGCCGATTCTGTGTAAGCGAAAATAATGCGCTACCAAAAACACTTTTTCCTCTCTACTTAACACCATTTCTAACAATTAGGCCCTATTAATTAATTGTTTATGCTTTATTTGACAGGTCTGTAAAATTGTCTTGTTTATAACGACGCACGTGTAGAGAAACCGCCAGTTTAGTGTTGCTACTGTTTATTTGGGGCCATACTACATATTATAAATATGCAATGCGGTATGAAAATAACCATATACAGTAGTACCTCAACATACGAGTTTAATTCGTTCCGTAACCTTGCTCGTATGTCAAATTGCTTGTATCTCAAAGCAATTTTCCCCATTGAAATTAATTGAAATGTCATTAA
This sequence comes from Platerodrilus igneus, assembly GCA_036346225.1. NCBI lineage: Eukaryota > Metazoa > Arthropoda > Insecta > Coleoptera > Lycidae > Platerodrilus > Platerodrilus igneus. The sequence continues at coordinate 1,202,287 of JARFIW010001011.1, read as the reverse complement.
TCCGTTCCAGCTCCCAAAAAACCACCTCAGTTGTTTCTGTTAAGTGTTTTTGAATAAGAAAAATGTATTTATAAGAAAAAACATTTATTTATAAATAACAAATACATTTTCTATAAAAACATAATAAAAGAAAAAGTGAAGTGCTTACGGAAGCGCTTAATTTTTGTCACTGGTTTTCGCTTTTTTCGTCACGCTTTGCTCATTTTCACCTGCAGATCGTTTAAAAACTGTCTAAAGAGGTTTGTTTCTTCCTCCCTTTCAGGATATTGCGGAAATGAGTTAGACAAATTTCGTTGAACAACTCCGATGCACGACCAGTTGCAACTTTTTCGAGGTGATTTTTATCCACGAACTCTACAACTTTCTCCTACATTCCGTAGATCTCCTTCTGTTAGACGCCGCACACGACACCAACATGCGCCCGCATGGGGTCGTGTGTAGCGGTGTAGTGTGCGATTCCTCGTATCTCAAATCTTGCTCTCAACTCAAAACAAAATGTCACTCGCTCGGCAGCTCGTATCTCAAAACACTAGTATATTAAGACACTCATATATCGAGGTACCACTGTAATATTCATTGATAACATAGCATGCGTGTATAACTTCAAAATTAGGCCGAACCATGTGCACTGAATTAATTTGAAATGGCGTAGGTACACAACTTCAATTTGAAAACTTTAAAGCATTGTCTATTTTTTACGTACAGATACTCTGTGCTCTGTTGTATATATGAAACTTAACATTAATATAATTAACGCACTCATTCCGTTCCACTCGTTCCTTGTTCGTTAAAACATTTCGACTATTAATCATAATAATACACTTATTCTTTAAATAACTATTAAAAACGTGTCGGCATTTAAACTTTCAAAAGTTTTAGAACGATCGAAATATGAGCGAATGACAAGACAAGTGTGACTAAAATCACATAAAATTCACAGTCAGTTTCTGTTCTTGAGTTTGAGTAAATATTTTTCGAGAACGCCAGAACGATCGTTTTTGTGGCTAATTTACTCTAACCAGTAACCAACCGTTCCCAAACCAATCGACGTAATAAATCACGGTGACTGAAGTTACGGTCCACCTCAAGTCACAAGCACAGCTGTTACGTTACGCTCCGCCGTTTTGTTCTTAAACTTGTTTTCTGTATTTTATATTTTAATATCCCATACTTCCAACTACTTGGCAAATTATTCTTACATAAAAAACCAATTGTGTCGCTGCTGCCGCCTCCCTTGAGATGCCGCCTTAGTCACGTGTCTCGAGTGTCTAGTAGGAAATCCAGGCCTGAACAAAAGATGATTTAAAGGGAAGGGAACCATTATTGTTAACACAAAATATTGATCATAAAAAATAAATTACTATTTCTCATTCTGTGTACAAGAGAGTTACACATTTTAGATATTAATAAACTTAACTAATTAGAGATGTGTCTATTTAAGCAAAAAGGACGAAATAAAACAATTACTATAAATTTTAAGGTATTGAGTGCCTAATGATACAGATCGTTATCAAAAGATAAAGCAGATTTTTTCCGAAAACAATTTGTTACGTTAATTTTCTCTAATTTGACCATTTTGGAATACTCCAAAATTGCTACGTTACTAATTTTCGTTGACTTCACATTTAGAAAGCCGGAATATAGAATAATTTACGATATGTAGGCGCCTTTCCAGTAACTGGTGTGGTAAGTTGTTATCTTAAAAAGTAATTTGACATTACTGGTTGAATTTTTATTTTCCGAGCTTTGTTCCATCTAGGGCTTACACAATTTTCTTTACTAGACATTTGAAACTTAAACTAATGACTACTAATGACTCTACTTAATATTCCTTTGTCCCCTATAATCGGTACATATTATCCGTTGGGGTGTTAAGTCAATAACACCATTTCCGTTTGAGCTTGTTCTAAGAACAGATTTTGGGGCTAGTCGTATAATCAAAGTCGATGTTTGTATTTCATAAATGGTTGAATACCATGTATCGCTACCATTTCGATGTTGAAGAAAGCTATTTACTCACAGCCGAGGTTCTTCATTATGAAATAGTAAACTCCGTGAGTTTTAATTTATTAATATGTATTTATTTATTAATATTTAAGGATTCTTAAAACTGTTACGATTTCCCTGTACGTGATTTTCTTTTGCTAGCTTAAAAACTCAAGACAGCTATCAGTAAAATTCTTGTTTCCATTACACTTGATGGTACCGTAATACCTCACTTGCCATAGCGACGAACAGGCAATGGAGATGAACGTGTTCATTTCCTCGCCCCAATACAATAGTGGGG